>JALGQJ010000014.1:15240545-15650545 GCA_023055345.1 Quercus wislizeni
TCAAAATCTAGCTGCACTGGTATATATCTGAGTGAGACTTTTGTGGTTATATACCCCTATGTTGTCATTTTCATGAAATTGTTAGAACTTATATGATATAAATTTTGTTTTGCTGCTTTTCCTCCTATATACAGAAGAGCATTGAGGAAAAAATTAGTTCTGATCCTGATGTGAAACTTGCTTGGACTCAACATCATATCAAAAAAGGCTTTGTAGGTAAGATTTGACTAAGCTGCACAGTACTCCCCCCTTCCCTGGCAGGTGGGCCCCAAAGCAGAAAAAAAATAAAGATGTAAGATTTGAAAGAATAAGTAGATACCAGATCAGTTCTGGATTGTGCTACACACTATAACATTTAGACATTGTTAGATTAAATGATTAAACTCACAATTTCCTAATAGCTTAAGATTTTGGGACAATTCGTAATTTATTATGGTATTAAAGTAGGAGAAGCTGGGTTCAAACCATGTCTTCAGCTTACCTCCCATTTATAAAATTCCCACATGTTGGGCCCTACTTAATAAGGGCAGTTTAGGCCCACACCTGACGGGAGAGTGTTAGATTAAGATTACATTCACCATTTTCTAGTAGTTTAAGCTTTTGAGACAATTGGTAATTTATCAGATATAATACCTAGAATTAAAATTAAGAAGTTTTTGTGGCCCATGAAAGCAGAAAACTCAAAAATAACTTTCTACCATACCAATCTCGCATGTTTGAAGGCTGGTTTAATTTAAAATCTGATGACAAGACCACTCCCTCCAATCCTGTTACACTTTCTTTTAAATTGAGAAAACGCATATAGAAATTTAGCAAGATGTAAGTGAAGTTATCTGATAAATAGTATTTGCAAACATACGTGCACTATAAAGTTACAAGCTGAGAAATTAGTCCTTCCATGAGCTATTTAGGAGATGCAGCTAACTAATGATATTGGATCCTGATTTTAATTATCTGTATCAGTTCCAAACTCCCTCCATGGTCTGTGGTTAACGAGATTAGTAAATAACTTTGGCACGTTGTCAATAGACTTGATACTAATTTCTTTTGTAAGTTCAATAGAGCTTACTACAAATGGACACTCAACTGGAGTTAGGAATACATGTTAAGTGGCCAACTGACTCTTGATCTGGTGGAGAGATTATACATGTTTGTTTGTTTGGACAATCAGATTAGTGTTCATATCTCCCAAAAAAATCATCCAAATAGTTTGGGGGAAAACAAGGGCTTGTATAATTTTATTTTCATGGATTATCTTGATCTTTTTAACAACTGGGTTCCTCTCCCTAGAAATTCCAGTCACATGTGATCTTTTTGTGCCACTATGGGATGGTTTCTGCTCCTTAATGGCTTTAGGCTTATTTTGATTATTATTTGCATTTGTTTCAGCACTCGAGAGGCTTTTAAAAGACTATGCTGGAAGATTTGCTACTGGAGATGAAGTTTACCTGGTTTGTTTTCCTGCATCATCTGTGTCTGTGCCCGCAAACTTGTATATACAATATGCTGCACTGTGTGCAAACATTTGAAGTGTCAGGGTTTTGGAAGTTTGTACCAATGTTTTACAGCTGTTATAAATGCTTTTCCTTTTTTCTCTATCTACATTGAATGTACGAGGTGCCTAACCATAAACACATAATCATGCACCCTAAATCTGTTGAAACTAAATTTAAAATTGATCACTGCATAGAGAAAGACTAAAAGAATGGCCATCGCTATGAATTTTCATTTTACTGCCAAAATGTTCCAATATTGGTAGGGGCTCCTTTGCTAAGGAAGTCATCAACCATCCTGAAGTTGGTCTATCTTCTACAACCAAGCAAAGATTTTCTTTTGCTAGCTTGTAAATCTATTACAACCTTAAGTATTGAGACCAACTGACAGCAGAACACAATATAAAATAGCAGAACCCACTTCTCAATCTTTAAGATTGCAATCTGAAGATGGTTCTTCTCCCGAACCCAAACCATGGATTATGAGACATGAAGGCACCATACTCAACTCTAAGCACTAAGTTTTTGACTTAAGTATATAAATATACATAATTGTGTTGAAGTCAGTATTTTGATGCAGGGAATGTGACGTGCTTCTGTTTAGGATAGATTGAATTTGGGAATGTATTCTAATCACATGCTATGTCACATGGGACATATGAAATACAGCCCTGAAGCATAGCTGGCCATGTGCCATGTCACTCCCTCGTGCCATGTCACCATACCATGTCAACATCTTCCATGTATTGCATTAGACTTGCATCTTCCATGTATTAAATTAGACTCTTGCATCAGTCTTATACTCTTCACGTATTAGCTTCACAGTGCATGACATGCTAGAATTTCACGCCCTAAAATACTACATAACAGCAGCTTGCATGGATTTAGTTTATGAGTTAAGGTGTTTCTCTTAATGTAATGTAATGCATTGCAATTTTTTGCAGGCAGATTTGTTTCTAGCTCCTCAGATTCATGCAGCAATTAATTGGTTCAATGTTGACATGGTAGTGCTCATTCTATAATTAATGTGCCAGTTACATTTGATTTGTAGAAACCATATATAATTTATACTAATGGGAAAAACGTTGCTGTCTTGAGTCTTGTAACAATTATTTTTCCTTCAGAAAAACCACTAACAAAAGATAAAGGTTAGGGGTTGATTTTCAATGTTCTCAGTACATATATTAACTTTATCTTCAAACTGCTTTAATGCCAAATTGTTCTTTGACCTCGGCCATCAAGAGTTTGTGGAATTACAGTAGTTAAAAAAAATTTATGACCTTGTATAGTCTTCTTCTGTCAGTGAAAATCTTGCTTCTGGTCTGAGATGTATGACTTTCTGCATCCTCAAGCTAGAATTGTTGCTATGGATATTTTTGGATTTATTAGTTATGCATTGGTTGCCCCATTTGTTGCTTCTTCTACCTTGTTTAATGATTATGCAGCTACAAACTCTCTGTCTCTCTCGCTCACACACACACATGCAGAGAAATATGCATGATAACACCTATATTTAGTAATCTTGAAATTTAGGGCCTACTTTAAAATTCATTTCTGTATCTGTATCTGTATCTGCTGACAGGTTTCTCCTTTTTTTTTTTTTTGAAGACTCAATTCCCTCTCTTATCCAGATTGAATGAGGCATACAATGAGATACCGGCTTTCCAAGATGCTATGCCAGAAAAGCAGCCAGATACTCCTCTGGCAAGTGCTAGTTAAACCAATGGGTTGAAAAGGTACGTAGAAACATCGTAGAAATTAGAAATTATTAGACATTTCTTATTGATTAGGTTTGTCTAGAATGTTTGTTATATATATAGACGCACACACATGCACATGTGGCTGACCCTAACTAATCTGTTCAAGATTTATATTAACCCTAAATTTGGGATTAAGGTTTTGATGTTATTGTAGTATATATGAGTTAGGTTCAGCATTGGATGATGTGACCTCCACGACCATCAAGCTAGCTAAATATCAAAATTAAGAACTATCTCATCTAAAAAATGGTCAAAATTATAGTAAAAAATGTTTGATAAGCATATGGAAGACATGTAATCCAATGTTAGACTTGAGAAAACATTAATTAACCTAATTGAAAGTTTTGAAGTGATGTAATATTGCAAAAAGAGACACCATTTGTAACTCGAACCACAACAATACTGCACACATCCTAGAACAGAGGGCTACACACACACACACACACACACATGAATTTTATTGAAATTGTTTTAAGATTACGCTTCCAATCTCAAAATTACAGCATAAAGTGCCACTGCTAGATGATCAAGCTTCGAGATAGAGCTTTTCAAGGCATATTTGTATAAAGATAAAGGTGCTGTGATGAAGGTTGTCACCTCATGGAACGTAGTGGAATAATGTGAATAATAATAGATGGTGAGCTGATACATACAATAAATGGTTTGGTTACCTGTTTGAAGTTCCTTGAAGTTCAGTTTGCTTTTTTATCCACTAAAATTATAGTTTTGTTTACCTCTGTGTTTTCTTCCTATTGTATACCAATAAAATATCATATTTCTAGCAGAAAAAAAATGCGTTAGGACTTCCTCAGAAACTCTTTTACAGTTCATTTAATAACCAAATAAAATCTGCAGTAACAAGTTTAGATGTAGACCTTGTCCTTCAAAAGGATGAGACGTACCAGTTGGCTTGAAAGACCAGTAAATTAATAAAGACTGCGGAGCTTTTATTTCAATTTTTTGTAAATAATTTGTGAGAGGCTTATTTAACTATCCACAATTGGTGATTACCTATCAAAAAAAAAAAAAAAACTATCCACAATTGGGAAGGAAATCATCAACTTGCATTTGAGAAACGATGGTTAGAGAGTAGTGAGCTGAAGTGCCTCATTCATTCAATTTGTATAATGCGAGTCTTTCCTTCCAGGAGATGGTTAAAAACTCAAAGATTGCATAAGCTTTTTTTTTTTTTTTTTTTTTGGAGAAGGGGGTGGGGGGGGGGGGGGGGGGGGGGTTTGTGCATGACCAATGGCATGGCTTTCTAATGTCATGCAGGTGCCTACACATGGCAGGCTGGTGGTTGCACTTAGGCATAGTATGGCAAGCTGCCATGGCGGCTACTTCAATGTTGACAACTTTGGGGGAAGATAGTGCCTATAAACAATTAAACATGCGTCAGAAATTGTTGAAATAGTAAGCAATTTCAGCGTGCTTGAAAACAGTGATACATAATAAGCAAACCAACATAGCAGGTTAATTGGCTTTTTGCATAATTTTTGGTCATCCAAGCTAATGCTAGGCTTGACTTTGGTCAGCATTTTTTCTTCCTCTTTTTTGAACTAATTGTGCTTCCCATATTACTGGCAGTGATTAGTTTATAATCAGAGCATGGCATTTCGCTTAGCTTCCCAAACGTCTTTTCGAAGAAGTGCCAGAGTTTTGACCTAATCAAAGGAGATATTAAGTAGCAAAATTAGTTGACAAGAATTACAAAAATGTTAAAAGAAAAATATGAAGAAGATAGTATTTGATACGGAATTATACTATTTGTATAAGAAAATTTTTAGGTACTTCCGAAGCACGGAGAAATAGTGCTCTCCTCTCACATTCATGGTAGTCTCTACCATGAATTTAATCAGTGGACTCCACTATGAATGTGAGAGGAGAGAGCATCATTCTCTGTACTCGGAGAATACCTAAGAATTATTCATTTGTATGATATATATACACACCAGTATGCCAAGAATTGAAATGGCGCATACTTCCCATATACACATTCAATATCTCTCTGTACCGTTTGAACGGTGGAATTTCTCGCATGGACCTGCATTAAGAAAACGTCAATCATATTCATATGTTTAGTTTTTCAACGGTAGGGGTGGAATTTCTCCATGCATTAAGAAAACGTGAATCATATTCATATGTTTAGTTTTTCAATGGTAGTGGTGGAATTTCTCGCATGGACCTGTATTAAGAAAACGTCAATCATATTCATATGTTTAGTTTTTCAACGGTAGTAATGACAAAACCATGAAGAAGAACCAAAAGGGTACCTTTCTTAGATGCCAAATAGTTTCAGAATATGTTGGAATGACATGGTAATATCCCATGCACATAAGCACATTGGCACATGTAAAAGTACCAAATCCATCAATTTCTTTCAACTGTTTAGCCAACTTATTGTAGTTGCTGGATTTGGCAAAGCTTGCTCCTTTACTGGCCTCCTCAAGTTGTGTTAGTTGAATCCTGCCTTCAACAATATCCCGGGCAAGTTTCAAAATGCGACTTGCTCTATACCCAAGATTGCATCTTGAAGCCAGAAAGCCTTCATCAAGGTTTGCTAATTCTGTTGGGCTAGGAAAATTTCCAATGGTATCATAGTCAGAAGCAATGTTGTGTGGTTCATCCGCAGCCTGACAAGTTTTGCAGTTTAGACATGAATAATCATCATCCTCATCGCGTACAATATCAGCTGGAACACAGTCTGCTTTGATAGACCCAGAATTTGTAAAATTCGTTGAAACCTTGGACTCTTGTGGTATGGGTGTGTTGGGAATGAAATGGTCCTTAACGGGTTTTGGGGTATTAAAGTTGGTACTTGCAGCAGCAGCTGCAGAATAAGCCACAAATAACAGACTGGATGATTGAGGCTGCAGTTCCAACTGAAACTCACAAAGTGCTCTAGCCATGCTTAAAGTCCTGGACCACCTATTGAAGTCTTATTAGTGTTAGCTTAGCTAATCTAGTGGTCTAGTTACTAATAGGAAAAAGACTAGTGATTTTGAAGTTTTTATTCTCTTTGTCAAAAGAGTCATATTTATGGTCCAAGTTATATATAGTTTGGTTTCTAAAATTGGGAATAGTTGTAAGTATAAAGTAGTAGTAGTAGTAGTAGATTGGTAAAGTGTGAGATATGAGTTAGTACTACTACTTATTAGTACCTACATAGTAAAGGTCATTAATCGACACGAATGGGAAGGCATAATGTCAAACAGTTGGCAGGTATGGGAAATGAAAGCCTACATTTATCTATAGCAAAATGGAAGTAGTAAAAAAAGAGAGAGAGAAACTGACTGGCAGTTGCAGAGGAGCATGCACTTGACCATGTCTTCAAACAAGGTAGGAGACCTAAACACCCTGCCCACAAAGTAGTCTCAAATAGAAAAACTGCGCTCTATTTTCTTACATTTAAGATGAAATTTATCATGAATTTAATGAATGAACCTCATAACAAATGTGAGAGAAATGAGCATCATTTTCCGTGCTTCGAGAATATTTAAGAATTACTCATAAGTAGTAACATACTTTTTGGGTGGGTGGGTGGATTAGTTGGTCGAAAAGGTCTCTTGATTAAATGAACAAGGAGGGATGATAGTTATACTATGATATAAAGAGTTTTGTTTTAAGAAGGTTTTAATCTATAGCGTTTGTTCATGATGATAACTCTTTATCATCAAACAAAGACATCAATTGGTGATATAAAATTGAAATAGTGTTTTTAGATGGAATGTGTATGCATAACTTATTAACATATGCAACTATAATAGTAGGGTACATAAAATCTTTCGCAGAGATGATTGATTTTTTTTTTTTTTTTTGGGATACAAGATAGAATTCTATTTTAGTCTAATCTAAGTGTATATGTGTGTGAAACTCCCTCCTGGAGGCTTGATCCCTGTCCCTTGCCCCCCACACCTTACAAGTACTTATACTTGTGAGGTGACTATCGCACCAAGGGTGTACGGTGGTTGATTGATTTTTGCACAACATTTATCAATGACACTACATTTAAGTGTCTATTTGGGATCTGCTTATTTTACTAAAACTAAATTTTTTTTACTGAATGTACTGTAGATAAATGTAAAAGTTAGTTGAAATAGTATTATAAGACTCATGAATAATACCAAAAAGTGCAGTGAGATCCATGAATAGTAGCAAAAATAAGCTGAATAGTAAAACAAGTTGGAAAAAATAATCCATGTCAAAAAAAAAAAAATTATGATCAATTCCAACATTACAATACATGTTAATAATTATGAATGAATGTACCGTAGATAAAGGCAAAAATTAGCAGAATTAATACAGTGGGCCTTATGAATAGTACCAAAAAGTACTGTGAGATTCATGAATAATAGCAAAAATAAGTTGAATAGTAAAATAAGTTGGCATTGACTTAAAAAGCCGACTTTTTTTACTATTTATCTTATTTTTGCTACTATTCATGAGTTTCATTGTATTATTTCAACTACCTTTTAACTTTATTTACAATACTTTTAGTAAAAAAATTTCAGTTTCAACAAAATAACTATTTCCAAACGGACCCTTACTATTTTTTTTTTTTTTTTAATGATCAATTCCAACATTACATTACATGTCAATAATTATGAAAAATTGGTCACAACCCTACACATTGTGTGGGAATATTTGATTATTTTAAAATGAAATGTAATATATAATTTATTTTTAAAAAAAATCATAAAATTATATATTAGGATTAATAATCTATAACAAAGCGTTTTCTCATAAGAGAATTTCATTTTCTTTTTTATATAATTGTTTACCACACAAACAAAGGGCAAGCGTGTTTTTTTTTTTTTTTTAAGTAATGAATTTTGTGTTTCCTATAAATAAATTATATAAATATATATATATATATATATATATATATATATATATATATATATTACTTTATATTATATTAAGATTTTCATCAACTATTCATATTATGAGCCAATTTGGTAGTGATAGTATATACTGTGGATTAAAATTTTCCAATTATGACATTTAGAAAAGAATGAGAAAAATAGCTTTTTCCCTCCATTAAAAAATTTCAACTTATAGCATACTACTTTAATATTATCTTTAATTCCAAACCAATCTATCTCTTTTGAAGTATACAAATTATAATCATAATAAAAAATAGCTTTTTCCCATAATAAAAAATTTCAACTTGCAGCATCCTACTTTAATATTATCTTTAATTCCAAACCAATCTATCTCTTTTGAAGTATACAAAGTATAATCATGATCTTAATTTCTTCTTGAATACATTATTTATCTCAATACATCCATAAAAATACATTGAATCAAATCATACTTATATGAAGATACTTTGCAAAAAAACTAAATGTCTTATCAATCATCGCTTTGCAAAATGTCATATCAATCATCACTTAACAATGATTAATGTGGGAACACAATCTATTTGTCCGCTTTGGGGGATTTTTACCCCAGGCCAAGGGCTAGACCTTGTAACCTGTAAGGCTTGACACCCCGCACGGCTTTGTCCTCTTTGCGAGTGTGGGCATGCTCATTTTGCAAAGTCCCACATCGCTTGGAGAAGCGCCCCCCCTATGCCTTATAAGGGTCCCACACTCGCAAATGAGCTCAAGCTTATAAGGCATAGGGGGGGCGCTTCTCTAAGCGATGTGGGATTTTGCAAAATGAGCATGCCCACACTCGCAAAGAGGACAAAGCCGTGCGGGGTGTCAAGCCTTACAGGTTACAAGGTTTAGCCCTTGGCCTGGGGTGAAAATCCCCCAAAGCGGACAAATAGATTGTGTTCCCACAAAAAGGCGCTTTTGAGGGCAGTGCCCATCTCCAGTTATTGTCCGCTTTGGGGATTTTCACCTCAGGCCAGGCCAAGGGCTAGACCTTGTAACCTGTAGCCTGTAAGGCTTGACACCCGCACGGTTTTGTTGCCGTTCCGAAGAACAAGGCACGCCTCTACCATTACAAGCTCAGAGCTTGTAATGGTACCCTTATGCCTTGAGCTCAAGCTTATAAGGCATAGGGGGGCGCTTCTCTAAGCGATGTGGGATTTTGCAAAATGAGCATGCCCACACTCGCAAAGAGGACAAAGCCGTGCGGTGTGTCAAGCCTTACAGGTTACAAGGTCTAGCCCTTGGCCTGGGGTGAAAATCCCCCAAAGCAGACAAATAGATTGTGTTCCCACAAAAAGAGCTTGTAATGGTACCCTTATGCCTTGAGCTCAAGCTTATAAGGCATAGGGGGGGCGCTTCTCCAAGCGATGTGGGACTTTGCAAAATGAGCATGCCCACACTCGCAAAGAGGACAAAGCCGTGCGGGGTGTCAAGCCTTACAGGTTACAAGGTCTAGCCCTTGGCCTGGGGTGAAAATCCCCCAAAGCGGACAAATAGATTGTGTTCCTACAATTAATTTGATCAATTAGGAAAATAATTTGTTATATATCTATTAAGATTATCTTCTCTATAGAAACTACAAATTTGTCCACCCAAAAAGATTATAAAATAAATTTTTTTTAGCAAAATCTCATAATTAAGTTTCTATGTGCATCATTATAATAATTAATAATAACAAAAACAACAACAACAAAAATAATAATGAAAATACAATTGCAAAAGCTAAAATATGTCACTAATCCAATTTATTACCATTTGATTAACCTTTGCCTTTATCTAAATAAGTGGTACTACAAAGTATTTCTAATACAATTATTAAGAGTACTTTCCCTACAAAAACTACAATTTTGTTCACCTAAAATGATTTAAAAATAAACAAAACTTCTCAAAGTCTCATAGTTTAACATCTAAATGGATTACTAAAAAGATAAAAAAAGGAAAAAAATTTTTGATCAGGAATTGGAATACCAAAAAGAGTAACAAATGTGAAGTGACAATTAAATCAACAATAACAAAAAGAAATATTAGCGGGGAAAAAAGTGGTTGAAACAATATATATATATATATATATATATATATATATATATATATATATATATATATATATATAAAAGCATCAAAAGAGACAAATTTGGAGAGAGACAGAGACAGAGAGATAGAGAGAATATTGACCTTTTTACAGCGAACAACTTGGAAGAAATAGGGGAGAGGTGGAAATGAAGTTAAAGAAATTTATAAGAAATCAAGTTGGAAGAGTAAGGGTGGAAGCAAATGAAAGGTTCAAAAAAGTGAAACCGTAGAATTTATGAAGATGAAAGGTTGGGATGGTGGAACCAGAGAATTTATGAAGATATAAAGGAGAAAATTTTAAATTTTAAAAATGAAATCAAATGAAAAAGTTAAGAGGTCATGATTGGAGAAGATGAAAAATTGAACTAAGAAGACAATGGTTGAAGTAGATGAAAGGTTAAAAAAAGTAAAAATCACTCAAGTTGTATTACAAAGCTAATAGATGCTTGCATGTGTTGGTGAGTTCTCGTCACATTCTTAATGAAAAATTTGCATTCCAATGCTAATGATGCTCCATTTTGGACGCACTAGATGATAGCAATTTTTTTTTTTGATGGGATTATAGCAATCTTTGCGATTTTTATTCCAACACTGGTTACAAATTGCTGCTAAGATTGATAAGAAATTTGTATTCCAGATTTTTTTTTTTTTAATGGCTGACTCTAAAAATTTCATTAAACATTCTATTTGGTTGGGTGTAAAAGGGAGAGGATGGAAAATGTAGGAAAATGAGAGGTTTTCTTTGTTTGATGTGGTAATCAAGACAGAAGAGGAGGAAAAGTAGGGGAGAAAATGTTCAAATAAATGGAATTTACAATTTTGTCTATATATTACAATCTTTTCTTTCATCTTTTGATGTAATAAGAGTATAACAATAGGGTTTTATTTGAGCATGGTCACTAATTATTCTAGTGAGTCGCAAGTAATTGATGTGAGAAAAATTCAAAGCCGAATTTAATTCAGAAATTGATTAAAATTCAAGAGAGGAGATCAAAATTCATTGGTCCCTTTGCTAATATAATGTAGAGCAAAGTTGATCAATATGAGATATTATTGAAAAAAATTGAAGGCATTATTCAACAATATTGTTTGGAAATAATTAGTGAAATCATTCATATTAAAGCGCTATTTTTCTCAAATTTTAAGCATAATTTAGTTGTTAGCAAATGCAATGATCGATTTGGTTCTAGTGTCCTCGAATTCAGATAAAGGTTGTTCTTTTTTAAGTTTTGTGCCTCTTTTTATTTTAAGTGACACTTTTTTTTTTTTTGGGATTGCGTTACTTACTTTCACATATTTATTTAAAAATAGTTGTGATTAAGTTACAACCTCTAAATATTAACCATATGATCTTAATATTGACCAAATTATTATTATTTGATGGGATATTAGAGAATTCCATTATATAATTGGCCGTTTCATGTTATCCCCTCAAACTATTTTCCAATAATTTTTGTGGGATTGCATTTATGTTCTTCAATTTTGATATGGACAATATCAGAGTGAATTCCAACAATATAAAATTCAATAATTAACATGATAGTAGTGGAGATTAAAGTAATTCTTGTTGAGAAATCAGAATTTTTTGTCTCCTTTGCCTTAAGAAGGATTTGAAAACTGACACTCATTATTCCCAAACATGATAACCAGTGGCCTATAATCATTGGTGTGTAATTTTTCTCTAAACATATTCTTAATATATTATTTATAATTTTGGTTTAAGTTAGAAGGAGCTTTTGATGGAAATGAAAATTTCTAATTCCAAATGCTAATGCTAGTCTTTTCAATGCAAATTATAGTCCATATTTTCTAATTAATTAAGCATGTTAATATATATAGTGCTTACTGAGTACGAAAAAGAATCATAAAA
Source organism: Quercus wislizeni (assembly GCA_023055345.1). Lineage (NCBI taxonomy): Eukaryota > Viridiplantae > Streptophyta > Magnoliopsida > Fagales > Fagaceae > Quercus > Quercus wislizeni. Next base: position 15,252,622 of record JALGQJ010000014.1, read on the forward strand.
CATGAATATAAGAATATATGCTTGCACATACCAATCCATGGATCTCTCAATTTTATACACAAGAATTTACTCACACTAATCCATGGATCTCTCAACTTTACACATAAGAATGTACTCAAGGGAGTATACACATCACTTCTTTATTTATTTATATCTCTTACTTGGAATTACAATGACATATATGTTTATTTATTTACACCACTTAGTGCTATATTTATTTAATTACATCACTTGAAAGCAAATTAAATAACAAAAGTATTTATTTATTTACATCTTCTAATCCAAATAGCAATGAAGGAATGCTTACGAATTATGGAAGGAATTTGTGACTTTGAATTGGGCAATGTTCAGATTCTATTGAATGTGACCTATGTCGAACTCCTGAAATGTAATTTGCAATTATATAGCATATAAGAAACTTACCGTGAGAATGATACTATGAAATAAGATAATATAACATATAAAAAAAAATAGAAATTTAATATATTCATTAAAGATTATGTGTACTAATGCCTTGCTGGCCAAACTTTGAAACACAATGTTACATAAACAAGATTTAATTCCTTTGTAAATTAAATAGATCAACGTTTCTTCTTCTATTTTTCTCTTTTTCATTTGTTTTTATATATTTGTGAGGAAAGGGTGTGGGAAAAATAAAGATTTAAAAAGCCACTTGAGTTTTGGAATTTTATTTTCAATTTTCATCAAAAAATATATTTCTCGTTTTAATTTATTGTAAAACTATTTGTACAAAAAGGGCTTTTGTTATTTATTTAACGAAATTAAACATAACCAGCATTCAAGATTAGTCAATTAGATCAATACCCATTGATAAGCATAAAAACTAAAATATTAAAACCATAATAAATAATTAAATAGTACAAAGAACAAAAAGATAGAAACCACGTTAAGAATAGAACAATACTTTTACTAAAACAAGAAAGAAGAACAAGAAGACAGATTTACCCTTACCTTTTCTTCTGATGACGACGATGAATTTCAACTATTATGGATACTACTTCCACATACAATCTAAAAGGTCTACCCGAAGAGGACTGTATGTCTTTGTTTGAGTCTAGATTGGTTGCAAATTTGCTTAGGAGAGAACTTATAAAAGACAAGAAATTTCTTCTTGTCTTAGATGATGTTTGGAATGAAGATCATAAAAAATGGATTGAATTGGAAAATTTGTTGGTTGGTGAATGGAAAGGAAGTAAAATCTTAGTGACAACATGGAGTAGCTCTGTTGCTACTGTTATGGGCACTACTGCCACATACAATCTAAAAGGTCTACTCGAAGCGGACTGTATGTCTTTGTTTGTGAAATTGGCATTTAAGGTAAGACAAGAAAATCAATATCCAAACCTCGTAAATATTGGAAGAGAAATTGTCAAAAAATGTAAAGGGGTTCCATTGGCAGTGAGTACTTTAGCTGGCCTACTTCATTCAAAAGTTGATGAACATGAGTGGAAATCTATTAGAGATAATGAGATATGGAATTTAGAACAAAAGGAAGGTGACATCTTACCCGCATTGAAGCTCAGTTACAATCAATTGCCATTTCACTTGAAGCAATTTTTTGCATATTGTGCTGTTTTTCCAAAGGATTACGACTTCAATAATGTTCAATTGATTCAATTTTGGTTGGCACATGGAATTTCTTCAATCACCTAAGGATGAAAATGTAGAGTTGGAAGATGTTGGTGACTTGTATATGAAAGAGCTGTTGTTGAGATCGTTCTTTCAAGATGTTGACCAAGAATATATCTGGTATTATACCTTTAAAATGCATGATCTGGTCCATGGTCTTGCACTCTCAATTGCCAAAGGTGAGTGTTCAGTAGTGACCAAGAAGTCTACCCTTGCTGAAGAAGTTTGTCATCTGTCATTTTTGGAGAATGGCAAGAAGTTACAACATAGTTAGAGAAGTTGAGCAAAGTCCAGACCATTATTTGTAAAGTAGAGCAACCTGCGTCCTTACTTGAAGCATGTATCGCAAGATTTAAGTACTTGCGGGTGCTTGATCTGAGCAATTCATCCTTTGAGGTGTTGCCAAGTTCCATCGGAAGTTTGAAACATTTGAGATATCTTGACCTATCAGATAATTGCATAATTAAGCAACTTCCAGATTCCATTTGCGAGCTGCACAGTTTGCAAACTCTACTGCTCCTTGGTTGCAGCAATCTTGAACGGTTGCCCAAAGGTATAAGGGACATAATCAACCTCAGGCTTTTATGGGTTACAATAAAGCATACCTGCTTGTCGAAGAAGGCAATAGGTTGCTTGGATTCTCTTCGATTTTTGTGGATAATTTGTTGTGAGAATCTAGAATGTTTGTTTGAAGGGATGGAGGAGGGGCGCCTCACCAATCTTGTGCGAATCTTCTTCTCAACATTTTCTACTCAAATTAGGACAACAAACAATCTCCAAATCTCTTAGTGTAGTGAGAGCTTCCATCCCCTCCGAGAGAGATGACAACTTAGGGCATTCGACAATCCCAAGTGTGTGAAGTGATTTCAGACGTGGCAGCCACTCCGACAATGCCTTCAAATTTTCACATTCAAGAATCCCTAACAGCTATAAAGTGTTTGCAGATTCTTGGAGCCATTGGGGGAAAACCTCCAACTTAGGTAAACCTTTAATCATCAATTTCTAGAGGCTCAACTTGAGATCTTGATTGTCTTCTCCCTCCATCTCCATCGAACTAAGCTCTTCACAATCCATAATTGCCAGGGTCTCTAGGGCAGTTAGGTGTTTGATACTAAGTGACAAAGAAGTCAACCTTGGACATTCAAAAACAACCAATGTTCGAAGATAGGTGAGGCGCCCCTCCATCCCTTCAAACAAACATTTTAGATTCTCACATTCATATATACCCAAAAATCGAAGAGAATCCAAGCAACCTACTGCCTTCTCCGACAAGCAAGTATGTTTTGTTGTAACAACCAAAAACCTGAGGTTGATCATGTCCCTTATACCATTGGGCAACCATTCAAGATTGTTGAAACCACCAAGCAGTAAAGTTTGCAAACTGTGCAGCTTGCAAATGGAATCTGGAAGTTACTTGATTTTGCGATTTTCTGTTAGGTTGAGATATCTTAAATGTTTCAAACTTCCGATAGAATTTGGCAACACCTCAAAGGATGAATTTTCCAGATCAAGCACCCGTAAGTACTTAAATCTTGAGATGTATGTTTCAAGTAAGGACATGGGTTGCTCTGTTTGGAAGATAATAGTCCGAACTTTGCTTAACTTCCCTAATTGTGTTGTAACTTCTTGCCCATTCTCCAAAATTGACAGATGACAAACTCCTGCAGCAAGGGTGGACTTCTTGGTCACTATAGAACACTCACTTTTGGCAATTGAGAGAGCAAGATCATGGACAAGATCATGCATTCTAAAGGTATAATAGAACAAAGCTTCTTCATATATTGAAGAAGTCCATGTGCTATCCAAAATTGAACCATAAGAGAACTTTTGAATTCATAATCATTTGGGAAAAGAGAGCAATAGGCAAAGCATTGCTTCAAGTGAAAAGACAGTTGATTGTAACTCAGCCTCAATGCAGGCAAAATGTCACCCTCATTTTGTTTTAAATGCCATATCTCATTATCTCTCACAGATTTCCACTCTCGTTCATCAACTTTTGGATAAAGTAGGCTAGCTAAAGTCCTCACTGCCAATGGAACCCCTTTACATTTTTTAACAATGTCATCTCCAATTTATAAGAGGGTTGGATACTGTTTTTCTTCTCCTTTTTTAAATGCCAATTTCACAAACAAAGACAAACAATCTTCCTGGGAGAGGCCATCTAAATGGTATTTAGGAGCAGTACCCATAATAGTAGCAACTGAGTTATTTCGTGTTGTCACTATGATTTTACGTCCATTGCAACCACCAAGTAATCTTCCAATTCCATCCATTTATTACTGTTAGTGTATAGCTTAGACTAGTTTAGCCCATTGGGCTTAGCCCAATATACTATACTTGTAGCTTACTCCTTTTGCTTGTACTGCACACATACCTAACCTATATAAGGCTCTCTATTGTACATTATTATACACATATTAATATACAGACTATTCAGTCTTTCTCTCTCACTTTATATTGTTAACATGGTATCAGAGCCATTCCTCTGATTTTCTGGTTCCTGTGGACATCTCCGGCGTTCTTCCGCTGCCCTCGCCTTCATCCAGTCGTCACTGTCAGAAGCGAGCCACCGCCGTCACGCCCACAGCACTGCAACACTCGGATATCAACGTTCTGTGCATTCAACTGCCAAATAACAGGCATAGAAAGACAGAACATCCAATCCCGAGCAAAACCCAACCAAGAACGGCCGGAAACAGCCTCACACGCGCCCCCACGCGCCGCCTGAAGTTTCTGCCTCACGAACACGCGCTGCCACGCGCCGTCAGAACCGCCACGCGCCCCCACGCGCCAGACCACTCTCACTCACGCGCCACACGCGCCACACGCGCCTGCTGCTGAGTCACTTCCTGCCACGTCAGCCCTAGGTGACGTCACACACACCACGTCAGCACACGTCAGCCGTTGACCGTTGACTTGATCGTTGACCGTTGACTTTGACCGTTGTCAAAATTTTTCAACAGGACCTGTTTTGCTCAGTTTTTCGCGTAGATTCCGATTTTGAGCTCCGTTTCTGCATTTGAGGTCTCTAAATCCCATTTTTTGACCATTTTCTTCATTATGGCTCAACAAAATGAACGAGATATCATCCGTCCTATCACTATTATGTTGGATGGTCCAACTAGTTATCATGCATGGTCTCAGAATATGACTGTCTTTCTCAAGGGGCGTAAACTGTGGAGATATGTGACTGGTTCAATTCCTAAGCCAGTACCAAACCCTAAGTCTAAAGCCACAACTGCTGAAGAGTCTTCGAAGACTGCTGTTACAACAGATGATTATGAAGAACGCCTAGAGGAGTGGGAGAGTATTCAAAGTAAGATCTTGTCTTGGTTTATCAATACCTCTATTCCCTCCATTCATAATCTTCTTCCTCGTCTTGAGACTGCTGAGGCTGCTTGGAAATTTTTGGCTGATCGCTATAATTGCACTAATGATTCAAGCTTGGAGTTCCACATTGAATCAAAGCTCTATCAAATGCGTCAAGAGACAGGTCAGTCTATTTCTGATTTCTATTCTCAGACTTCTACTATGTGGGAACAACTCTCTGCTGCAGATCCTCCACTGGTGTGTTCTAAGGACATTGAGCTCTTTGTCAAATATCGGGATCGTCGTCAATTTATGCACTTCATGATGAGTTTACGTGAGGATTTTGAGCCTACTAGGGCTTCTCTGCTTAGCCGGTCTCCTACTCCTTCTCTTGATGCTGCAGTCAAGGAGCTCATTTCTAAGGAGAACCGTCGGCCTACTTATCACATGTCATCATCTGATCATGTATTGGCTACACCCTCTCCACAGCCTCCCATTGCTGCATTCACTGCTCCTCCATGAATAAACCCTGGGCGTCACAACTCTCAGTCTTCCAAAGGTACTCGCTGCGAGTTTTGCCGTAGCAAAGGTCATGACATCTCTGTTTGTCGCAAACTGCAGAAATTTGTGCAAGAGCATAATAAGGCTTCTCTTCCTCGGGCAGCTGCTGTATGTCCTTCAGATCCATCGGTTCCTACAGGTCCATCCTTGACTTCCTCACTTACTACGGCTGATGTTGAGGCAGTTGTTCAACAGGTTTTATCCCGCACTTCCACTGCCCTTTCTGTCACCTCAGGTAACCAACCTTGGTTCTTTGATACTGCATGTTGTAACCATATGACTCCTGATGAATCCCAATTTTCTGAAAAGGCACCCTTAGAACATCCAATCACCATTTACACTGCTGATGGAACTCCTATGCCTGTTAGTCATAAAGGAACAATCTCTTCTCCTAGTCTATCCCTTAATGACACTTTTCATATTCCAAAGTTATCCCTTAATTTGCTTTCTGTTGGTCAACTTTGTGAATTAGGCGTAGATCTTTTATTTACTAATCATGGTGTGGATGTGCAGGATCCCCGGACGGGTCAGGTGCTTGGGACAGGCCGTAAGGTTGGTCGCATGTTTGAGGTTCATGACTTGAAGATTCCTTCACAAGTTGTTTCTGCAGCTGCTACCACTACCACCTCCTCACCTGATCTATGGCATGCTCGTCTTGGTCATCCATCTTTATCTCGTCTTCAGTTGTTAGCTTCTCAAGGTCATTTAGGTTCAGTTCAGTTTTCAAAATTTGATTGTACTTCCTGTCATTTTGGCAAACAAACAAAATTGCCCTTTAATAAAAGTGACTCATTTTCTTCTGCCCCTTTTGATCTTATACATTCTGATATTTGGGGTCCTGCACCTGTTCCCACTGAGGGGGGATCTAAATATTTTGTCATATTTGTGGATGATTTTTCTCGATATACTTGGATTTATCTGCTTCGCCATAGGTCTGAACTTGTGTCTATTTACCAAACATTTCATAAAATGATTGAAACACAGTTCAATCGCACCGTCAAAGTCTTTCGATCAGATAATGCTCAAGAATATAATGATAAATCTTTCTTATCCTTTTTAGACAGTCATGGTACTCTTCCTCAGCGGTCTTGTCCTTACACATCTCAACAAAATGGTCGTGCAGAACGAAAACACCGTCACATTCTTGATGTTGTCCGCACCCTTCTCATTTCTGCCTCTCTTCCTGAGCGCTTTTGGGGTGAGGCTGCACTCACTGCTGTGTACACCATTAATCGTATTCCTTCACCAACTACACACAACAAATCACCATTTGAGCTTCTTTATGGTCAAACTCCTGATTACTCCTCCCTTCGGGTTTTTGGTTGTGCTTGCTTTGTCTCTCTTCCTCCTCATGAACGAACAAAGCTCCAGCCTCGTACTCGTCTCTGTTGTTTCCTTGGTTATAGTGTGTCTCAAAAGGGGTTTCGCTGCTATGATCCCATTTCTCATCGCCTTCGTGTCTCCCGTCATGTTGAGTTTTGGGAACATCGTTCTTTCACGAGTCTTCAGCAGTTTCCTACATCTCCTTCCTCAGAGTCTCCCATTTTTACTGATCTTTTCCTCCCTCTCTATCCTGAACTTGTGGAGGATTCTTCAACATCGGCTACCTCTCCAGATGACTCATCTCCGGTTCTGTCTCCGGCATATGACCCGCCTGTCTTGGATCCTGTGGCACCACCCTCTCCTGAGTCACATGTTGGTCCTGAACTTCGTCGTTCCACTCGGGTAAGCATTCCTCCCCCTTATCTTACTGATTATCACTGCTCTTTTGCTCTTGCCACCCTCTATGAACCTCACACCTATCGTGAGGCCCATACTGACCCTCTTTGGCAGCAAGCTATGAATGAAGAACTAGATGCCCTTCATAAGAATAACACTTGGGATATGGTTGATTTGCCTCCTGGTCAGTCTGTAGTAGGTTGTAGGTGGGTTTACAAGATCAAGACCAAGGCTGATGGATCTGTTGAACGATACAAGGCTCGCCTAGTTGCCAAGGGCTTTACTCAGGAGTATGGTATTGACTATGAGGAAACATTTGCTCCTGTTGCTCGCCTTACATCGGTCAGATGTCTCATTGCTGTGGCTGCTGTTCGCCGTTGGCCTCTTTATCAAATGGATGTGAAGAATGCTTTCCTTAATGGAGACCTCCATGAAGAAGTGTACATGCAACCACCCCCTGGCTATCCACATTCAGGCAGCCAAGTTTGTCGCCTTCGCCGTGCTCTTTATGGCCTTAAGCAGGCTCCTCGAGCTTGGTTTGAAAAGTTTAGCTCGGTTGTTGCTCAGCAGGGTTTCACTTCGAGTCCTCATGACACCGCTCTCTTTGTCCGAAGATCCTCTGCTGGTATCACTCTTATTCTTCTTTATGTTGATGATATGATTATTACTGGAGATGATTCTGCAGGTATCCGCTCTCTTCAGCAGTTCCTTAGTCAACATTTTGAGATGAAAGATCTAGGCACTCTCAGCTATTTTCTTGGGCTTGAGGTTACCTCATCCTCTGATGGATACTATCTTTCCCAGGCTAAATATGCTTCTGATCTTCTCTCCAAAGCCGGTATCACCGACAACAAGACTGTTTCCACTCCTTTAGAATACAATGCAAGGCTCACACCTTTGGATGGTGAACCTCTATCCGATGCTACTCGCTATCGTCAGTTGGTTGGCAGTTTGATCTATCTCACTGTTACTCGTCCGGATATTTCACATGCCGTGGGTATGGTTAGTAAGTTCATGGATGCACCTCGTTCTGTCCATTATGCTGCTGTTCTTCGGATTCTCCGATATGTCAAAGGCACACTTTATCATGGTCTGCATTACTCCTCTCGATCTTCCCTTGAGCTTCATGCCTATTCAGATGCTGACTGGGCAGGTGATCCGACTGATCGATGCTCTATCACAGGTTTCTGTTTCCTGTTAGGTACTTCTCTTGTCTCGTGGCGCAGCAAGAAGCAGGATGTGGTTTCCCGTTCCAGTACTGAGGCAGAGTATCGTGCCCTTGCCGACACCACTTGCGAGCTTGTTTGGATTCGCTGGCTCTTGGCTGACATGGATGCTCCGCAGCCCACTGCCACTCCTCTTTATTGTGACAATCGTAGTGCTATCTACATTGCTCATAATGATGTCTTCCACGAACGCACCAAGCATATTGAGATCGACTGCCACATCACTCGCCAGCATCTCAAGAAAGGAAATCTCAAGTTGTTCTCCATCTCCTCTGCTGACCAGCCTGCTGATATCTTTACCAAGACTCACCCGCCTGGTCGTCTTCGAGATCTTATATCCAAACTCCCGTTGGCTTCTTCCTTGCCACCGCGAGTTTGAGGGGGGATGTTAGTGTATAGCTTAGACTAGTTTAGCCCATTGGGCTTAGCCCAATATACTATACTTGTAGCTTACTCCTTTTGCTTGTACTGCACACATACCTAGCCTATATAAGGCTCTCTATTGTACATTATTATACACATATTAATATACAGACTATTCAGTCTTTCTCTCTCACTTTATATTGTTAACAATTACAATCCTCATTCCAAACGTCATCCAAGACAAGTAGAAATTTGTTATCTTTTAAAAGTTCTCTTAATCTAAATTGCAACTCATCCACACCCAAATTATCTATAAATTTCTTATCTCTCAAAAGTTCTCTAAAGCTATTTTGCAACCCATTCACACCAAAATTCTCATCAATCTTACGAATTGCAGATTTAAGGATTTCTTTTATCAACCTTGTAACATTGAAATCATCAGACGCACACACCCACATTCTCAATTGAAAATGACCAACTGCCTGTTCATCGCTATACACCAACTTGGCAATTATGGTCTTCCCCAAACCTCCACTCCCAGTGATAGGAACTATATCGGAATTTTCATTTTGGTCCATCAAAAGATGTATTATATTTTTTTTGGCATCATCCCTACCGATGACATTTCGGGGATCAACAAAGGAGTGGGTCATGTCCCTCATTTCCTGCATATTTAACTTCCTATCTTCAAGTCCTTGAGCAAGATTGAATTTATCTCTCTCAGCTGCAATTTCATCTACCCTGTTCCTAATTTTTTTGATTTTATGTGCCATTTCAAAACAGACTGCAAGTGGATTAGAACTTGAAAATAAGTTACTCGCCTTTTAGCTAGTGCTCCCGCGTCTCTTCATAACTTCCTTCTCCAGAATTCATTATTGAAATTCATCCAACACATTCTCAGCATCTTGAAGGACGTCTTTGAGCTCCCCTAGCCAAATACTCAGCCTATGGTCACTGGCTTGCTTCTCCTCAGCATCCAAGTGCACGGCTTTGACAGCTTTAACAGAGCGCTCAAGCTTTGTCAGATCACTTCGGACGCCCCATGCTAAACTGAGCCCTTGGTAAGTAACTGATTCGAGCAGCTCCAGGACCTTCATTGCGATGCCGTAGCCAATTTCAACCATGTTCTTGGTAGAGACTAAAGAGCAAAGACAATCGAATGTCAAGATGAATGACTGTGCTTAGTTGCAAGAATGGTGAAGTTTAGAACATGAAAACAACAAAGCAAAGAGACTTTATTGGATTTGGTGAGAGACTTTCAAAGTCTTTTACGCGTGGATGGACGGTGTGGCCGTGTGGTGACGGAGCACTGTACCGTGCAGACACTATATAGTCTTTATTCATTATGATTATTGGTATAGTCAAGATAGATAAAAGAAAAATCAGTTTCATAGTAACTCTTTTTTTTCCATGTAAATTACAGGCATAATATACAAATATTATTACTATTGATGTAGCTTCTAACAAATCAGATCTTTGCCCGTAGATTCACCACACTGTGTTCACAAACTTAGAAATGAGTAATTCTCTTCATGCTCTTTTCATTTTGGTAGGGTCCATCTTCACAGTTCTAATTAAAATTTATAGTATAAATTTTGCCAAAGCTATTAAAATAATTGATGAATAAAAGTTATGTGAACATATAAAGTCTTCATATTTTACTAAGATTGCCAAGATTAAAAGTGGATATTTCAAACGTTGTCACAATTTGAAATGCTAATCTTTATACTCCTTCATATAATTTGGAATTTTTTAAAGTTCTTAGGTAAATTTATTTATGAAATAATTGTGCCCTTACTACCTGTTTCATAAATGTATTATTGCATATTTTTTAAAGAGTAAGTTACTAATTTTTCTAAAAATTTATTTTCTCCGTAACTAATATTAGTTATTATATAAATTACTGATTAAGAAGTAAATTACTAATTTGGTCATTGACAATAGGTATCATCATTATCTCTAAATTCTTAAAAATAAGTCAATTATATTCTTGATAGTTATGTTAAAAATGCAAATGATTAACATAGAGGCATGCATTCAACTCACCAATCTGACAAATTTAACCCAATCCAACTTAATATGTCATTTGGGTGAATAGGTTAAACTGTAAAAAAAGAAAGAAAAAAAAAAGAGTTGGATTAGATTCAGATTAGCAAAATTTTTTATATAAAAAAAAATTAACTCCATCTATGCTATTTGTGGGGGCCAATTGATCCCATAGGTACTATTCACATGGAAAGGGCTGGGCCTATGGCCTAATACCCAGTCCGAGGATAAGAACATATCCGATGACGATCAGTTAAGGAAGAAATGAAAACTGTACTATAGGAAGAAGTAAAGTATATTTATGGTGGACTTAACTGTATCCGAGGATAATGATCATCTCGGAACCTCTGTCTGAGGTGGCTAGAAGCATTCCCAATCCCTTAATATAACATATTAAAGGTATTTCGCGACAGGGGGATGGGTAAATACTGGATAAAGGATGAGGATGAAGGATAACAAATATATGTAAAAGCTGCTACCTCCACATTAAATGCTTCCCAACTAACTCTCTGGCCGCATTAATGTGGAGGTGATGCCTGAACAGTAAACAAGCAGCCTTACAACTAATAGTAGAAGATTCAAGGAGGTGTGAGATGGGAAAAAGAGAAGCTCCCAATGCCTGACTCACATGTATACGGTGAGAATGGTGTAGAGATCATGGTATATAACGTGAAAAGGCATTCAAAAATGAGGGGGACAGAAGAAAAACAGGAGAGAAAGAAAGGTTGAAGAAATACAACAGTAAAGAGGAAAAACTCTAAACTATTGATCATACTACTAGAGTATAACAGAGGATGCTTTTTGTATTTCTGCAAGTGTAACTCTACCCCCTAAACACTAACAACCGATATCTTTTCTCTAGATTCAGACTAGCTTTTTCTCCCACTCTCTACAAATTTATTGTTCGAACTTGTTGGGCCTGAGTCCATTCCTATTTTGGGGTTCAAGCCAAAACTAGTCCTTACAATTGGTGCCGTCTGTGGGAAAGCTTGATCTGATCAGAAGGAGATTTTGGTTTAGTGCTGAAAATGGAAGAATCAGGTTCACATCAACCGACGATCAGGCCACATCAGGGTAATGATAGTCCGCACCAGGCGGAATCAGGAGGTTCATAACATAATAATTCAATGGTGAACCCTCAACAAAGGGGAGATCATGAAGGAAATGGGCAAACCACGCACACTAATAGGAGTCAGTTGCGTGGGAAAAGTCATGTCTCCCATGCAAAGAATGAGAGAGACATGCAACGTGAGATTGACGAATTGAAGAAGAAGTTTATGCCGTGCACGGTGAAGGCGATCATCGCTTGGGTCTGAGTCTTCTTCTGAGGATGCAGAAGATGTCACGTACAGGCAACGATCTAGAACTCTACCCAGCGAAACTTTCTCAGGCGACGAGGAATACAGTAGCCATAGGCATAAGAACAAGAGTCCCTCGCACAAGGGCCTTGGAAACAAGGCCATGAACGAAGCGTTGAACCAAGTTGCTAAATCGTCTTTTACATGGAAAATAGAGGGTGCAAGCCTTCCTCGGCGATTTAATCAGCTGACCTTCTCTCTTTATAATGGTTGGACAGATCCGGTGGAGCATGTTAGCCATTTTAATAAAAAAATGGTCGTTCATTCTAAGGATGAGGCCTTAATGTGTAAGATTTTTCAGTCTAACCTAGGTCCAATGGCGATCAGATGGTTTAATGGCTTGAGGGCGAATTCCATTGACTCTTTCAAAAAACTTACCCAGTCTTTTGGCGCTCGCTTTATCATGTGTAGCAGGGTTCCATTGCCCTTAGGACCTTTGCTGTCTATGTCCATGCGATAGAGAGAAACTTTGAAGGCTTACTCAGATAAATACTGGAAAATGTTCAATGAGATAGATGGGAGCTACGACGATGTGACCATTAGCACATTTAAGGCTGGATTACCGACTGAGCATGATTTGAGAAAATCCCTTACTGGTAAACCTGTCACAAGTGTACGTTCGTTGATGGATAGGATTGACAAATACAGGAGGATTGAAGAGGATCAGTTACAGGGAAAGGGGAAAGCGAAGGTGATCCCTCAGGAGAGGAGGGATTCCAGGTTGGATTGGGCACCGAACAATCGACCTCGGAGAGACTTCGCAGGGCAATCTGGATCTGCCAACACCCAGGAGGTCAACATTGTGTTTCGGGAGCCAGTGCAAAAAATCTTAGAGAAGGTTAGGAATGAACCATGCTTTAAATGGCCGAACAAGATGGCAGGAGATCTAATGAATCGTAACCAAAACCTGTACTGCCATTATCATCAAGATCATGGTCATACTACTGAAGATTGCAGAAATTTGTGGGATCATTTGGAACAATTGGTCCGAGAAGGGAGGTTAAAACATCTCTTGCACCATTCCAGTGGCCGAGGAGGATAGGCTGGTTCGGCCGCATCGAAACCTTCTCTCGGCACCATAAACGTCATATTTGCTGCCCTAGGGAGGACTGGATCTTGCCTTTCCAGGGTATTGTCAGTGTCCTGTTATTCCAGTGATGAATCTAATTCAATGCCGAAGAGGATCAAGACGAACGTTCCTCTAGTGTTAAGCTTTTCAGATGCGAACAAACAAGGAACCATACAGCCACATGATGATGCTCTGGTGGCTACCCTTAGAATTGGTGGGTACGACGTAAAGAGGGTCATGGTTGACCAGGGAAGTGCAGCGGAGATTATGTATCCTGATCTCTACAAGGGGTTGGGTTTAAAACCTGAGGATTTGACGACCTACAGCTCACCTTTGGTGAGTTTCGAGGGTAAAATGGTTGTCCCTAAGGGACAGATAAGATTGCCCGTGCAAGCTGGGGCAGATGTGGTCGAAGTAGATTTTATCGTGGTAGATGCATTTTCCCCGTATACAGCAATTATGGGTAGGCCTTGGCTGCATTCCTTGGGTGCTGTCTCATCCACCATTCATCAGAAGGTGAAGTACCCTTATGGAGGTCAAGTGCTGGAGATAGTGGGAAGCCAGTCTATGGCTAGGCAGTGTTTAATAGCAGCAATTCAACACAAACCAGAGAGTGGCACCTCGGCCACTAAGGAAAACGATTTATAGCAGTTAGAAACCCCGACATCTCTGTTCATTGGGCCAGCCGACGAGGTGAAATGTGAAAGCCTGGACAAGGTGGTCATTGGAGATGATCCGGAGAGATTCTTTCAGGTTGGAGCTCGACTCCCCCTACAGGAGAAGAAACAGTTGGTTGAGCTTTTGAAAAGAAATGTAGATGTGTTCGCATGAGATGCCTATGAAGCCCCTGGGTTAGATCCAAAATTTATTTGTCATCATTTGAATGTGAACCCCTCAGTTACTCCAAAAAGGCAGCCACCTCGACGCCCCTCTAATGAACATGCAGATGCTGTCAAGAGTGAAGTAACTAAACTTAAACAGGCAGAGGCTATTAAAGAGGTATTTTACCCTCAATGGTTGGCAAATGCCGTGGTGGTCAAGAAAAAGACAGGAAAATGGCGTGTGTGTGTGGACTTTACAGATCTCAACAGGGCTTGTCCTAAAGACCCATTCCCTATGCCTAGGATAGACCAATTGATAGATGCAACAGTAGGTCATCCTCGGATGAGTTTTTTGGATGCCTCCCAAGGATATCATCAGATACCTTTGGCAATAGGTGATCAGGAAAAAACAGCTTTCGTTACTCCTGTGGGAAACTACCACTATAAAGTAATGCCTTTTGGCCTGAAAAATACAGGGTCAACCTATCAACAGATGATGACTAAAATGTTCGAACCACAGTTAGGTAAAAATGTTGAGGTCTATATTGATGACATGGTTGTAAAGTGCAAGTTGGTGTCCGAACACTTAGCGGATCTTACGAGCATTTTTGAAATCCTGAGGAGACACAAGCTGCGTTTGAATGTGTCTAAATGCTCTTTTGGAGTGGGGTCAGGAAAGTTCCTAGGGTACACGGTGACTCATAGGGGAATTGAGGTAAACTTAGACCAAATTAAAGCCATTAATAGCTTGCAACCACCTCAGAATCCCAAAGAGGTGCAGAAGCTTACTGGAATGATGGCCGCTTTGAATCGGTTTATATCCAGATCAGCAGAGAGATGTAGGTCTTTCTTCCTTCTGCTACATAAATGGAAAGAATTTCAATGGTCTGAGGAGTGTGTCATGGCATTCCAGGAACTTAAACGATATCTATCCCATCCACCCATAATATCTAGCCCAGTGGTGGGCGAAGTTCTTTTTGCCTACATTGCAGTTGGTCTATATGCCATAAGCCTTGTGCTCATACGGGTGGACAGTGGTATACAACGGCCAGTTTATTATGTGAGCAAGTCACTTAATGAAGCCGAGGTATGCTATTTGCCATTAGAGAAAGCAATATTAGCCGTAGTCCATGCTACAAGAAAGCTTCCCCATTACTTCCAAGCGCATACTGTGGTCGTACTCACTCGACTTCCACTCAAGTCAGTACTTAGAAGCGCTGAATATACTGGAAGGATAGCCAAGTGGGGAACGATCCTAGGGGCTTTTGATATAAAGTACATGTCTCGTACTTCTATAAAGGGGCAGGTGTTCACTGATCTGGTGGCCGAATTTGCTGAATGTCCTGAAGAGATGGAAGGGGGAAGTAAAGAACTGGATGAAGGGTTAATCGGCGTGGCCTCTGTTTAATGCCCACCGCCTGGGTATTGTATGTTGACGGGGCAGCTAATCAACAAGGATCAAGAGTGAGGCTAGTTCTGGTGTCACTTAATAGGATTACCATTGAAAAATCCTTAAGGTTGAATTTCTCAGCTCCAAATAATGAAGCAGAGTACGAGGCTTTGTTGATGGGGATGATGATGGTCCAGAAAATGGGAGGAAAGGCAGTGAGGGTTTTTTTAGACTCAAAACTGGTGGTGGGACAAGTAAGGGGTGATCTGGAGGCGCGTGATTCAAGAATGCAAGAGTACTTGTGCCAAATAAGGAGCATACAAGAAAAATTTGAAGTTTTTGACTTGTTTCATATTCCAAGGAGTGGAAATACACATATGGATTCGTTGGCCACCCTTGCCACATCCTCGGCTCAGGATTTGCCCTAAGTAGTACTGGTTGAAGACTTGTATACGCATACTTCGGTACACCATGGTATTCCTCGGATCCATCAAATCAAACTAGGTCCGAGTTGGATGGACTCTATATCATTGTTCCTGGAAAAGAATGTACTGCCTGAAGAGAAGTCTGAAGCTGACAAAGTACGAAGAAAAGCTCCTCGGTTCTGGCTCTCTGAGGATAGAAAATTCTACAAGCGCTTATTCTCTGGTCCCTACTTGCTTTGTGTGCATTCCGAAGCAACAGAATCAGTTCTAGATGAGCTCCACGAAGGGGTCTGTGGAAGTCATACAGGAGGAAGATCCCTGTCTCACAGGGCTCTTACCCAAGGATATTGGTGGCCAAGCATGCAAAAAGAGGCGCAGGAATATGTAAAGAAATGCAATCAATGTCAGAGGTTTGCGCCCAATATTCACCAGCCTGAAGGGGTTCTCAACCCTTTTTCTAGCTCATGACCTTTTACTCAATGGGGCTTGGACATTGTGGGACCTTTCCCCAAAGTAATAGGGAATAAAAAATACCTCCTTATCTGTACAGATTATTTTACTAAGTGGGTCGAAGCTGAACCTCTAGCTAATATCAGGGATGTGGATATTAAAAGGTTCATCTGGAATGATATTGATACACGATTTGGGGTTCCTAACGTGCTCATCTCAGATAATGGTCTTCAATTTGACAGCGAATCTTTCAAGAAGTACTGTTCTGATCTGGGTATAAAGAACAGATATTCTACTCTAGCCTATTCGTAGGGAAATGGACAGGCCGAGGCCATTAACAAGGTCATCGTGAACGAACTTAGAAAGAGATTGGATGACACCAAAGGAAGGTGGGTTGAAGAGTTGCCACACGTCCTTTGGACATATAGGACAACACCTCGAAAGTCTACTGGAGAGACCCCCTTCTCAATGACGTATGGGGCTGAAGCTGTAATCCCCTTTGAAAACGGTTTCCCCACTATGAGATCTTGCGCATTTACCTCGGATGGAAATAACGAGTTGTTGAAAAAGAATTTGGATTTGATTGAAGAGCAACGGGAAAATGCTATGGTGCAGTTGGCCTATTATCAGCACAAGCTTAAGCAAGGCTACGATATGAATGTGAAACTAAGGCCATTGGCCCTAGGAGACTTGGTGTTAAGGAAAGTTGTAGGAAACACTAAAAACCCTGCTTGGGGAAAATTGGGGCCTAACTGGGAAAGACCATATTGTATTACATCAGTGGCAGGGGTAGGTATGTACTACTTAGAAGATTTAGATGAAAGAGCTGTACTTCACCCTTGGAATGTAAACAACCTGAAAATGTACTACTATTAATAAGAACAGTTATATTATGTTTTCCTTTCCATTCATCTTAAGTGTGTATTGTGAATAATATGACATCTCTTGAAATATTAAACAGAAACTAAGTTATGTCAGGTCCTCGGACCACAAATTTAGTGAAAATTAATATCCTATGACATCTCTTGAAATATTAAACTGAAATATTAAACAGAAACTAAGTTATGTCAGGTCTTCGGACCACAAACTTAGTGGAAATTAATATCTTATGACATCTCTTGAAATATTAAACAGAAACTAAGTTATGTCAAGTTCTCGGACCACAAACTTAGTGGAAATTAATATCCTATGACATCTCTTGAAATATTAAACAGAAACTAAGTTATGTCAGGTCCTCGGACCATAAACTTAGTGGAAATTAATATCCTATAACATCTCTTGTAGTATTAAACAGAAATTAAGTTATGTCAAGTCCTCGGACCACAAACTTAGTGGAAATTAATATCCCAAGGCATCTCTTGAAATATAAAATGGGAAATCATTTGTGTCAAATCCTCAGACCATGAGCATTGTAAAGATAACTGTCCTCATCGTATCAAGGAATATATTCAATGGAATATAAGTTATGTTAAAATCTTCAGAACATAATCTTGGACATAAGTTATTATCTTTTGGATTAAGTTCTAGCCTGTTTTATAAGTCATGATAAACCTCCTAGATATCAAATAAGCGTAGTTGTGTTTTAATATCTTGACATCCTCCCTGTTACTTAAGTGTTGGGATATTGCTTGGAAATTGTGAAACTTATTAAAGAATTTGGTGAAAGGAGAATATATTTTTGAGATAACGAGATTTAATGTTATGTTTTATTAACGTTTTTTGTTCCTTAATAGCTTATATTGAAGAACAGATAGGAGATAAGACAAAATAAATATCATACAGCTAAGTAAAACAATAATGCAGACAAATGTTACTTGGAACAAAGAAAAATGTTTCATACATTATCAAAATTGATCTTTAAGTACCAAAAAAAAAAAAAAAGAAAAAAAAAGAAAAAGAAATTACAACCATTGTCCTTATCCTAAAAACAAATATAAAAACTAAGGCTTCAACTTAATCTGAACTTTGGGTTTGGGAGCCTGATCAACTGCTTCAAGAGAGATCTCTTTCTCCTTCTCCTTAAGAGATCCTTCAGCAGGTAAAGTAACTGAGGCTAGTTGCTTCTCAAAGTCTTGAGAAGTTGCCCCAGGCTGAAGAGCCTCAGTCACTTTATCTGAGGAGGATTCTTTCAAGGTCTCCTGCTCTCTACCCTCTTCTTGCTGATTAGTGGGGGGAGGATGCTGAGATTGGGCCTCTTTGGTTGGCTGGGAACAGGAGGAGCTGCCTCTTTCTGACTAGGGATTTGCAAGGCTAGAGGAAAGACAATGTTTTTAGGCTTCCTCAACTCAGAAGAGGTTTCAATCCCAACTTGATTGAGGGCTTTTTCCCAAGTCTGAGTGTAGTAAGCACGGCACACGGTGGGGACCTCTGCTCGAAGAGTATCCTCGGTTTCAGCTACGCCAACGTCGTAGCCGTGCTGCTTAGTCTCATCCCTTTCTTTTTCAGCTTTGGCTTTGTCTTCCTCAGCCTACATTCTGGCTTTTTCAGCCTGATCCTTAAGCTTTTTAGCCTCCTCCAACTACTGCTTCAGAGCTGCCACTTGCTCCTTGGACGCAGCCAGTTGTTCCTTAGCCTCATTTGTTAGTTTCCTTTGGCTCTCAGCTTGCTTCTCAACACCTTTTAAAGCAATATCTGCACTCTTCTTGGCCTGCTCCTCAGCAGCCAGCTTCTTCCTGAGATCAGCATTGTTGTTTCCAGCAATGGTTAGGGTTTGCACAGCAGCAACCCTCCGTTTTTTCTCGTCGTCCAGTTGTTGAGAGAGGGAGTGGAACATCTCCTCTAATCTGAAAGTGCTTTGAACAGCCTTTAAAAAAAAAAAAAAAGAAGAAAAGGATGAGTGTTGTGCCAAGTAAAAAAAAAAACTGTGAAAAAATAAATATGTACCATGCCCAGGAATCGTTTAGTGTGAAGGAAGACTTCACTCCTCTTAAATCCTCGTAACTCCACCATGTCTCTGGTGAGTTTCCTCTAGAACTGAAGCAACATGACAACCTATACCCTCGTTGACGTCCTTGATTGATGCATCGTCTGTTAGGGGCTCACCACCAAGCATGGGAGCTGGGAGCCATGCTTGTGGCTCAGGCAATTGAACATCACCCCTTTCTAATCCTCGGCTGGGGGCATGACTGGTTCTCTACTGCTTTGATGGCCTGTAAGCCTCTTCTTCGCTGGAAGAACGAGGTCTTCTAGGCTCCCTTACCTTCTTTCCCTTTGGTTCCTTTCTCCTCTTAGGATCAACTTGTTCGATCCTGGAGGGTGGAGATGGCTGAGGAGCGCAAGGAGGAGATTTAGGTGGAGGAGGAGGAAGCTTGGGTTGAGAAGGCTTCCCAGCTTCTCCCCTTCTTGGCTGGCTTTCCAACAATTCTTGAAGACTACGCTGGGGTTTCCTTTGAATACCCATATCTTCATACACGTTTTGTGGTGGTGAGGGTTGATTAAAAACTTCGTAGTCGTCAGTGGACACGGTGAGGTCCACAAAACCCTCTTCCTCTTGCTCTGCTTCCTCTTCCTCCTCTACTTGAAAAATGGGGGGGGGGGGGGAGGGGGGAAAATGTTGCTCTTGCTGCAAGGGTGGCAACAGGTAAAGGTTCTGTGAGTGGTGAGTATCTTGGGAGAGGAATGCCTTGTGGAACTACAAACCCCTTGTAGGAAACACTGATTCTGTGGAGCCGAGGATCTCTGGCCCTTATCACGCACGTCGGAGTTTGGAATGTGCGCGAGATGGGATTATATCCGAGGATGAGGTGCATTGCCCTTAGTTGACCGTCTGATTCGTTGACGTACACCTTGGCTTGTAGAATCCTGTTTAAACTCGCCTTATTAACTAAACGGAGTGAAGGCGTAGTGGCGTGGGGATCTGCAATACCAGTAAAACCAGCAAAAACTCATTTCAGTAATGACAAAAAGCAATAGGAGTACCAAAATTGTATAAAGTTAAATGGTAAAACTAAACAGTTAGTTTCCCACCTGGTTCACCCTCCTTAACTGGGTAAGGTAAGCCATCATGCCATTGCCTAGAGAAGATAAAAAAATCGCCCTTTAACCCCTTATTTGATACGGGGAGGCACTGGATCAATCTAACTTCGGAGTGCCTGGACTTTAGGTAGTATCCCTGCCCTTTCATATGTTGCAGGTTGTAAATCCAATTCACATCATGGTGTGTTAGGTTCAGGTGCATCCTCTCATTCAAAGCTTCTATACTCCCTAACACCTTAAACATGTTCAGTGTGCACTGTGTAGGGGACAGCCTAAAGAACCTAAGGTAATTTCTAGTAATGGTACCCGTGTGAATGGTCATACCTCCTTCTATGAAGGCAATCATAGGGATGACCACCTCATTTGTTTTCCTTTCGTCAAACCACTCCCCCTGTGCCGCGTATCTAATGCCCACGTGTGGGGGAATATTGTATTTAGACCTAAAACTCCTCATCCCCTCTTCAGTGTTTACTAAGTACTTAAATCTACCTATTTTCTAAGAAGTTTTATAAGGGAAATTTCGCAAAATAGGAATAAAAGTTGAAGAGAGTTCAGGAAGACTTATAGGCATGAGAAATGGTCCTCGGACAAGGTTTTTGTATTTGTAGATGCGCAGAAGAGTGAGAGAGAGAGAGGAAATAACAGGTTCACTGCACGAGTCCTAGAATAGTGCAATTGTTTAAGGTGAAAGGAATTGATTTGAAAGATTATTTATAGTGGCGTAGAAATTATGAGCGGGAGTTCTCCCGCTCGTATTCCAAGACAGCCTACCCACCGTTGGATTCCTATCCAACCATTGAACGTGGGAGACAAAGGAGTTGCCAAAATTAAATGAAGGCACGCTCTGGTCACTGAAGCGTCAGGGGCGAGTCTTAGGAGAGTAAACACGTATTGTTGTGATTTGACCTAACGAATCAAGGCTATAGGGGGAGTAGGATGAGGATATCAAGATCCTCATTTTTTTCCCGAGGAGTCGAAAAACAAGATTTTGAGGGGCTATTGTGGGGGCCAATTAATCCCATAGGTACTATTCACATGGAAAGGGCTGGGCCTATGGCCCAATACCCAGTCCGAGGATAAGAACATATCCGAGGACGATCAGTTAAGGAAGAGATGAAAACTGTACTATGGGAAGAGGTAAAGTATATTTATGGTGGACTTAACCGTATCCGAGGATAATGATCATCTCGGAACCTCTGTCCGAGGTGGTTAGAAGCATTCCCAATCCCTTAATATAACATATTAAAGGTATTTCGCGACAGGGGGATGGGTAAATTCTAGATAAAGGATGAGGATGAAGGATAACAAATATTTGTAAAAGCTGCTACCTCCACATTAAATGCTTCCCAACTAACTCTCTGACCGCATTAATGTGAAGGTGATGCCTGAACAGTAAACAAGCAGCCTTACAGCTAATAGTAGAAGGTTCAAGGAAGTGTGAGATGGGACAATGAGAAGCTCCCAACGCCTGACTCACACGTGTACGGTGAGAATGGTGTAGAGATCATGGTATATAACGTGAAAAGGCATTCAAAAACGAGGGGGACAGAAGAAAAACATGAGAGAAAGAAAGGTTGAAGAAATACAACAGTAAAGAGGAAAAACTCTAAACTATTGATCACACTACTAGAGTATAACAGAGGATGCTTTTTGTATTTCTGCAAGTGTAACTCTACCCCCTAAACACTAACAACCGATATCTTTTCTCTAGATTCAGACTAGCTTTTTCTCTCACTCTTTACAAATTTATTGTTCGGGCTTGTTGGGTCTGAGTCCATTCCTATTTTGGGGTTCAAGTCAAAACTAGTCCTTACACTATTAATAAGTCGAAAAAATATATGCAATTTTTTTTTCAAAATATTTTTAGACTTTATATATATTTTTGTTGGTTTGATATGTCTAGATATTTTACTTTCAGTTTTGATAAACTTGAACTATTAGACTTAATTTTGCTAATTAATTAATACACAGCTCATAAAAATGATCCACAATATAAAGTCTTTTCAATGAAATACAAAGAGAAAAGGCACAAGACTTAATCTTTATATAGCATACACAATGACCTCCTTTTCTTTATTGAAAAAGTATAAAGTGAGATTTATATAAGTGCA
Source organism: Quercus wislizeni (assembly GCA_023055345.1). Lineage (NCBI taxonomy): Eukaryota > Viridiplantae > Streptophyta > Magnoliopsida > Fagales > Fagaceae > Quercus > Quercus wislizeni. The sequence goes on from JALGQJ010000014.1 coordinate 15,275,095, forward strand.
CAAATAAGATTTAAGTGATGATGGCATATAACTTAATAAAGTTTTTTTTTTTAAGATTTCTCAAGGCTCAAGTTGATTGGGCTGGGTTTTTATTTTATATTTTAATTCCCACCCAACCTTATCGATTCCATTCAGCCCATTTTCAATTATTTTTTGCAAAATTGAGTTAAAATTAAAACCAATAACAACTAATCACCTATGATTTGTTGTGAAAATGTTGTGGAGGTAACACCTCTTAAAAAAAGACTTTCCACTCACTGGCTCTTGAGAAATTAAATTGTACAAACACTTAGCTCCTTAACTCAATTGTTATTTGTGTGATAGAAGATGGGTTTGAGTGAGAGAGAGAGAGAGAGAGAAACTGAAATCGGGGAAAATGGCTTTCAACACCAGGGCACATAACACACTCCATCAGAGACACCCTCAAATTGTTGTCGAAGTCCGCATTCCCTTCTCCTCCGCCAGCCACCACCTCCAACCCCAACTCTCCTCTAAACGACTAGTTGTTGCTCTGAACCAAGGTTAGTTTTTTTTATTAGTGTATATTATGGTGACTTGCGGACACTGCCACTCCATGTCAAACATGTCTGAACTAAATTGACTTATTTTCTGCTAATGAAGTACTAAGGGTCTATTTAGATACTGCTAATTTTACTGAAAACTGAAAGCTAAAAACTGAAAACACGGTAGCAAAATAATTTTTAAATGTATGAATAGTACTGTGGGACCTAATTTTAAAGTTTAAAATAAATAAATAAAGTACTTGTGAGTCCCGTAAACAGTGCATGGGACCCATTAAAAGAGCAAAAAAACTCTTCTCTTCTTACATGGGACCCACAATGCACGTTCTCAAAAAAAAATAAAAAAGGCCAAAATGCAGACGCTGCCTTTATCAGCTGTATCCAAACGGGTACTAAATTTACTAAAAATAAATTTTGAGGACTAATTTGACAATTGAAGTAAAAATCAAGAGACTAAAATTAGAATTTTAGTTTTTTTATTTTCTTAAAAAAATTCATTTGATTTTAGACATGTTTTAAAAAAAATTATAGTAATTATCTATTTTAAAAAATTAAATTAAACATAAAATATGCCTGTAAATGAAGATTTAATTTCTTATTTAATTAATTATTTGTTATATCAACCTTGTCCTATTTTTTCAACAATTATGGTGTTTTCGCGTCCTGTCCTATATTTTTTGCTTCAATGTCAGTGTCGGTGTCAATGTCAATTTCAATCAGTGTTTTTGCCCATGTTTCTTAGATAGTAAATGTTTTTGTGAAATTATGATTAGATGTCATTGTCTAGAAATGGAACTGTGGTGAAGGTTAACGTCTTTGGTTTTCTTTCATAGTGCAGGAGAAGATGAAGCGAGCCACAGTCGGCCCATTGACTTGTGTTACTCAATATATTGCTAGATACAAGATCAACTGATTCTATATTTTAAAGAAACTGAATTTATAGCTTCACGTTTTCTTCATACTTTGCATTCAATAATTAAGTCCTCGTATTTGAGATTGGACCCTGATATGAATATTGTTGGTAAAAAGACGTTGTAGGTTTGGCTGTGAATTGTTTGATTGACCATTATTACTTAAAGAATAGTTGATGTTGTTGCTTTTATGAAAAGTGAACTGATTGCAAAGAATTTATTTATGACTTGTGGTATATTATTTGACCACAAATAAAGTGAAGTGGATTACAATGACTTGTGTTATATTCACTACGATGCCGTGGCCAATTTCAACAATGTTCTTGGGGGTGGTAAACTACAACAAAATTGATTTTTTTTTAGGGTCAAAACCCTTGAAAAAAGTATTAAAAGCCCTCAAAAGATATTATTTTGAGGGTTTAACTGACTATTGATGACCTTTGAAACAAACTCCCTTGAAACGGAAATTTCTACTGCCTTTGTGACCTTTGAAACCGAAATTTCAACAGCCTACATAACCCTTGGAACAAATGTTTTATCTTTATTGAGGATTAGCAACCTTTGAAAAATTTAGAAGTGATAAAAGAACAATAAACTCTTTTTGAGGGTCTCCCAACCCTCAAAATAAGGCTTTTCTCTTTTTTAAAATAATAATAATAAAACCCCACACCATGCACATAGACTTTAAAGAACCACAGATTAAAAAATTTATATTATACCAAAACACAAATATCAAAACAAAATTCAATTAGCTTTCCAAGTTAATAAATTCTTCATTCTTGAAGTTTATGTAAACATTTTCACATTAACATAAAGGAACTTAGTATTTTAACTGGATAAAGGAGAAAAAAAAAGGAAGAAGAAGAAGAGAAAAGAATTAGTACAAGAACCATGCATGATCAAAATCCTAATCTTAATGCTACTACCATAAACCATAAACCATAAACCATGTTCTCCACTATAGAAATTATCCAACTTGACAATGTAGAAACAGAAGCATAGAGATGAGAAGGGTCTAAAAAACTGAAATGACACCTTGTGTGAAGGTAAAGCAGCATTGGCATAGTACCTGATACCTGGTTCCAAAATCCACCTTAATGCTAATCTACTACCATTAACCACTGGCATAGACACCTTATAACCATGTCTCTCATGGGCACCTCAAACAGTGTCTGATGCACAGAGTGAACAGATTTTTTTATCCATACATGGTGACTGGTGAGGAATTACACTTAACCCTTCTCTTATATGTTATGCAAGTTTGTTTAACTGAATTAATAGTTTTCTGAATATTTCCTAGTGATCAGTTTAGTTGTTTACTTAGAAATGGCTTCCTTTTACCTCCACATAGCTCATTTTGTGAAACATAAATGGCCACAAGGAATTTTCTCTACATATTGCAGAGATAATTAGAAATTCAGGTAGGCAGGAATACATTTTTCTTACTAATCATCACCCATCTATTGTTTTCTGCGTGACGAGCTTTTTAGATATGTGATCCATGTTCCCACACAAATGAAGATTTATTTCATTTAACTTTCATTTCCTTGTCTCTCATAGAAGTTCAAACTCAAAGTGGGAATCATTTATGGAAGTCTGAAACGTACCATGTTGGATTCACGGATTAGCTCCTCAGAAATGACGGTAGATACAGGGATCTCCACAGCAATGTCTTCAACATTTAGAGACATCCAATTGTTGAGAAGAATTGGAATTTTTACCTCATCTAATTGTATGATTCTCTCTATCTGAAGCATTACTTTCAAGGTAGTACTTATCCAATCAGGACCTGAAGAGCTCTTAAGATAAACCTATTCCTTGGGGTTAAAACCCTTATTCTGAAGTAATTTCTGCCAATGAGATGTGAAAATAATAAAAATAATGGTAGCAACATAACAACTCAATTAAATTAGGAGAAATTAGGTTTCTTTACCAAGAACTAGATAGTATTAAAGCATAACTGTAATAAACTGAAAACACTAATGAAAATTTATGAACATAATTTTCATGCTAACAAAAATGGAACAATTATTGTCAGTATTTACAGTCACGTTTTCTTTCGTATACATCTTAATTAAAAAGAATTTGACACAATCATATGTAAAAAATTATAAATGTAATTTTTTTTTAATTTAGTAGTTGGTATGCAACAGGAGTCCAGTATCAATCCCCTGCACTTCAGTGTATAGAATAGAGTAAATAATAAATAGTGACTTACTAAAGTTATATATTTCCTTCAATTACATAATATTTCATCCTCACATTTCTGAACATTAACCAACTATTCAATAAAAATTAGCGAAGAATAAAAGAGAGCTCGAAGGCAATCAATTATGCCATTTCTTACCTTCTTTTTATCAAAATGCGGGTCATCTTCAGATAGCTCAAGAACTATTGCAAAGTCATCATCAGTCTCTTTGACTTTATCAGATGATGGTGGCTGCAATGAACAAATACATTATCAATACTAATAAAACAGTATAAGCTGTGATTGCAGGACATAAGTGGAATTCCCACAATCATAGAACACACGAGCGAATGCACACACGCAAAGAGAACAAATTTTAAAAACAGAAATTAGATTACTAGTAATTTATATAACATGACAGCATTAATATCATCTTTCATATGCTACTTTCTTTCTTCCATTCTGATAACAATTAATTCTGAATTATTTTGCAAACAAGTATCACAAAAAGTAGTTTAAAGATTCAATCGAAATAATTACATTATGGACCCATATATTAGCTTCAAATCTTGACTTTACAAAAATCACTTCAAACAAGAATCAAAACAAATGCGTGTGTATAACGTAGGAAACCTTTCTAAAGAATAGCCCTTTGGGCCTCTAGCTAGTAATCCAGGCATAAGGATTCTGCCTTCTCCTGGTACTTCTCAAAGATCATAGTTGTAGTTTAAATTTTCAAGTACTCCACCTCTACTGCTCAGAAGAAAATTCTTTCAATAAAACTTTGCTGCAAAATCATGATTCAGAACAGAGGACTTAGTCTTGTGATTAACTCTACAAAGGATTGGTGAAAAGAAAAAGTCTTCTAGATATTGATGTCAGTGCAAGGCAAGCTAACTCACAACAAAACCTATGAAGAATTACATTTATGCATGTGCTAATGGAGATTGGAAGCAGCTTAAAATTGTTTCAGTAACAAGACAGACTAGTTTCACACAAGCATAAAAAAGAAAATGATTTTTCACTCCAATGGAAAGACTACCAATTTATATAACTGACAGCCTTAAAATCATTCAGTTTCTGAGGAGCTACATATACCTCTACAACATCAATAAAATCCTGCTTCTTGTGAAATGCGCCAACCCATTTAGTGTGATCTGCAGTCCTGCCAACCAAAGAAAATTAACACAAGAATCTGAGATTTTAAGTCCCTAAATTCTTAGCTGCATGACATTATTTTCAGAATGCAATGTGACGGAGACAATTGTAAGAATAAAATTCCACAGCAGCTCAAAAGAAATTACTGCAAACCAATTTAGGGAAGGAAATTGTAACAAGTTTGTGAAATTCCAATGAAAAGGAGATCTTGGTGCAAACTTTGTTTGAAATTCAAGTGCAAGCGATCTAATTATTTGTTCCACTCATCTTCTAGAAGCCCAATCACCATGTTTCACAGGAGACTTACAAGTCTAAGCAAACAAAAAGAAAAATAACAAGACTAAAATGAAATATGAAATAATTTCCCATTTAATTGTATTTTACCTCATTGTACGTGAATTGAAATTAGTCTAGTACAGTAAAACCAACACGTAATTGAAATTAAACATACTGTGTTTGAGAAAAGAGCTTCTCCAAGTCCTTATTCCTAAGATCACCCTGCAATAAAACCAACACGTAATGTAACCAAAGGTCAAAAACCTCAAAACGCCACCATTTGGTTGCCAAGAAACTGTTAAAATTTTTTTTAAAGAAAATACAAATCTCCCGAAAATTAAAAAGAGGGAGAGAGAGTTTTTGCCTTTTATAAATGCGCAATGTAATCTAAGATGAGAGATTAAAAACACATTGAAGCAAACTTGTGCTAGTCTTTTATGATATCTACTTAATTAGGTAACCAATATGAACAAATTTGAACCTTTATAAAATAAATTTAAAAAAAAAAATTTTATTAGCTTGATTTAACATTTTCATATAACTATAACGTAATAAGACCAATCTCGAGGAAGCTGGAACTTAAAAAAGTTGTGTCATCCTAAATTAAAGATGATGTCACTTTCTCTGTCTTTAGGATCACCTTCAGTTTGATGGTCAACATTAAAATGAGTTGCTTTTATACTTGTATGGCTTGAAATGTTGGTAGTATGATAGTTGGGATGGTTGAGCTTTTACTGTGGACAGTCAGTGAAAAATAGGTGTAATTTATCATTTTGTTGTTGCTACAAATGAAATTTTCAAAAAACTAAAGGGCATGGCGCCCTCTTACCTCTTTTTTTTTGGGTATCCTACTATGTATTCTCAAAACTTTCAATCAGAAACTAATTATTATTCGTGACGGATGGGGCCTAGTGGGGTAAATCACTGGCCCAGGAGTTTTTTTCAAAGTGCAGGTACCCAGACTTGAACTGGAGAGCACACCCAATCAAACCTGGGACAAGCACTTTGAGACCAAGTGCCCAACCACTTGGCCAACCCACCTAGGTTCCCTCTGACCTCTTTACTACTGCTTAAATTAGACAAAAGTAAAATTTTATTTATCTTAAAAATAAATAAATAAATAAATAAGCAACTTAAACTTAAAAGTGAGCCGCGGAAACATCTCAATTCTCACTTCTCAGCCACAGAGCACAGAGTTCTATCAAACAAAACAAACAAAAAAAATTATACCAGTGCATACACTAGAGAGCAAGAGAGATACCACTGTATCAGTCATTCCAGACGTATGGAAGTCAAAGACTCACAGCAGGCAATTTGGAATTTTTTTTTTGTTTTTGTTTTTTCAATTGGTGATTTGGAATTTGTTAAATGGAAAACTGGGGTTTTGTCAGTGTGTTTGGAGGACCACAGGCTGGGAAGGAAATATTAAATTTTTGGTATCAAATATAATTTTTTTGGTTTTTTTTTTTTTTTTTTCGTACTAAATTGATTTTGTTGGTTTTTACTTTACTTCTATAGTTTTATTGGACAAGTTCAACAATTTGTTTTTTCATATTATATTTCAGATAATTAGAACAAAACCATTACAAAAGTTATCCAAATCATTGATAATATGACCAAAGAAAAGGTAGAATCTTACCCATCCAATAAATGCCTCCCGGGGATCTTGCTTACTTCTTCCAGTGCAGTTCTCCACTCTCGCATCTGTTCCGTGCTAACCTTGCGATCTTCTTCATGCTTGAGAAATGCTTCCCCAAAATACCAAATCACATTGGTATTTTCTCGGTAACCAAACAAAACAGAAATTTACACACACACACACACACACAAATTGAATACCAGGTGTGTTAGAGATACATATTAGACATATTAGCCCAACGTAGTAGGCCTAAACCCAATCCTACTTGTACTAGTAGTCTAGGGTTTAGTCGCCTATATATACTCATGTTATGGCTCATTGTAACATAGGTTATTTTACTACACTATTACATAATAAAGATGTAACCCTTAAAGGATTCCTCTGTGGATGTAGATCGACAAGGCTAAACCACGTAACCCTCATGTTCTCAGCGTTCTTATTCTATGCTTATCCTTCCACATCCACTCTAACATACACAACATGATATAACACATCGCGTTGCTAATAATAATAATACATTTAACATGGTATTAAAGCCAAACTTCGTTCTTGGCATCAAACAAACATCTCTAGCAAGCAAAGAAGATTCTCACGCACATCACCGTCAAAAGTCGTACATGTTTGTCTGCTAGATCTAGACTCCACGGCATCTCGCAGCCACCATGGCTCTGTGCTGTATCAAAATCCAACAACCAAGAAATCCGTGCCTCTCCCTATCAGATCTGTGCACATTAAGCCTTTGCCTGATGAAACTAACAAGACAGACGTGCTCCACGCCATATCGCGACCAAAGCCCAGGAATCCGACCTCCAACGACAGCCGCACGCGCCACCACGCGCGAACAACGGCTCCTGGAACTATCACACGCGCCGCCGAAGATTCTCGACTCCTAGGTTGGATCTCAGCCACATGCACCGCCAAGACGGCCTTGTCGTCCCCCGATCTACTTGGCCTGAGAATCTGGTGATCTTACGAACTTACACACGCCCACACGCGCCACTGGGTATTTATCTCATCACCACGCGTCGGAACTCGCCTTCCACACGCCGAAGAACAGATGCTGATGTCATCAGGTGACATCGTCACCCCATGTCAGCAGCCATGCAAGCACCTCTACATCAGCCCTAGTCCACGTCAGCGGCACGTCATAGGATGACGTCAACGGCTTTGCTGCTCGACCCGGGACCCGACCCAGAAACCCGGAACCGACCTGGACCAGTATCCGTTGACTTTGACCCTGGACCAGTTGACTTTGACTTTTTTTTTAAATGTTAAATGTAAATATTATTAGTAACACGATGTGTTATATCATGTTGTGTATGATAGAGTGGATGCGGAAGGAGAAGCATAGAATAGGAACACTGAGAACACGAGAGTTACGTGGTTCAGCCTTGTCGGCCTACATCCACAGAGGAATCCCTTAAGGGCTACATCTTTATTATGTAAGAGTGTAGTAGACTCAAGGCGGAAGCTCGATGAAGGCTTGAGGTTGGATAAGCATGAGAAGATCTCTTGAAGATGCCATGAATAATGCCTTTGAAGAAACCACAATGAAGAATGTGTCAATTGACCAATTTTGGAGCTTCAAACAAAGAAACGGAGTTCAAAATTGGAATCTACGCGAAAAATTGAGCAAGATAGGTCATGTCGAAAATTTTGACTTTTGATCAAAGGTCAATGCAAAAAGTCAAAGTCAACTGGTCCAGGGTCAAAGTCAATGGATACTGGTTCGGATCGATTCCGGGTTTCCGGGTCGGGTCCCGGGTCGAGCAGCAAAGCCGCTGACATCATCCTATGACGTGCCGTTGACATGGACTAGGGCTGATGTAGAGGTGCTTGCATGGCTGCTGACGTGGGGTGATGATGTCACTTGATGACATCAGCATCTGTTCTTCGGCACGTGGAAGGCACGTGAAGGCGAGTTCCGGCGTGTGGTGACGAGATAAATACCCGACGGCGCGTGTAGGCGCGTGTAAGTTCGTAAGATCACCAGATTCTCAGGCCAAGTAGATCGGGGGACGCTTAGAGCATCTCCAACGGTGTAGCTAAACCTAATATTCTCTCTATAATAGAGAATGAAACCCAAAAAAAGCTCTCTAGTGGATTCTCTAAATCTCGATTTTTTTTGGGCTTATGAACGGTAGCTAATCAATTCTGATGGCCTACAGTACATTAGCAATTGAATTTTTTTTATTAAAAAATCATACCAGCTACTATTATATCAATTATTTCTCTCTTCTTTGGATTTTTTTTTTCCTCATACTATCTCTCTGTTGCTTCTCACAGAACAAGCAAATATGAAAAAAAAAAAAAAAAACCGATCTAACCCAGCCTGGTGGGGAGGAGGACGAGCGGCGGTAGGATGGCGGACGTGGAAGTGCTGCATGGTGAACGCCGATCTCCGCCGGCTTTGTCCTTTCGGCGATCTAACCCAGCCTTTTTTCTCTCCTCTCTCTCTCCCTCTCTTCTCTGATGTGAAGTAAATGAGGTTGCTGGAATGTTCTTGAGGAGAAAAAGGAAAATAAAAGAAGGGGGATAGAGATCACTGGACAATGGACACGTGTGTGGAGGAGAATGAAATGAAAGAAAGAAAAATAATATAAATTATAAAAAAACCCAATTGAGAAATTCTACCACGATATTTTCACAATAAATTTTAAGTATCAGATTGTTATTAGTTAATATTGGCAAGTAAAAAAATAATTTCAGTGGTGGATTCAAATTAAAACTAGTAACAACTTTCCACATAAATTTTGTTGTGAAAGTATTGCGTAAAATGTTGTGGACGTAACACTTCTCATTTAAAAATATACTTGTTAAAAAAATAATAAATGATGATAAAAAAAGAATAAATGAATAAACTCGATGGGTTAGTTTGGATTGGATCGGTTTTGGCGGATCAATGGGTTGATTGCACACCTCTAGTACTTGACAACAATGTGTTAATTAGCAACTAAACCTACACTGTTGAAGGACTACTACTGAGAATATTACATTAACAGTTTACATGCCTAACCAATACCTAAGTGATAATAGCTTAATTTTGCATATTTATATAATTATTAGAAAGTATTATTGTGCTTATTTTGTGTTAATTCAAGCATTTTATATTCTTTGATTTGGTTAAATGCTAAGAATCCATCAATTTTATGCCATCCTTAAATTTGTTAAAGTCATGGATTTTGAAGAATTATCACAATCCTTAAGAGATGATTTTAGGCTATCTTTGTTTATTTTGAACCTTTATTTTTTTTTTCTTGGTACATTACCCTGGTAACCCATTTAAGCCTATTATTCTAGCTATTATTTCTCAAACCCTTTATCAAGTATTCCAAGAATGAGTGTAGTGCAATCAAATTGTCTTATTGTGATAAAATAGTTGGTAGAAAAGGACTCAAGAAAAAAAAGATTCACAATCAAAAAGGGAGAAAAATGTTGAAAAAAAAGGAGAATGTGAAAAAGGAAGAAATTTAGAATGAATTTGTTGAAATTTTGAAGGAAAAGAACCAACAATGTGGCTCACGCCCATATTGGAGTCGAGGAGGCATTTGAAGAAGTAGTTTGGAAGGTTTCAAGTAGGCATTTAGCGATTCGCTCAAGAGATTGATGAGTATTGCCAATGTCAAGCCTTGGGATATTAGTTTAACTAGTTAGTTCCTTGAAATGGGAAATATAATGGCCAAGTGTCACCCACTTTGTTGCTAGTCAATTACTTTACTACATAGTACAAAGTTCTTGTGAGGTGAGGAGGCAAAGACTGGGGTACAAATCTCCGGTTAAGAACTTTACACACATATACACTTAGATTATGTTAGAGTAAAATTTTTATATTGTAAAAAAAAAAAAAAAAATGATACACCATAAATACCCTTCATGGTTTTCTATTACTACAAGACAATCTAAAAGGTCCTAAAATGATTAACTATTTAAATATGGATTGAAGGACTTCGTTTGGGAGTTCATAAGGGAATGGAATAGAATAGAATGATCATACGGGAATGAAAAGGAATGTATTTTAGTAAGGGAAATTAATGTAAAAGAATGGAATGAAATTAAGGCTGCGTTTGGTTAGGTGTAAAATATTTTCCAAGTGTAAAATATTTTCGGTGTAAAATATTTTCCAAGTGTAAAATATTTTCAAGTATTTGATTGCATTCCAAAAAATGCTTTGGAAAATATTTTCTAGTGTTTGGTTGTGTTGCTGAAAATGCCCTAGAAAACCTATTTTTATCATGTTTCTCACATTTTCTTAGGATCCAAACAAATATTATTACAGATAATCAAAATATATAAACAACACAAGAAACAAAAATCAAAACAAAAAAATCAAAATCGCAAGACCAATCGTGAGAGAGGGACAGAGAGAGATCGGTTCGTGGGTGCGACTCGCTGGTGGACGAGGTGGGTCGATCTAGGAGTGGGTCACTCACTGGGTGGGTTGATCAGTTCGTGGGTTCATGGCGCGATCTCGCCGGTGGATGAGGTGGGTTGATCGGTAGGTGGGTTCGTGGTGTGATCTCGCCGGTGGATGAGGTGGGTCAATCGGTGGGTGGGTTCATGGCGCAATCTCGCCGGTGCTAGGGTGCGACTCGTTGGCGCTTGGATCGGTGTGGGTGGATCGGTGTGATGGGTGGAGCGGGTGGATTGAGTGAGCTAGTTTCTTTCTTCTTTCTCTCTCTCTCTCTCTTTCTTTCTTTCTCTCTCTCTCTCTCTCTCTCTCTCTTTGCGCGTCTGATGAGTCCGGAAATGGTTTGAAGTGAAAATAAAAGTGTAAACCAATTTCCGGGTCAAAGCCATAAAACACACAGTCAACTGAAACGGTTTTACTAAAAATTTTATTTTCCATGCGTAACCAAACACGCACTGAGGTGTAAAACCATTTCCTAAAATGGTTTTACACCAAAACAAACGCAGCCTAAGTAACCTTGATCGGATGTTTTAAAATAAAGGAATGGAAATGAATGAAAATAAATGGAATGTAAGTAATCTTGTCTGGGAGCAACATGGAGGGAATAGAAATGAGTCATTTTATGACAATATTACTATTATACCCTTATTTTAAAATAAAGGATTGAATATATATGGGTATTTTGGGAGTTTTAGTAAAAAAATTATTAAATCAAATTCAATTCCCTCCAATTCCTCCCAATTTCGAGGGAAATGAAAATTTAAGATTTTAAGGGAATAGAGAGGAATGAGTGTTCCCTCCTACCCGTTCTATTCATTCCCACTTAAATTCTCAAACAATGGAATGGACTTTCCATTCCCTCCATTAAAACTCACAAACAAGAGAAGGGAAGAATATTCTAAAATTATTCTTTTTATTTCTTTCAATTCCATTCCATTTCCTCATTCCAAACGAGGCCTACATCTCTTATTCAACCATAAGAAGCTTTATTAGTAACTGAAACCTACATACACACACACACATATATAACATAAGCTCAACCTGAGATTTTGCAATTTAGGTTGTTTAGCGCTCTCCAAGCTCGACATGTGACAAAATCCACAATAAACTTAGGAAGGATTGCATAGATTTCTAATGACAAATGGCAAGCTACAATTAGGACATGTCATTTATACTTAACACATGTTAGGTTTATAGCCTATTATGCACCATGTGTTGAGACATCTAATTATAGAATACTTTATTACGTACATCCTTCTTCTTCTTCTTTTTTTTAGCACTGTTTCGTACATCCTTAAATTACTCTTAAATAAATGATATTATTGATTTACCCCTTATGGAAAATGCTAGGAGCTACAAATAATTTTACAAATTTTTTTACAAAATGCTAATGGGGTAAATAATTATGGTAAGTGATAAAATGATATTAACAGTGGATCCAAATTTTAAGGGAAAATACTAAAATCACAAATTATTTTACAAATTGTTAATGTGGTGAATGATAATTGATACGTAAGAGAAAACATTTTCCATCCATCAAGGACCAAATTAGCATATTACCAAAACATTATGGACCAAATTGACACATTTGAAAAATTGGTGACCAAATGGACACACAAACTAAAATTAGGAACCAAAAAAATAAGTTACCAAAAAAAAAAAACTCATCTAACTTCAATAGAATAAGAAGTTACTTGCTTATCAAAAAATCTGATCTCATTGACTCGCTCTAAACTGTAGGGTCATTCTTTAACTATTTTTTCACTTTGCTCTACATATACGGTAAGAAACAAAATCCACAAATCTCAATCATGAAACATCAAAAAAACAGAGTCCTTAAAGATTTGCAGCCAAAAAACATAGTGAAACCCACAAATCTGAATCATGAACAACCAATAGTAAGTTCCTTATTTTTCCTTTTCGTTTTTCAACACTTGCATATATTTTCTTCATTATTTGATTTTTTAAATATAAATTTTAGTGATTATTTGTTCAAGATTTTTCCGTTTTTCTTTTTTAAAAATGTTAATTTTAGTGATTTGGAAAATGATTACAAATGAAATTAGTAAATACTTTGAGGGTTTTCAGATTGATTATTATTTTATTCGATAATTGGTGCTCAAAGTTTATATATATATATATATATATATATATATATATATATATATATATTTTTTTTTTTTTCTTCTTAATTTTCAAAATAACTCCTATGTAGACAAATACTTTTCACATCAATATTCTTTTTTTTAGTCGAAAATACAATTTTGGTCCTACCTTTTGGGTTTATTATTAATTTGGTCATTACATTTTGTTAGTAGTCAATTTAGTCCATACATTTTGAACCTAGGACATGTAATTGAAAGACACGTGTGTTAACCACTAAGGTAATATAAACTTACATGATAAAATTTACCTACGTTAATATATATATATATATATATATATATATATATTAGTTGGTTTCGATTTAGTTTGGTAAAATTTTCACTAAAATCGGGACCAAACCGACCAATTCAGTTTTTCAAAAATCCAAATCGAATTGAGAAAAAACTGGATTCGGTTTAGACAATTTCAGTCAGTCCATTCGGTTTGTCTTTTTCTCTTTTCAGTCCTACTTTGTTTTTATTTTGGTTCTTTCCTCTACTGGTATGTGAATAAGTTAATGTAAAGAGAGAAAGAGAGAAATTGAGGCTGAATAAAAGTTCTCATTTTGGAACTTTTCTTCCATCTACTTCTTGCCCCCCCCCCCCCCCCCCGGGTTTCTTCTTCTTCTTCTTCATTATTTTTTTTTATTTTTTATTTTTTTAAAAAGCTTGAAATTTGAATATGGAAAATTCTACAAGGAGTATTTAATAAAAATGAAAGGGAAAGATTCTACAAGGATAGGGAATACTAGACTTTGCTTTGTCAAGGCATGATATACCTGGGTTAAATGAAGGCTTTATGGCTAGCTGGGAATGATGTATCATGGTTGTCGGTGAATGTGATACTAAAAAGATAAGGCCCTTCATCCTCTTCTCACACCTTCTAATTTCGATCCATCAATGAAAGCCTTGGAGTTCCATTAAAAAGAGGGGAAATGAAGAGAAACAGAAAGCATTGAAGGCAAAGCTCAACGCTAGTTTATTGAGTTTTCCAAAGGAAAGTTGTTGTTTTAAGGCCCGATTACGGCTGAATTTTAGGAAGAGAACTTAAGCCAGAAAAATGACTACTTACATTTTACTTTTAAACTATTTAGCCAAGCAGCCATTTATTCAAAGTATTTAGCAAAAAAACCATGTTTTGAAACTTGATATTGTTAGCATTACATAGTATTCACATTTAATTGTGACTTGTGTGTGCTATGTGTATTTTCACATTGGTAATGTCTAGCAGGTTCTATGCAAAATTTTCAAAAAAATTAAGTGGCAAAATATGCATAGAATGTTGAGTTCGATATTAGCAATATCGAGTTCCAAAAACAAGGGTATTTTGCTAAATAATTTGAAAAAAATGGCTATTTTGCTATATACTTTAAAAATAAAAGGTATTTAATCATTTTTTCCAAACTTAAGTACCACACCTAAGTTTTGAACTATTCTTATTTACACCTCCAATAACAATATGTTACATCAGCATTATCACAATTTAATGAATAGAACCAGCAACACACGATACTTAGAATACATTTGGATACAACGTTTTGTATCAATGTTTGCGTTTGGTTGAAGAATGCGTTTGTCAGTGGGTCATAAGCACTATTCACGGGACTCATAAACCTCTTTTTTCAGCAAAATTTTTATTAAAAATGGGTCCCACGACATTATTTACACATTTAAAAATTATTTTGTTATAGTATTTTCAGTTTTCAACAATAAGCGGTATCCAAATAGACCCTTATTCATCTATATAGTGAATACACTATAATCAAAACTCATGATATCAAACGCCCATCCTCCTACAACTCAAGAACCATCTATCTCCAACCAGCTGCAGACGTTACTAGAGCTTGGAAAAGAAACTGAAGTTGCTGCGAGCATGGTACTTTTTAAGATCTGGCCTTTGTCATTTTGAACAACAATCTGGTCTTTGTCAAGAATAAGGACCTTCCTTCAATTCTTTTTAGATTGCATTGCAACTACAATAAAAAAAAAAAAAAAAAAAGAAGAAGTACAAATACATATTCTTCAAATAAATAAATCTAATGTTTTCTTACCAAAACAAAAAGAACTTGTTGAGTCTCTCTCATGAATCCAAACCTCCAAATTTTTTTCAGAAATTAGTGACGATGTAGAAGCAGGAAAGTTAAAATCAATCTTTTGGGGATTTTTCTTTTACAAAATAAACAGATAAATATACAACTATTTCATCTGGTTAATAATAAAAATTAGAGGTTCAGAAACCCCAAAAGCCAAAAAGCTACCTTATGGGAAAAGCTTTATCCCCCAAACAAAATTTCTTAAATTTTCACAACTGGTCAAAGAAACTATTTTAACAATTTTACTTAAATTAAAGTTTACATTTGTGTGGTTCAGTTAGCTCAACTAGTAAAGTTTTTGATGGTTGCATAAGAGATTTGGAGTTCAATCCCTACTTACACCAAAAACTGAATGGTGTCTTAGTTTGATGATAAAGAGCTATCATTAGGAGTAGATGTCAAAGTTGAAACTCTCTAAAAAAAAAAAAAAAAAAGTTTACATTCATGTCTAATATCTGGCCTTTGTCATTTTTAGCAACAACAGACCATCGGGAGGTCACAACCACCACACTCATGGTGGCTCTGACTTCTTTTCCGAACCCTTCACAATGTCTCCGCTAGCTTTTGGCAGTATCTCTGGAAGGTTTGGAGGTTGGTGGGTCTTGAGTGGTAGGAGATGGGTTTTTCTTCTCTTAGATTTTGATTTTGATTTTTTTTTTTAATTAAATTGGGTATTAATGAGTATGCATGTAAATATTGAGTTTTGCCTCCCTATTAAATTTAAGGCTAAACTACATTTTAGTCCCTTAAATTTACTTTATGAGCACAATTGATTTTTTAAGTTTTAAATGTGCACTATTTGTCCATCCAATTTAAACCCATTGATCTGTCAAAGAAAAGTATGTTAATTTCTTTGACAGAAAACTTATATACAATATATTAAAAAGATGTATGGCTTTCATTATTTCAACGTGGGTTCGTGCTCAACACTTTTAGCATGGGCCACATGCTGATAAGGTTTGTTTAAAGTTTAGACCCGTTAAAATTTAAAACTAATTATTTTATGGGTTCGTGTACTTTTTTCTTTTTCTTATATTTCCCTTTTGAATTGTCATATATTTTTTGAATTGTTTCAATAACTTATTCTTTAATTATATATCTTTTTTGGCATTATAGAAGTTTTAATATCTAAATTTGTGTAGTCATACACACACACACACACACATATATATATAATCTATAATTTGTAAGCTCTAAATCTTTTGATTCATTTCAATAGTTATAACCATTAATTATTCTTTTGAATGTAATTCATCTTTCTTTTATATTTCTTTATTGTTTAGTCATATATATTTTGTTTTGTTTCAATAATTTCTAAGCAGTGAATTATCTGATTCTTTAATATTTTTTGGTCTTTTAGAAGTTTTAATATCTAAATTTTTGAGCTATTTTTTTGGTGTATCTGAAACTGTCTAAAAATTTTTTTGTAAGTCATTGCATGTTTAAGTAATAGTTTTTACAACAAGTTGTAACACAAATTGAAGTCATACAAGAGCAAATTATACAACGGTGTAGTTTTTTAATCAATTTAAGATTTTATAAAATTATTTTAGTGTACCTCACAAATAGGTTGGTTCTCATGTATAGCATGGGTTGGGAACTAATTATTAATATCAATGTAACGATAATAATAATATTAAATTTATATAAAAATATATATATATTAAATTAAAATAATAAAATTGATTTAAAAAAAAATTAAAATACTAAATGAAATGAAATAATCGGGTAATAAAACTTTGCGATTTGTGACGTGATGATAGCATATTCCCCTTTTTATTATTATTCGGCTATTCCTACGGCATACGAGAAAGAGAAAAGGAATCTTTGTTCCTTATTTTTTGTGGATAATATCTATTAATCAGAATCAGATGACAACAAAATCGCCGGCGGCTTTCCCTCGTTAAGAATTAGAAGTCTTTTGTTTTACCAAAACCAAATCGGATCAAATTTACTGAAATATGGTACTACTGTATCTATCTATCTATATGGTTTGTTTGCTAAAATATAGTATAAAAAGTGTAGTGTGTAATATTATTGAATTGAAATGATTTTATGGGTTAGGCAAGCGTGAGCTGTGATAATAAGCAAGAAAGTGAATTGAAGCTGAAGCTGAAACTGTATTCATACTGGAGGAGCAGTTGTTCGTTCCGCGTTCGTATTGCCCTCAACTTGAAAGGTACTTTCTTTCTTATTTCTCTTTATTTATTAATTCTTCAATCTATCTTAATTTTTGATGATGATGATGATGATGATGATTGATTAGGGCTGAAATATGAGTACAAAGCAGTTAACTTGGTGAAGGGAGAGCAATTCAGCCCCGGTGAGAATAGAATTAGTATTAGATGACCTTTACTTTGCTTTACTTTCTACTATTGTTTTTATTATTAATAAAAGTAATAATAATAATAATTATGTATTTATGTATGCATGTATGGTGTAACTAAAAAGAGTTTACAGAGCTCAATCCTATTGGTTATGTCCCTGTGCTTGTCGATGGGGACTTGGTGCTTTCCGACTCTTTTGCCATCTTACTGGTTCGTATCTCTATCTATCTATTTCTTTTTCTCATTCTACTTTCCTTATTATTATAATTATTTATTATCATCAATTCTTCATACAGTTTTTAACTAACTAACTTACACAGTATTTAGAAGAAAAGTACCCCCACCACCATCCATTGTTACCTCAGGATCTTCGCAAAAAAGCCATCAATTTCCAGGTATCAACTGCATCTCATACTGCCTATAAACTTAATTACACTCATCTCATTTTAACCATATTTTTTCCATTTCTATCCTTCTTTTTCGATTTTACACTTTTCTTAATCATAACTATAATCTACAATTGATGCTCACACCATAAAAAGCATCAACAAAGTATTATTGTGCAGTGTTTTGAGGCAGACTTTTTAGTCACATTCAACTCAATCTATGCCAACTGAGGTTTAAACAGTTCTTTTTTCTTTCTTTTTTTGGTTGATAAATAACGAAAGTTTATTAATCAAAACACCCATGTACATCAATCTCTTAAATTACAATGATCAAGCATATCTAAAAAATTAGAACATGGAAAAGAATAAAAAACACAGCTCCAATCCAGTAAAGAGTGGAGAAAGAAATATTTTAACTCAACAATAGACCATTCTATTCCCTCAAAGCATCTTGTGCTCTGTTCTCTCCAAATACACTATAAGACACAATGTGGCACAGCCCTCCACAAATCCATCTTTCGATGTTTACCAAAAAGGACCTTGCAAAGCTGAAAATAGGTCATTAACACTTTGTGGCATAACCCATAGAAGACCAAACAGAGCCCATACCATAGTCAATGGGACAATGAAGAAGAAGATGATTCACTGATTCCCCACTCCTTTCACACATATAGCAACAATCCACAACTGTAACTCCCTTATTCCATAGATATCAAGAGTCAGAATCTTCCTAAGGCGGCAGTGCACGAGAAGAAAGCAACCCTGGAAGGGATCTTTGAGCGCCACACAGGTTTCCAAGGAAAAAGAGTATCAGGAGTTGAGTAAAGGGAGAAATAGTACTCACGACATGAGGCTGCAAGGAGCTGATGGCATATAATTGCACTTGGAACTACCTCTATCATTTTTTGCCACATTAATAACTTGAAAATTGTTTCTGCTTCAAATTCTATCTTGATGAAACTTATGCAAATAACCACCTATAATTTACATTGAAGAATGTATATAAAGCCTACTTCACTTGCTAAGCAAACTGGGGTACACATTGAAAAGGATGGCTATGCCACTATGCCAGCTATGGCTATTTTAAAATAAACTAAATTATTTCTTGTGGATTGGTGCCTAGGATCAGGATCCTCACCAATTTCTTTGAAAATGAGAATTTCCATCTCATGTTTAAGATATAGTTTTCATGAATCTAAACATGTATATATATGGTGCAACTTCATTTAAAATTCTATTCCACCAAATAATGAATGATTACTACTTTTAAATGAGGTGGCATCATGTTCACCCTTGGATTTGTTAAATACTAGATCTTCACTTTGAATTGGACACTCTCTATTTCAAAAGCAAATGGGGAGTATTATATTCCAAACAACCTTGCAAGCATGCCTGCAAGTAATTGTGTCTCACTTGGTGAATAACACTAGTATTGTTCTTTTTTACATGTTGGATAATATGTTTGAAAATCCCTCTTTGGCTTTACTTTCTTTTCCAGCCTTGAGGATATGGTATAATGTTTTGAGCTTCCTGATCTAATCAGGCATAATTCTTTGTTGTACCTTATCCATTTTTGCTAATATTCACACATGTTTTTGCAAGTATGTTTCAGATTTAGACACTAATGGGGTTGCTTTTATAACTGGATATGTAGGCTGCCAATATTATTTCCTCAAGCGTACAGCCTCTCCAAAATCTTGCTACGCTGGTATATATCTGAGTAGACTGTTGTGGTTATATACCCCTATGTTGTTATTTTCATGAAATTGTTAGAACTTATATGATATAAATTTTGTTTTGCTGCTTTTCCTCCTATATACAGAAGTGCATTGAGGAAAAAATTAGTTCTGATCCTGATGTGAAACTTGCTTGGGCTCAACATTATACCAAAAAAGGCTTTGTAGGTAAGATTTGACTAAGCTGCACAGTACTCCCCCCTTCCCTGGCAGGTGGGCCCCAAAGTAGGAAAAAAATAAAGATGTGAGATTTGAAAGAATAAGTAGATACCAGATCAGTTCTGGATTGTGCTACACACTATAACATTTAGACATTGTTAGATTAAATGATTAAACTCACAATTTCCTAATAGGTTAAACTTTTGGGACAATTTGTAATTTATTATGGTATTAAAGTAGGAGGAGATGGGTTCAAATCATGTCTTCAGCTTACCTATCATTTATAAAATTCCCACATGTTGGGCCCTACTTAATAAGGGCAGTTTAGGCCCACGCGTGATGGGAGAGTGTTAGATTAACATTAAATTCACCATTTTCTAGTAGTTTAAGCTTTTGAGACAATTGGTAATTTATCAGATATAATACCTAGAATTAAAATTAAGAAGTTTTTGTGGCCCATGAAAGCAGAAAACTCAAAAATATCTTTCTACCATGCCAGTCTAGCATGTTTGAAGGCTGGTTTAATTTAAAAGCTGATGACAAGACCAATCCCTCCAATCCTGTTACACTTTCTTTTAAATTGAGAAAATGCATATAGAAATTTAGCAAGATGTAAGTGAAGTTATCTGATAAATAGTATTTGCAAACATACGTGCACTATAAAGTTACAAGCTGAGAAATTAGTCTTTCCATGAGCTATTTAGGAGATGCAGCTAACTAATGATATTGGATCCTGATTTTAATTATCTGTATCAGTTCCAAACTCCCTCCATGGTCCGTGGTTAACGAGATTAGTAAATAACTTTGGCACATTGTCAATAGACTGGATACTAATTTCTTTTGTAAGTTCAATAGAGCTTACTACAAATGGACACTCAATTGGAGTAAGGAAGACATGTTAAGTGGACAATTGACTCTTGATCTGGTGGAGGATTATACATGTTTGTTTGTTTGGACAATCAGATTAGTGTTCATATCTCCCAAAAAAATCATCCAAATAGTTTGGGGGAAACAAGGGCTTGTATAATTTTATTTTCATGGATTATCTTGATCTTTTTAACAACTGGGTTCCTCTCCCTGGAAATTCCAGTCACATGTGAACTTTTTGTGCCACTATGGGATGGTTTTTGCTCCTTAATCCTTAATGGCTTTAGGCTTATTTTGATTATTATTTGCATTTGTTTCAGCACTCGAGAGGCTTTTAAAAGACTATGCTGGAAGATTTGCTACTGGAGATGAAGTTTACCTGGTTTGGTTTCCTGCATCATCTGTGTTTGTGCCTGCAAACTTGTATATACAATATGCTGCACTGTGTGCAAACATTTGAAGAGTCAGGGTTTTGGAAGTTTCTACCAATGTTTTACAGCTGTTACAAATTCTTTTCCCTTTTTCTCTATCTACATTGAATGTACAAGGTGCCTAACCATAAACACATAATCATGCACCCTAAATCTGTTGAAGCTAAATTTAAAATTGATCACTGCATAGAGAAAGACTAAAAGAATGGTCATCGCTATGAATTTTCATTTTACTACCAAAATGTTCCAATATTGGTAGGGGCTCCTTTGCTAAGGAAGTCGTCAACCATCCTGAAGTTGGTCTATCTTCTAGAACCAAACAAAGATTTTCTTTTGCTAGCTTGTAAATCTATTACAACCTTAAGTATTGAGACCAACTGACAGCAGAACACAATATAAAATAGCAGAACCCACTTCTCAATCTTTAAGATTGCAATCTGAAGATGGTTCTTCTCCCAAACCCAAACCGTGGATTATGAGACATGAAGGCACCATACTCAACTCTAAGCACTAAGTTTTTGACTTAAGTATATAAATATACATAATTGTGCTGAAGTCAGTATTTTGATGCAGGGAATGTGATGTGCTTCTGTTTAGGATAGATTGAATTTGGGAATGCATTCTAATCACATGCTATGTCACATGGGACATATGAAATACAGCCCTGAAGCTTAGCTGGCCATGTGCCATGTCACTCCCTCGTGCCATGTCACCATACCATGTCAACATCTTCCATGTATTGCATTAGACATGCATCTTCCATGTATTAAATTAGACTCTTGCATCAGTCTTATACTCTACACGTATTAGTTTCACAGTGCATGACATGCTAGAATTTCACTTCCTAAAATACTACATAACAGCAGCTTGCATGGATTTAGTTTATGAGTTAAGGTGTTTCTCTTAATGTAATGTAATGCATTGCAATTTTTTGCAGGCAGATTTGTTTCTAGCTCCTCAGATTCATTCAGCAATTAAAAGGTTCAATGTTGACATGGTAGTGCTCATTCTATAATTAATGTGCCAGTTACATTTGATTTGTAGAAAACATATATAATTTAAAATAATGGGAAAAACGTTGCAGTCTTTCTTTTTTTTTTTTTTTTTGGAAAAACGTTGCAGTCTTGAGTCTTGTAACAATTATTTTTCCTTCAGAAAAACCACTAACAAAAGATAAAGGTTAGGGGTTGATTTTCAATGTTCTCATTACATATATTAACTTTATCTTCAAACTGCTTTAATGCCAAATTGTTCTTTGACCTCGGCCATCAAGGGTTTGTGGAATTACAGTAGTTAGAAAAAATTTATGACCTTGTATAGTCTTCTTCTGTCAGTGAAAATCTTGCTTCTGGTCTGAGATGCATGAATTTCTGCATCCTCAAGCTAGAATTGTTGCTATGGATATTTTTGGATTTATTAGTTATGCATTGCTTGCCCCATTTGTTGCTTCTTCTACCTTGTTTAATGATTATACAGCTACAAACTCTCTCTCTCTCTCTCTCTCTCACACACACACACATGCAGAGAAATATGCATGATAACACCTATATTTAGTAATCTTGAAATTTAGGGCCTACTTTAAAATTCATTTCTGTATCTGTATCTGCTGACAGGTTTCTCTTTTTTTTTTTTTGAAGACTCAATTCCCTCTCTTATCCAGATTGAATGAGGCATACAATGAGATACCAGCTTTCCAAGATGCTATGCCAGAAAAGCAGCCAGATAATCCTCTGGCAAGTGCTAGTTAAACCAATGGGTTGAAAAGGTACATAGAAACATCGTAGAAATCCGAAATTATTAGACATTTCTTATTGATTAGGTGTGTCTAGAATGTTTGTTATATATATAGACACACACATGCACATGTGGCCGACCCTAACTAATCTGTTCTGGATTTATATCAACCCTAAATTTGGGATTAAGGTTTTGATGTTATTGTAGTATATATGGGTTAGGTTCAGCATTGGAGGATGTGACCTCCATGACCATCGAGCTTGCTAAATATCAAAATTAAGAACTATATCATCTAAAAAATGGTTAAAATTATGGTAAAAAATGTTTGATAAGCATATGGAGGACATGTAATCCAATGTTAGACTTGAGAAAACATTAATTAACCTAATTGAAAGTTTTGAAGTGATGTAATATCGCAAAAAGAGACACCAACACCATTTGTAACTCAAACCACAACAATACCGCACACATCCTAGAACAAAGGGCTATATACACACACACACACACACACATATGAATTTTATTGAAATTGTTTTAAGATTACGCTTCCACTGCTAGATGATCAAGCTTCGAGATAGAGCTTTTCAAGGCATATTTGTATAAAGGTAAAGGTGTTGTGATGAAGGTTGTCACCTCATGGAATGCAGTGGAATAATGTGAATAATAATAGATGGTGTGCTGATACATACAATTAATGGTTTGGTTACCTGTTTGAAGTTCCTTGAAGTTCAGTTTGCTTTTGTATCCTCTAAAATTATAGTTTTGTTTACCTGTGTGTTTTCATCCTATTGTATACCAATAAAATATCATATTTCTGGCAGAAAAAATGTGTTAGGACTTCCTTAGAAACTCTTTTACAGTTCATTTAATAACCAAATAAAAATCTGCAGTAACAAGTTTAGATGTTGACCTTGTCCTTCGAAAGGATGAGACGTACCAGTTGGCTAGAAAAACCAGTAAATTAAGAAAGACTGTGGAGCTTTTATTTCAATTTTTTATAAATAATGTGTGAGAGGCTTATTTGACTATCCACAATTGGGAAGGAAATTATCAACTTGCATTTGAGAAACGATGGTTAGAGAGTAGTGAGCTGAAGTGCCTCATTCATTCAATTTGTATAATGCGAGTCTTTCCCTCCAGGAGATGGTTAAAAACTCAAAGCTTGCATAAGCTTTCTTCTTTTCTTTTTTTTTTTTGGGGGGGGGGGGGGGGGGGTTGTTTCTGAAAAAGGATCCATATTAAAATGAAAAGGAGAATTATGAAACAGAAACTTGAGTTTACAGAAAACTGGATACAAGTTACAACATTAAGAAGCGAGGTGGTAAAACCCGATGAAAGTACAGGATCATGTACATTGCTTGTGAATGACCAATGGCATGGCTTTCTAATGCCATGCAGGTGCCTACACATGGCAGGCTGGTGGTTGCACTTAGGCATAGTATGGCAAGCTGCCATGGCTGCTATTTCAATGTTGACAACTTTGAGGGAAGATAGTGCCTATAAACCAATTAAACATGCATCAGAAATTGTTCAAATAGTAAGCAATTTCAGCGTGCTTGAAAACAGTGATACATAATAAGCGAACCAACATAGCAGGTTAATTGGCTTTTTGCATATTTTTTGGTCATCCAAGCTAATGCTAGGCTTGACTTTGGTCAGCATTCTTTCTTCCTCTTTTTTGTACTACTTGTGCTTCCCATATTACCGGCAGTGATTAGTTTATAACCAGAGCATGGCATTTCGCTTAGCTTCCCAAACATCTTTTCGTAGAAGTGCCAGAGTTTTGACCTAATCAAAGGAGATATTAAGTATCAAAATTTGTTGACGAGAATTACAAAAATGTTAAAAAGAAAAATATGAAGAAGATAGTATTTGATACGGAATTATACTATTCATATAGGAAAATTTTTAGGTATTTCCAGAGCACGGATAAATAGTGTTCCATCCTCTCACATTCATGGTAGACTCCACCATGAATTTAATGAGTGGACTCTACTATGAATGTGAGAGGAGAGAGCATCATTCTCTTTACTCGGAAAATACCTAAGAATTTGGGCTGACCTTGTGGGGGCCCGAAAGGAAGTGACTGTTGAGATTGGAGAAGACTTTTTAGAGTTTGGAAGAGATGGGGAATCAAGACTTTTTAGAGTAGATGTGAGCTCGTTTAGTTGATAATTGTTGGTTTCTTAGTAGATTATTTGTCTTTTGTTGTTGTACAAGGAATACTGGATCAAATGTGATCAATATGAAGGAATTAGACTTTAGAGAAAACAAATATACATATATTACATAATTAATAGATCTAATGAGGCTTTAATACGACTTATTAGTTTGGTGGTATTGTTTGGTTTTCCTTTAAGTAGAACCCAAGTTCGAATCTCTCACCCCCACTTGTATAGAGCACTCTATGAAACCTACAATCCTCTCTTTTGTGAACTCAATAACAAAAGTGTGGCCAAACAAGGTCCACATTATCGACCAATAACTAGTATTCAATGAGCCAACATTATTGGCGGCCCAAGCTTGGCCTCCAACAAACTGTGCCCCATAGTTTGATGTATGGCTCCTTAAGCCCAAGGCCAATAATGCTTCACATGACTTACTCTCTTGCAATTGAGCCAAGGGCAAGCTAAACCAAGCATCACCAACCTACTTTGCTAAGAGCAATGTTAGGGACACAAAAAAGTCCACAACTTTTGCCACAATTTACCAAGTGGTGAGTTATAAGTAATAGAGGTGTGGACCCACCATTTTATCTCTACCATTCACATCTTGCCACATGGCGAGTTGTGACAAAAGTTGTGAACTTTTTGTGTCCCTAGCATTTACCCTTTGCTAATGAACCGTAGCTATACTAGCCTAAACACTTAATCTCAAAGCTTAACCCACTATTGAAGATCCTTCTAGGAAGGAACTATATAACATGTCTACGTGGCAAGCTAAGGTAACCTAGCACCACCACATGTTCTAATCAACTATGTCGATCAATCGCTCATCCATATCTACTAAATAGGGTAAGTGAAACTTAGGTGACATGGACAATACTTATGATGATACATATGGTCTTTGAGTTGATCCCCAATCTTCAGGGGTAGGGCACTTACATATACTCAAATTTGTATTTTGGTTAATGCCACTTGCTCAAAATACCAATTTGAAGTTGGCCTTTAACTAAACCAAAAGGTTAGAAGTCCTTCACAACCATTTTACCTTGAATACATTGATAAACAAACTCAGCATGGCGTTTTGTGTGCCCTATCAGGATATGGCTAATGCTATTAACCCTTGACCTTGAGTATAGCATAAGGATGACATGTAGTTAAAGGGAGCATGAACGTACTTGATAGGAGTGTGCATGTGTTGGATTGAGGGGTTTTTCAATCCAACCCACCATGGTCGGGTTGTAAAAACTCAATCCAACCGAACCCATCATAGGTTTCCAACCCAACCCAAACCATGTGAATCGGGTTGGACCCATGGTTTGAGCATTTTTTAAAAAATATTTTTAAAAGACAAGTATTAGAACAACAAATTTATAAGATCACCAACACAAATAATAGATTAACTAATCAAACTTGAGCAAAGTACCAAATTTTTACAAACTATTTGATTAATGCATCAAACCAACACAAAATAAAAGTAAATTTATAATCTTATAAATTTGTTAGTAGTTCACCAAACCAAAAGAGTAAATAATAAAACCATATGATATATATTTTAAATATATATTAAATATAGTCTGGCCGGGTTGGGTTTGGTGGATTTTTGAATTTGCTAACTCACACCCAACCCAACCCAACCCACTGTAAAAAAAAAAAAATGGCAACCCAACCTAATCCACCAACCCCTAAAAACCGACCCAACTCAACGAGTTAGTTTGGATTGGATCAGTTTTGGCAGATCAATGGGTGATTGCACACCTCTAGTACTTGACGACAATGTGTTAATTAGCAATTACGCCTACACTGTTGATGGTCTACTACTGAGAATATTACATTAACAGTTTACATGCCTAACCAATACCTAAGTGACAATAGCTTAATTTTGCATATTTATGTAATTATTAGAAAGTATTATTGTACTTATTTTGTGTTAATTCAAGCATTTTAAATTCTTTGATTTGGTTAAATGCTAAGAATTCATCAATTTTATGCCATCCTTGAATTTGTTAAAGTCATGGATTTTGAAGAATTATCACAATCCTTAAGAGATGATTTTAGGCTATCTTTGTTTATTTTGAACCTTTATTATTATTTTTTTCTTGGTACATTACTAGTAACCCATTTAAGCCTATTATTCTAGCTATTATTTCTCAAACCCTTTACCAAGTATTCCAAGAATGAGCGCAATCAAATTGTCTTATTGTGATAAAATAGTTGGAAGAAAAAGACTCGAGAAAAAAAAGATTCACAATCAAAAAGGGAGAAAAATGTTGAAAAAAAAAAAGGAGAATGTGAAAGAGGAAGAAATTTAGAATGAATTTGTTGAAATTTTGAAGGAAAAGAACCAACAATGTGGCTCACGCCCATATTGGAGTCAAGGAGGCATTTGAAGAAGTAGTTTGGAAGGTTTCAAGTAGGCATTTAGCGATTCACTCAAGAGATTGATGAGTATTGCCAATGTCAAGCCTTGGGATATTAGTTTAACTAGTTAGACACTTTGTTGCTAGTCAATTACTTTACTACATATTACAAAGTTCTTGTGGGGTGAGGAGGCAAGGGCTTGGGTGGAAGTCTCCAGGTGAGAACTTTACACACATATATACTTAGATTAGGTTATAGTAGAATTTCTATTTTGTAAAAAAAAAAAAAAAAAAAATTTGATGCACCATAAATACCCTTCATGGTTTTCTATTATAAGACAATCTAAAAGGTCCTAAAAGGATTAACTATTTAAATATGGATTGAACTTTAAATTTTTTATTCAATCATAAGAAACTTTATTAGTAACTGAAACCCACATACACACACATATATATAACATAAGCTCAATCTAAGATTTTTCAATTTGGGTTGTTTAGCGCTCTACAAGCTTGACATGTGACAAAATCCACAATAAACTTAGGAAGGATTGCATAGATTTCTAATGGCAAATGGCAAGCTAAAATTAGGACATGTCATTTATACTTAGCACATGTTAGGTTTCTAGCCTATTATGCACCACTTACCTTTTCCTAAAAAAAAAGAAAAAAAAAAGCCTATTATGCACCATGTGTCGAGACATCTAATTGTAGAATACTTTATTACGTACATCCTTCTTCTTTTTCTTTTTTTGGGAAAATTATTAGGTACTCCCAGAGTACTATAAATACGTACTCCCCCCTCTCACATAAATGTTAGGTTCCATCATGAATTTAATTAGTAGGACCCAACATTTATGTGAAAGGAGAGAGTACACATTTATGATACTCTGGGAGTATACAATAATTTTCCATTTTTTTAGCACTATTACGTACATCCTTAGATTACTCTTAAATAAATGATATTACTGATTTACCCCTTATGGAAAATGCTAGGAGCTACAAATAATTTTACAAATTTTTTTTTATAAAATGCTAATGTGGTAAATGATTATGGTAAGTGATAAAATGATATTAACTGTGGACTCAAATTAGGGAAAATACTAAAATCACAAACTATTTTACAAACTGCTAATATGGTAAATGATAATGGATACATAAGAGAAAACATTTTCCATCCATCAAGGACTAAATTAGCATATTACCAAAAAGTTATGAACCAAATTGACACATTTGAAAAATTGGTGACCAAATTGACACACAAACTAAAATTAGGAACCAAATAAATAATTTAGCCAAAAAAAAAAAAAAACTCATCTAACTTCAATAGACTAAGAAGTTACCTACCTATCAAAAAATCTGATCTCACTGACTCACTCTAAAGTTCTAAACTATAGAGTCATTCTTTAACTTTTTATTTTTTATTTTATTTTTTATTTTTTTTATATAAGATATAAATTCTATTCTAGCATAATCTAAATATATATGTGTGTGAAACTCCCTACTGGAGACTTGAACCCCGGCCCTTGCCCCCCACACCCCACAAGCATTTATACTTGTAGAGTAACCACTGTACCAAGGGTGTGCGGTGTTTAACTATTTTTTCACTTTGCTCTACATATATGGTAAGAAACAAAATCCACAAATCTCAATCATGAAACATCAAAGAAACAGAGTCCTTATTTAACTACAAAAAACATAGTGAAACCCACGAATCTGAATCATGAACAACCAATAGTAAGTTCCTTATTTTTCATTTTCGTTTTTCAACACTTGCATATATTTTCTTCATTATTTGATTTTTTAAATATAAATTTAGTGATTATTTGTTCAAGATTTTGCTAATTGGTGACTCCTCCTTTTGGAAATCTTTACTGCCCCTTAAATTTGTGGTGAGTTTTTACACTTCCTTTGAGTTTCTAATTTTTCTTTTTTCTTTTTTCTTTTTTAAAAATGTTAATTTTAGTGACTTGGAAAATGATTACAAATGAAATTTGTAAATACTTTGAGGGTTTTCGGATTGATTATTATTTTATTCGATAATTGCTGCTCAAAGTTTATATTTTTATATATTTTTTTCTTCTTAATTTTCAAAATAACTCCTATGTAGACAAATACTTTTCACGTCAATATTCTTTTTTTTTTTTTTTAATGAAAATACAATTTTGGTCCTACCTTTTGGGGTTACTATTAATTTAGTCATTACATTTTGTTAATAGTCAATTTAGTCCATACATTTTGAACCTGGGACATGTAATTGAAAGACACGTGTGTTAACCACTAAGGTAATATAAACTTACATGATAAAATTTACCTACACTAATATATATATATATATATATATATATATATATATATATATATATTAGTGTTGGTTTCAATTTAGTTTGGTAAAATTTTCACTAAAATCGGGACTAAACCGACCAATTCAGTTTTTCAAAAATCCAAATCAAACTAAGAAAAAACTGGATTCGGTTCAGACAATTTCAGTCGGTCCATTCGGTTTGTCTTTTTCTCTTTTCAGCCCCTACTTTGTTTTTATTTTGGTTATTTCCTCTAATGGTATGTGAATAAGTTAATGCAAAGAGAGAAAGAGAGAAATTAAGGTTGAATAAAAGTTCTCATTTTGGAACTTTTCTTCCATCTACTTCTGGTCCCCCTCCTGCCCCCCCCCCCCCCCCCACCCCCCCCCCCCCGATTTCTTCTTCTTCTTCTTCATTATTATTTATTTTTATTTTTTATTTTATAAAAAACTTGAAATTTGAATATGGAAAATTCTACAAGGAGTATTTAATAAAAATGAAAGGGAAAGATTCTACAAGGATAGTGAATACTAGACTTTGCTTTGTCAAGGCATGATATACCTGGGTAAAATGAAGGCTTTATGGCTAGCTAGGAATGATGTATCATGGTTGTTGATGAATGTGATACTAAAAAGATAACGCCCTTCATCCTCTTATCACACCTTCTAATTTCGATCCATCAATGAAAGCCTTGGAGTTCCATTAAAAAGAGGGGAAATGAAGAGAAACCAAAAGCATTGAAGGCAAAGCTCAACGCTAGTTTATTGAGTTTTCCAAAGTGAAAGTTGTTGTTTTAAGGCCCGCTTAGGACTAAATTTTAGGAAGAGAACTTAAGCCAAAAAAATGGCTACTTACCTTTTATTTAAAACTATTTAGCCAACAGCCATTTATTCGAAATATTTAGCAAAAAACCTATATTTTGAAACTTGATATTGTTAGCATTACATAGTATTCACATTTAATTGTGACTTGTGTGTGCTATATGTATTTTCACATTGGTAATGTCTAGCTAGTTCTATGCAAAATTTTCAAAAAATTAAGTGGCAAAATATGCATAGAATGTTGAGTTCGATATTAGCATTATCGAGTTCCAAAAACAAGGGTATTTTGCTAAATATTTTGTAAAAAATGGCTGTTTTGTTATATACTTTTAAAATAATAGGTATTTAGTCATTTTTCCCAAACTTAAGTAATGTATCTAAGTTTTGAACTATGCTTATTTACACCTCCAATAACAATATGTTACATCAGCATTATCACAATTTAATGAATAGAATTGGCAACACACAATACTTAGAATACGTTTGGATACAGCGTTTTGTATCAACGTTTGTGTTTGGCTGAAGAATGTGTCTGTCAATGGGTCTCGTGCATTGTTCACGGGACCCACAAAACTTTTTTTTCAGCAAAATTTTCATTAAAAATGGGTTTCACAACACTATTTACATATTTAAAAATTATTTTGTTATAATGTTTTCAACAATAAGCGGTATCTAAACTGACCATTATTCATCAATATAGTGAATACACTATGATCAAAACTCATGATATCAAACACCCATCCTCCTACAACTCAAGAACCATCTATCTCCAACCAGCTGCAGACGTTATCGGAGCTTGGAAAAGAAGCTGAAGTTGCTACGAGCATGATACTTTTTAAGATCTGGCCTTTGTCATTTTGAACAACAATTTGGTCTTTGTCAAGAGTAAGGACCTTCCTTCAATTCTTTTTAGGTTGCATTGCAACTACAATTAAAAAAAAAAATTATGCAGGACAAATACATAATCTTTAAATAAATAAATCTAATGTTTTGATCTTAACAAAACAAAAAGAAATTGTTGAGTCTCTCTCATGAATCCAAACCTCCAATTTTTTTTAAGAAATTAGTGACTATGTAGAAGCAGGAAAGTTAAAACCAATCTTTTGGGGATTTTTCTTTTAAAAAAATAAACAGGTAAATATACAACTATATCATTCGGTTATTAATAAAAATTAGAGGTTCAGAAACCCTAAAAGCCGAAAAGCTATCTTATGGGAAAAACTTTATCCCCCAAACAAAATTTCTTAAATTCTCACAACTGGTCAAATAAACTAGTATTTTAACAATTTTACTTAAATTAAAGTTTACATTTGTGTAGTTCAGTTAGCTCAACTGGTAGAGTCTTTGAAGGTTGCATAAGAGACCTAGGGTTCAATCACTGCCTTCACCAAAAACTGAATGGTGTCTTGGTTTTATAATAAAGAGCTATCATTAGGAGCAGATGTCAAAGGTTGAAATTCTCTAAAAAAAAAAAAAAAAGGTTTACATTCATGTCTCATATCTGGCCTTTGTCATTTTGAGCAACAACAGACCATCGAAAGGTCACAACCACCACACTCATGGTGGCTCTGACTTCTTTTCCAAACCCCTTACAATGTCTCTGCTAGCTTTTGGCAGTATCTCTGGAAGGTTTGGAGGTTGGTTGGTCTTGAGTGGTAGGAGATGGGTTTTTCATCTCTTGGATTTTGATTTTGATTTTTTTTTTTTTTAATTGGGTATTAATGAGTATGCATGTAAATATCGAGTTTTGCCTCCTTATTAAATTTAAGGCTAAACTACACTTTAGTCCCTTAAATTTACTTTATGAGCACAATTGATTTTTTAAGTTTTAAATGTGCGCTATTTGTCCTTCAAATTTAAACCCATTGATCTGTCAAAGAAAAGTATGTTAATTCCTTTGACAGAAAGCTTATATACAATATATTAAAAGGAGGTATGCCTTTCATTATTTTAACGTGGGCTCCTACTCAACATTTTTAGCATAGGCCACATGCTGATAAGGTTTGTTTAAAATTTAGACCAATTAAAATTTAAAACTAATTATTTTATGGGTTCGTGTACTTTTTTCTTTTTCTTATATTTCTCTTTTGAATTGTCATATATTTTTTGAATTGTTTCAATAACTTATACTTTAATTATATATCTTTTTTGGCATTTTGGAAGTTTTAACATCTAAATTTGTGTAGTTATACACATATATATTATTTATAATTTGTAGGCTCTAAATCATTTCAATAGTTATAGCCATGAATTATTCTTTTGAATGTAACCCATCTTTCTCTTATATTTCTCTATTGTTTAGTCATATATATTTTGTTTTGTTTCAATAATTTCTAAGCAGTGAATAATCTAATTTTATTGAACCTCACAAATAGGTAGGTTCTTGTGTGTAGCACGAATTAGCGACTAGTTATTAATATTAACGTAGCAATAATAATATTAAATATATATAAAAAAATATATATATTAAATTAAAATAATAAAATTGATTTAAAAAAATTAAAATACTAAATGAAATGAAATAATCAGGTAATAAAACTTTGCGATTTGTGACGTGATGTTAGCATATTCCCCTTTCTATTATTATTCAGCTATTCCTACGGAGTACGAGAAAGAGAAAAGTAATCTTTCTTCCTTATTTTTTAATCAGAATCAGATGACAACAAAATCGCCGGCGGCTTTCCCTCGTTAAGAATTAGAAGTCTTTTGTTTTACCAAAACCAAATCGGATCAAATTTACTGAAATATGGTACTACTGTATCTATCTATCTATCTATCTATATGGTTTGTTTGCTAAAATATAGTATAAAAAGTGTAGTGTGTAATATTATTGAATTGAATTGAAATGATTTTATGGGTTAGGCAAGCGTAAGCGGTGATACTAAGAAAGAAAGTGAATTGAAACTGTATTCACACTGGAAGAGCAGTTGTTCGTTCCGCGCTCTTATTGCCCTCAACTTGAAAGGTACTTTCTTTCTTATTTCTCTTTATTTATTTATTCTTCAATCTATCTTAATTTTTGATGATGATGATGATGATTGATCGATTAGGGCTGAAATATGAGTACAAAGCAGTTAACTTGGCGAAGGGAGAGCAATTCAGCCCCGGTGAGAATAGAATTATTAGTATTAGATGACCTTTACTTTACTTTACTTTACTTTCTACTATTGTTTTTATTATTAATAATAGTAATAATAATAATTATGTATGTATGTATGCATGTATGGTGTAACTAAAAAGAGTTTACAAAGCTCAATCCTATTGGTTATGTCCCCGTGCTTGTCGATGGGGACTTGGTGCTTTCCGACTCTTTTGCCATCTTACTGGTTCGTATCTCTATCTATCTATTTCTTTTTCTCATTCTACTTTCCCTATTATTATAATTATTTATTATCATCAATTCTTCATACAGTTTTTAACTAACTAACTTACACAGTATTTAGAAGAAAAGTACCCCCACCACCATCCATTTTTACCTCAGGATCTTCATAAAAAAGCCATCAATTTCCAGGTATCAACTGCATTTCATACTGCCTATAAACTTAATTACACTCATCTCATTTTTAACCATCTTTTTTCCATTTCTTTCCTTTCTTTTTGGATTTTACACTTTTCTTAATCATAACTATAATCTACAATTGATGCTCACACCATAAAAAGCATCAACAAAGTAGTATTGCGCTGTGTTTTGAGGCAGTCTTTTTAGTCACATTCAACCCAATCTATGCCAACTGAGGTTGAAACAGTTCTTTTTTTTTTTTTTTTTTTTTTCTTTTGTTGATAAATAACAAAAGTTTATTAATCAAAATACCCATGTACATCAATCTCTTAAATTACAATGATCAAGCATATCTAAAAAATTAGAACATGGAAAAGAATAAAAAACACAACTCCAATCCAGTAAAGAGTGGAGAAAGAAATATTTTAACTCAAGAATAGACCATTCTATTCCCTCAAAGCATCTTGTGCTCTGTTCTCTCCAAATACACTATAAGACACAATGTGGCAAAGCCCTCCACAAATCCATCTTTCGATGTTTACCAAAAAGGACTGGTGCCTAGGATCAGGATCCTCTCCAATTCCTTTGAAAATGAGAGTTTCCATCTCATGTTTAAGATATAGTTTTCATGAACCTAAACATGTATATATATGGTGCAACATCATTTAAAATTCTATTCCACCAAATAATGAATGATTACTAATTTTAAATGAGGTGGCATCATGTTCACCCTTGGATTTGTTAAATACTAGATCTTCACTTTGAATTGGACACTCTCTATTTCAAAAGCAAATGGGGAGTATTATTTTCCAAACAACCTTGCAAGCATGCCTACAAGTAATTGTGTCTCACATGGTGAATAACACTAGTATTGTTCTTTTTTACATGTTGGATAATATGTTTGAAAATCCCTCTTTGGCTTTACTTTCTTTTCCAGCCTTGAGGATATGGTATAATGTTTTGAGCTTCCTGATCTAATCAGGCATAATTCTTTGTTGTACCTTATCCATTTTTGCTAATATTCACACATGTTTTTGCAAGTATGTTTCAGATTTAGACACTAATGGGGTTGCTTTTATAACTGGATATGTAGGCTGCCAATATTGTTTCCTCAAGCATACAGCCTTTTCAAAATCTAGCTGCACTGGTATATATCTGAGTGAGACTGTTGTGGTTATATACCCCTATGTTGTCATTTTCATGAAATTGTTAGAACTTATATGATATAAATTTTGTTTTGCTGCTTTTCCTCCTATATACAGAAGAGCATTGAGGAAAAAATTAGTTCTGATCCTGATGTGAAACTTGCTTGGACTCAACATCATATCAAAAAAGGCTTTGTAGGTAAGATTTGACTAAGCTGCACAGTACTCCCCCCTTCCCTGGCAGGTGGGCCCCAAAGCAGGAAAAAAATAAAGATGTAAGATTTGAAAGAATAAGTAGATACCAGATCAGTTCTGGATTGTGCTACACACTATAACATTTAGACATTGTTAGATTAAATGATTAAACTCACAATTTCCTAATAGCTTAAGATTTTAGGACAATTCGTAATTTATTATGGTATTAAAGTAGGAGAAGCTGGGTTCAAACCATGTCTTCAGCTTACCTCCCATTTATAAAATTCCCACATGTTGGGCCCTACTTAATAAGGGCAGTTTAGGCCCACACGTGACGGGAGAGTGTTAGATTAAGATTACATTCACCATTTTCTAGTAGTTTAAGGTTTTGAGACAATTGGTAATTTATCAGATATAATACCTAGAATTAAAATTAAGAAGTTTTTGTGGCCCATGAAAGCAGAAAACTCAAAAATAACTTTCTACCATGCCAATCTCGCATGTTTGAAGGCTGGTTTAATTTAAAATCTGATGACAAGACCACTCCCTCCAATCCTGTTACACTTTCTTTTAAATTGAGAAAACGCATATAGAAATTTAGCAAGATGTAAGTGAAGTTATCTGATAAATAGTATTTGCAAACATACGTGCACTATAAAGTTACAAGCTGAGAAATTAGTCCTTCCATGAGCTATTTAGGAGATGCAGCTAACTAATGATATTGGATCCTGATTTTAATTATCTGTATCAGTTCCAAACTCCCTCCATGGTCTGTGGTTAACGAGATTAGCAAATAACTTTGGCACGTTGTCAATAGACTTGATACTAATTTCTTTTGTAAGTTCAATAGAGCTTACTACAAATGGACACTCAACTGGAGCTAGGAATACATGTTAAGTGGACAACTGACTCTTGATCTGGTGGAGAGATTATACATGTTTGTTTGTTTGGACAATCAGATTAGTGTTCATATCTCCCAAAAAAATCATCCAAATAGTTTGGGGGAAAACAAGGGCTTGTATAATTTTATTTTCATGGATTATCTTGATCTTTTTAACAACTGGGTTCCTCTCCCTAGAAATTCCAGTCACATGTGAACTTTTTGTGCCACTATGGGATGGTTTCTGCTCCTTAATGGCTTTAGGCTTATTTTGATTATTATTTGCATTTGTTTCAGCACTCGAGAGGCTTTTAAAAGACTATGCTGGAAGATTTGCTACTGGAGATGAAGTTTACCTGGTTTGTTTTCCTGCATCATCTGTGTCTGTGCCCGCAAACTTGTATATACAATATGCTGCACTGTGTGCAAACATTTGAAGTGTCAGGGTTTTGGAAGTTTGTACCAATGTTTTACAGCTGTTATAAATGCTTTTCCTTTTTTCTCTATCTACATTGAATGTACGAGGTGCCTAACCATAAACACATAATCATGCACCCTAAATCTGTTGAAACTAAATTTAAAATTGATCACTGCATAGAGAAAGACTAAAAGAATGGCCATCGCTATGAATTTTCATTTTACTGCCAAAATGTTCCAATATTGGTAGGGGCTCCTTTGCTAAGGAAGTCATCAACCATCCTGAAGTTGGTCTATCTTCTACAACCAAGCAAAGATTTTCTTTTGCTAGCTTGTAAATCTATTACAACCTTAAGTATTGAGACCAACTGACAGCAGAACACAATATAAAATAGCAGAACCCACTTCTCAATCTTTAAGATTGCAATCTGAAGATGGTTCTTCTCCCGAACCCAAACCATGGATTATGAGACATGAAGGCACCATACTCAACTCTAAGCACTAAGTTTTTGACTTAAGTATATAAATATACATAATTGTGTTGAAGTCAGTATTTTGATGCAGGGAATGTGACGTGCTTCTGTTTAGGATAGATTGAATTTGGGAATGTATTCTAATCACATGCTATGTCACATGGGACATATGAAATACAGCCCTGAAGCATAGCTGGCCATGTGCCATGTCACTCCCTCGTGCCATGTCACCATACCATGTCAACATGTTCCATGTATTGCATTAGACTTGCATCTTCCATGTATTAAATTAGACTCTTGCATCAGTCT
Source organism: Quercus wislizeni (assembly GCA_023055345.1). Lineage (NCBI taxonomy): Eukaryota > Viridiplantae > Streptophyta > Magnoliopsida > Fagales > Fagaceae > Quercus > Quercus wislizeni. The sequence continues at coordinate 15,312,634 of JALGQJ010000014.1, forward strand.
TATACTCTTCACGTATTAGCTTCACAGTGCATGACATGCTAGAATTTCACGCCCTAAAATACTACATAACAGCAGCTTGCATGGATTTTGTTTATGAGTTAAGGTGTTTCTCTTAATGTAATGTAATGCATTGCAATTTTTTGCAGGCAGATTTGTTTCTAGCTCCTCAGATTCATGCAGCAATTAATTGGTTCAATGTTGACATGGTAGTGCTCATTCTATAATTAATGTGCCAGTTACATTTGATTTGTAGAAAACATATATAATTTATACTAATGGGAAAAACGTTGCTGTCTTGAGTCTTGTAACAATTATTTTTCCTTCAGAAAAACCACTAACAAAAGATAAAAGGTTAGGGGTTGATTTTCAATGTTCTCAGTACATATATTAACTTTATCTTCAAACTGCTTTAATGCCAAATTGTTCTTTGACCTCGGCCATCAAGAGTTTGTGGAATTACAGTAGTTAAAAAAAATTTATGACCTTGTATAGTCTTCTTCTGTCAGTGAAAATCTTGCTTCTGGTCTGAGATGTATGACTTTCTGCATCCTCAAGCTAGAATTGTTGCTATGGATATTTTTGGATTTATTAGTTATGCATTGGTTGCCCCATTTGTTGCTTCTTCTACCTTGTTTAATGATTATGCAGCTACAAACTCTCTGTCTCTCTCTCTCTCACACACACATGCAGAGAAATATGCATGATAACACCTATATTTAGTAATCTTGAAATTTAGGGCCTACTTTAAAATTCATTTCTGTATCTGTATCTGTATCTGCTGACAGGTTTCTCCTTTTTTTTTTTTTTTGAAGACTCAATTCCCTCTCTTATCCAGATTGAATGAGGCATACAATGAGATACCGGCTTTCCAAGATGCTATGCCAGAAAAGCAGCCAGATACTCCTCTGGCAAGTGCTAGTTAAACCAATGGGTTGAAAAGGTATGTAGAAACATCGTAGAAACATCGTAGAAATCAGAAATTATTAGACATTTCTTATTGATTAGGTTTGTCTAGAATGTTTGTTATATATATAGACACACACACATGCACATGTGGCTGACCCTAACTAATCTGTTCAAGATTTATATTAACCCTAAATTTGGGATTAAGGTTTTGATGTTATTGTAGTATATATGAGTTAGGTTCAGCATTGGATGATGTGACCTCCACGACCATCAAGCTTGCTAAATATCAAAATTAAGAACTATCTCATCTAAAAAATGGTCAAAATTATGGTAAAAAATGTTTGATGAGCATATGGAAGACATGTAATCCAATGTTAGACTTGAGAAAACATTAATTAACCTAATTGAAAGTTTTGAAGTGATGTAATATCGCAAAAAGAGACACCATTTGTAACTCGAACCACAACAATACTGCACACATCCTAGAACAGAGGGCTACACACACACACACACACACACACACATGAATTTTATTGAAATTGTTTTAAGATTACGCTTCCAATCTCAAAATTACAGCATAAAGTGCCACTGCTAGATGATCAAGCTTCGAGATAGAGCTTTTCAAGGCATATTTGTATAAAGATAAAGGTGCTGTGATGAAGGTTGTCACCTCATGGAACGTAGTGGAATAATGTGAATAATAATAGATGGTGAGCTGATACATACAATAAATGGTTTGGTTACCTGTTTGAAGTTCCTTGAAGTTCAGTTTGCTTTTTTATCCACTAAAATTATAGTTTTGTTTACCTCTGTGTTTTCTTCCTATTGTATACCAATAAAATATCATATTTCTAGCAGAAAAAAAATGCGTTAGGACTTCCTCAGAAACTCTTTTACAGTTCATTTAATAACCAAATAAAAATCTGCAGTAACAAGTTTAGATGTAGACCTTGTCCTTCAAAAGGATGAGACGTACCAGTTGGCTTGAAAGACCAGTAAATTAATAAAGACTGCGGAGCTTTTATTTCAATTTTTTGTAAATAATTTGTGAGAGGCTTATTTAACTATCCACAATTGGTGATTACCTATCAAAAAAAAAAAAAAAAAAACTATCCATAATTGGGAAGGAAATCATCAACTTGCATTTGAGAAACGATGGTTAGAGAGTAGTGAGCTGAAGTGCCTCGTTCATTCAATTTGTATAATGCGAGTCTTTCCTTCCAGGAGATGGTTAAAAACTCAAAGCTTGCATAAGCTTTTTTTTTTGGAGAAGGGGGGGGGGGGGGGGGGGGGGGTTTGTTTTCTGAAAAAGGATCTATAAATGAAAAAGAGAATTATGAAACAGAAACTTGAGTTTACAGAAAACTGGATACAATTTACAACATTAAGAAGCGAGGTGGTAAAACCCGATGAAAGTACAGGATCATGTACATTGCTTGTGCATGACCAATGGCATGGCTTTCTAATGCCATGCAGGTGCCTACACATGGCAGGCTGGTGGTTGCACTTAGGCATAGTATGGCAAGCTGCCATGGCGGCTACTTCAATGTTGACAACTTTGGGGGAAGATAGTGCCTATAAACAATTAAACATGCGTCAGAAATTGTTGAAATAGTAAGCAATTTCAGCGTGCTTGAAAACAGTGATACATAATAAGCAAACCAACATAGCAGGTTAATTGGCTTTTTGCATAATTTTTGGTCATCCAAGCTAATGCTAGGCTTGACTTTGGTCAGCATTTTTTCTTCCTCTTTTTTGAACTACTTGTGCTTCCCATATTACTGGCAGTGATTAGTTTATAATCAGAGCATGGCATTTCGCTTAGCTTCCCAAACGTCTTTTCGAAGAAGTGCCAGAGTTTTGACCTAATCAAAGGAGATATTAAGTAGCAAAATTAGTTGACAAGAATTACAAAAATGTTAAAAGAAAAATATGAAGAAGATAGTATTTGATACGGAATTATGCTATTTGTATAAGAAAATTTTTAGGTACTTCCGAAGCACGGAGAAATAGTGCTCTCCTCTCACATTCATGGTAGACTCTACCATGAATTTAATCAGTGGACTCCACTATGAATGTGAGAGGAGAGAGCATCATTCTCTGTACTCGGAGAATACCTAAGAATTATTCATTTGTATGATATATATACACACCAGTATGCCAAGAATTGAAATGGCGCATACTTCCCATATACACATTCAATATCTCTCTGTACTGTTTGAACGGTGGAATTTCTCGCATGGACCTGCATTAAGAAAACGTCAATCATATTCATATGTTTAGTTTTTCAACGGTAGGGGTGGAATTTCTCCATGCATTAAGAAAACGTCAATCATATTCATATGTTTAGTTTTTCAATGGTAGTGGTGGAATTTCTCGCATGGACCTGTATTAAGAAAACGTCAATCATATTCATATGTTTAGTTTTTCAACGGTAGTAATGACAAAACCATGAAGAAGAACCAAAAGGGTACCTTTCTTAGATGCCAAATAGTTTCAGAATATGTTGGAATGACATGGTAATATCCCATGCACATAAGCACATTGGCACATGTAAAAGTACCAAATCCATCAATTTATTTCAACTGTTTAGCCAACTTATTGTAGTTGCTGGATTTGGCAAAGCTTGCTCCTTTACTGGCCTCCTCAAGTTGTGTTAGTTGAATCCTGCCTTCAACAATATCCCGGGCAAGTTTCAAAATGCGACTTGCTCTATACCCAAGATTGCATCTTGAAGCCAGAAAGCCTTCATCAAGGTTTGCTAATTCTGTTGGGCTAGGAAAATTTCCAATGGTATCATAGTCAGAAGCAATGTTGTGTGGTTCATCCGCAGCCTGACAAGTTTTGCAATTTAGACATGAATAATCATCATCCTCATCGCGTACAATATCAGCTGGAACACAGTCTGCTTTGATAGACCCAGAATTTGTAAAATTCGTTGAAACCTTGGACTCTTGTGGTATGGGTGTGTTGGGAATGAAATGGTCCTTATCGGGTTTTGGGGTATTAAAGTTGGTACTTGCAGCAGCAGCTGCAGAATAAGCCACAAATAACAGACTGGATGATTGAGGCTGCAGTTCCAACTGAAACTCACAAAGTGCTCTAGCCATGCTTAAAGTCCTGGACCACCTATTGAAGTCTTATTAGTGTTAGCTTAGCTAATCTAGTGGTCTAGTTACTAATAGGAAAAAGACTAGTGATTTTGAAGTTTTTATTCTCTTTGTCAAAAGAGTCATATTTATGGTCCAAGTTATATATAGTTTGGTTTCTAAAATTGGGAATAGTTGTAAGTATAAAGTAGTAGTAGTAGTAGTAGATTGGTAAAGTGTGAGATATGAGTTAGTACTACTACTTATTAGTACCTACATAGTAAAGGTCATTAATTGACACGAATGGGAAGGCATAATGTCAAACAGTTGGCAGGTATGGGAAATGAAAGCCTACATTTATCTATAGCAAAATGGAAGTAGTAAAAAAAGAGAGAGAGAAACTGACTGGCAGTTGCAGAGGAGCATGCACTTGACCATGTCTTCAAACAAGGTAGGAGACCTAAACACCCTGCCCACAAAGTAGTCTCAAATAGAAAAACTGCGCTCTATTTTCTTACATTTAAGATGAAATTTATTATGAATTTAATGAATGAACCTCATAACAAATGTGAGAGAAATGAGCATCATTTTCCGTGCTTCGAGAATATTTAAGATAGAATTCTATTTTAGTCTAATCTAAGTGTATATGTGTGTGAAACTCCCTCCTGGAAGCTTGATCCCTGTCCCTTGCCCCCCATACCTTACAAGTACTTATACTTGTGAGGTGACTATCGCACCAAGGGTGTGCGGTGGTTGATTGATTTTTGCACAACATTTATCAATGACACTACATTTAAGTGTCTATTTGGGATCTGCTTATTTTACTAAAACTAAATTTTTTTTACTGAATGTACTGTAGATAAATGTAAAAGTTAGTTGAAATAGTATTGTAAGACTCATGAATAATACCAAAAAGTGCAGTGAGATCCATGAATAGTAGCAAAAATAAGCTGAATAGTAAAACAAGTTGGAAAAAATAATCCATGTCAAAAAAAAAAAAAATTATGATCAATTCCAACATTACAATACATGTTAATAATTATGAATGAATGTACCGTAGATAAAGGCAAAAATTAGCGGAATTAATACAGTGGGCCTCATGAATAGTACCAAAAAGTACTGTGAGATTCATGAATAATAGCAAAAATAAGTTGAATAGTAAAATAAGTTGGCATTGACTTAAAAAGCCGACTTTTTTTACTATTTAGCTTATTTTTGCTACTATTCATGAGTTTCATTGTATTATTTCAACTATCTTTTAGCTTTATTTACAATACTTTTAGTAAAAAAATTTCAGTTTCAGCAAAATAACTATTTCCAAACGGACCCTTACTATTTTTTTTTTTTTAATGAACAATTCCAACATTACATTACATGTCAATAATTATGAAAAATTAGTCACAACCCTACACATTGTGTGGGAATATTTGATTATTTTAAAATGAAATGTAATATATAATTTATTTTAAAGAAAAATCATAAAATTATATATTAGGATTAATAATCTATAACAAAGCGTTTTCTCATAAGAGAATTTCATTTTCTTTTTTATATAATTGTTTACCACACAAACAAAGGGCAAGCGTGTTTTTTTTTTTTTTTTTTAAGTAATGAATTTTGTGTTTCCTATAAATAAATTATATATATATATATATATATATATATATATATATATATATATATTACTTTATATTATATTAAGATTTTCATCAACTATTCATATTATGAGCCAATTTGGTAGTGATAGTATATAGTGTGGATTAAAATTTTCCAATTATGACATTTAGAAAAGAATGAGAAAAATAGCTTTTTCCCTCCATTAAAAAATTTCAACTTATAGCATACTACTTTAATATTATCTTTAATTCCAAACCAATCTATCTCTTTTGAAGTATACAAATTATAATCATAATCAAAAATAGCTTTTTCCCATAATAAAAAATTTCAGCTTGCAGCATCCTACTTTAATATTATCTTTAATTCCAAACCAATCTATCTCTTTTGAAGTATACAAAGTATAATCATGATCTTAATTTCTTCTTGAATACATTATTTATCTCAATACATCCATAAAAATACATTGAATCAAATCATACTTATATGAAGATACTTTGCAAAAAAACTAAATGTCTTATCAATCATCGCTTTGCAAAATGTCATATCAATCATCACTTAACAATGATTAATTTGATCAATTAGGAAAATAATTTGTTATATATCTATTAAGATTATCTTCTCTATAGAAACTACAAATTTGTCCACCCAAAAAGATTATAAAATAAATTTTTTTTAGCAAAATCTCATAATTAAGTTTCTATGTGCATCATTATAATAATTAATAATAACAAAAACAACAACAACAAAAATAATAATGAAAATACAATTGCAAAAGCTAAAATATGTCACTAATCCAATTTATTACCATTTGATTAACCTTTGCCTTTATCTAAATAAGTGGTACTACAAAGTATTTCTAATACAATTATTAAGAGTACTTTCCCTACAAAAACTACAATTTTGTTCACCTAAAATGATTTAAAAATAAACAAAACTTCTCAAAGTCTCATAGTTTAACATCTAAATGGATTACTAAAAAGATAAAAAAAGGAAAAAAAATTTTGATCAGGAATTGGAATACCAAAAAGAGTAACAAATGTGAAGTGACAATTAAATCAACAATAACAAAAAGAAATATTAGCGGGGAAAAAAGTGGTTGAAACAATATATATATATATATATATATATATATATATATATATATATAAAAGCATCAAAAGAGACAAATTTGGAGAGAGACAGAGACAGAGAGACAGAGAGAATATTGACCTTTTTACAGCGAACAACTTGGAAGAAATAGGGGAGAGGTGGAAATGAAGTTAAAGAAATTTATAAGAAATCAAGTTGGAAGAGTAAGGGTGGAAGCAAATGAAAGGTTCAAAAAAGTGAAACCGTAGAATTTATGAAGATGAAAGGTTGGAAGGGTGGAACCAGAGAATTTATGAAGATATAAAGGAGAAAATTTTAAATTTTAAAAATGAAATCAAATGAAAAAGTTAAGAGGTCATGATTGGAGAAGATGAAAAATTGAACTAAGAAGACAATGGTTGAAGTAGATGAAAGGTTAAAAAAAGTAAAAATCACTCAAGTTGTATTACAAAGCTAATAGATGCTTGCATGTGTTGGTGAGTTCTCGTCACATTCTTAATGAAAAATTTGCATTCCAATGCTAATGATGCTCCATTTTGGACGCACTAGATGATAGCAATTTTTTTTTTTTTGATGGGATTATAGCAATCTTTGCGATTTTTATTCCAACACTGGTTACAAATTGCTGCTAAGATTGATAAGCAATTTGTATTCCAGATTTTTTTTTTTTTAATGGCTGACTCTAAAAATTTCATTAAACATTCTATTTGGTTGGGTGTAAAAGGGAGAGGATGGAAAATGTAGGAAAATGAGAGGTTTTCTTTGTTTGATGTGGTAATCAAGACAGAAGAGGAGGAAAAGTAGGGGAGAAAATGTTCAAATAAATGGAATTTACAATTTTGTCTATATATTACAATCTTTTCTTTCATCTTTTGATGTAATAAGAGTATAACAATAGGGTTTTATTTGAGCATGGTCACTAATTATTCTAGTGAGTCGCAAGTAATTGATGTGAGAAAAATTCAAAGCAGAATTTAATTCAGAAATTGATTAAAATTCAAGAGAGGAGATCAAAATTCATTGGTCCCTTTGCTTATATAATGTAGAGCAAAGTTGATCAATATGAGATATTATTGAAAAAAATTGAAGGCATTATTCAACAATATTGTTTGGAAATAATTAGTGAAATCATTCATATTAAAGCGCTATTTTTCTCAAATTTTAAGCATAATTTAGTTGTTAGCAAATGCAATGATCGATTTGGTTCTAGTGTCCTCGAATTCAGATAAAGGTTGTTCGTTTTTAAGTTTTGTGCCTCTTTTTATTTTAAGTGACACTTTTTTTTTTTTGGGATTGCGTTACTTACTTTCACATATTTATTTAAAAATAGTTGTGATTAAGTTACAACCTCTAAATATTAACCATATGATCTTAATATTGACCAAATTATTATTATTTTGATGGGATATTAGAGAATTCCATTATATAATTGGCCGTTTCATGTTATCCCCTCAAACTATTTTCCAATAATTTTTGTGGGATTGCATTTATGTTCTTCAATTTTGATATGGACAATATCAGAGTGAATTCCAACAATATAAAATTCAATAATTAACATGATAGTAGTGGAGATTAAAGTAATTCTTGTTGAGAAATCAGAATTTTCTGTCTCCTTTGCCTTAAGAAGGATTTGAAAATTGACACTCATTATTCCCAAACATGATAACCAGTAGCCTATAATCATTGGTGTGTAATTTTTCTCTAAACATATTCTTAATATATTATTTATAATTTTGGTTTAAGTTAGAAGGAGCTTTTGATGGAAATGAAAATTTCTAATTCCAAATGCTAATGCTAGTCTTTTCAATGCAAATTATAGTCCATATTTTCTAATTAATTAAGCATGTTAATATATATAGTGCTTACTGAGTACGAAAAAGAATCATAAAACATGAATATAAGAATATATGCTTGCACATACCAATCCATGGATCTCTCAATTTTATACACAAGAATTTACTCACACTAATCCATGGATCTCTCAACTTTACACATAAGAATGTACTCAAGGGAGTATACACATCACTTCTTTATTTATTTATATCTCTTACTTGGAATTACAATGACATATATGTTTATTTATTTACACCACTTAGTGCTATATTTATTTAATTACATCACTTGAAAGCAAATTAAATAACAAAAGTATTTATTTATTTACATCTTCTAATCCAAATAGCAATGAAGGAATGCTTACGAATTATGGAAGGAATTTGTGACTTTGAATTGGGCAATGTTCAGATTCTATTGAATGTGACCTATGTCGAACTCCTGAAATGTAATTTGCAATTATATAGCATATAAGAAACTTACCGTGAGAATGATACTATGAAATAAGATAATATAACATATAAAAAAAATAGAAATTTAATATATTCATTAAAGATTATGTGTACTAATGCCTTGCTGGCCAAACTTTGAAACACAATGTTACATAAACAAGATTTAATTCCTTTGTAAATTAAATAGATCAACGTTTCTTCTTCTATTTTTCTCTTTTTCATTTGTTTTTATATTTGTGAGGAAAGGGTGTGGGAAAAATAAAGATTTAAAAAGCCACTTGAGTTTTGGAATTTTATTTTCAATTTTCATCAAAAAATATATTTCTCGTTTTAATTTATTGTAAAACTATTTGTACAAAAAGGGCTTTTGTTATTTATTTAACGAAATTAAACATAACCAGCATTCAAGATTAGTCAATTAGATCAATACCCATTGATAAGCATAAAAACTAAAATATTAAAACCATAATAAATAATTAAATAGTACAAAGAACAAAAAGATAGAAACCACGTTAAGAATAGAACAATACTTTTACTAAAACAAGAAAGAAGAACAAGAAGACAGATTTACCCTTACCTTTTCTTCTGATGACGACGATGAATTTCAACTATTATGGATACTACTTCCACATACAATCTAAAAGGTCTACCCGAAGAGGACTGTATGTCTTTGTTTGAGTCTAGATTGGTTGCAAATTTGCTTAGGAGAGAACTTATAAAAGACAAGAAATTTCTTCTTGTCTTAGATGATGTTTGGAATGAAGATCATAAAAAATGGATTGAATTGGAAAATTTGTTGGTTGGTGAATGGAAAGGAAGTAAAATCTTAGTGACAACATGGAGTAGCTCTGTTGCTACTGTTATGGGCACGACTGCCACATACAATCTAAAAGGTCTACTCGAAGCGGACTGTATGTCTTTGTTTGTGAAATTGGCATTTAAGGTAAGACAAGAAAATCAATATCCAAACCTCGTAAATATTGGAAGAGAAATTGTCAAAAAATGTAAAGGGGTTCCATTGGCAATGAGTACTTTAGCTGGCCTACTTCATTCAAAAGTTGATGAACATGAGTGGAAATCTATTAGAGATAATGAGATATGGAATTTAGAACAAAAGGAAGGTGACATCTTACCCGCATTGAAGCTCAGTTACAATCAATTGCCATTTCACTTGAAGCAATTTTTTGCATATTGTGCTGTTTTTCCAAAGGATTACGACTTCAATAATGTTCAATTGATTCAATTTTGGTTGGCACATGGAATTTCTTCAATCACCTAAGGATGAAAATGTAGAGTTGGAAGATGTTGGTGACTTGTATATGAAAGAGCTGTTGTTGAGATCGTTCTTTCAAGATGTTGACCAAGAATATATCTGGTATTATACCTTTAAAATGCATGATCTGGTCCATGATCTTGCACTCTCAATTGCCAAAGGTGAGTGTTCAGTAGTGACCAAGAAGTCTACCCTTGCTGAAGAAGTTTGTCATCTGTCATTTTTGGAGAATGGCAAGAAGTTACAACATAGTTAGAGAAGTTGAGCAAAGTCCAGACCATTATTTGTAAAATAGAGCAACCTGCGTCCTTACTTGAAGCATGTATCGCAAGATTTAAGTACTTGCGGGTGCTTGATCTGAGCAATTCATCCTTTGAGGTGTTGCCAAGTTCCATCGGAAGTTTGAAACATTTGAGATATCTTGACCTATCAGATAATTGCATAATTAAGCAACTTCCAGATTCCATTTGCGAGCTGCACAGTTTGCAAACTCTACTGCTTCTTGGTTGCAGCAATCTTGAACGGTTGCTCAAAGGTATAAGGGACATAATCAACCTCAGGCTTTTATGGGTTACAACAAAGCATACCTGCTTGTCGAAGAAGGCAATAGGTTGCTTGGATTCTCTTCGATTTTTATGGATAATTTGTTGTGAGAATCTAGAATGTTTGTTTGAAGGGATGGAGGAGGGGCGCCTCACCAATCTTGTGCGAATCTTCTTCTCAACATTTTCTACTCAAATTAGGACAACAAACAATCTCCAAATCTCTTAGTGCAGTGAGAGCTTCCATCCCCTCCGAGAGAGATGACAACTTAGGGCATTCGACAATCCCAAGTGTGTGAAGTGATTTCAGACGTGGCAGCCACTCCGACAATGCCTTCAAATTTTCACATTCAAGAATCCCTAACAGCTATAAAGTGTTTGCAGATTCTTGGAGCCATTGGGGGAAAACCTCCAACTTAGGTAAACCTTTAATCATCAATTTCTAGAGGCTCAACTTGAGATCTTGATTGTCTTCTCCCTCCATCTCCATCGAACTAAGCTCTTCACAATCCATAATTGCCAGGGTCTCTAGGGCAGTTAGGTGTTTGATACTAAGTGACAAAGAAGTCAAACTTGGACATTAAAAAACAACCAATGTTCGAAGATAGGTGAGGCGCCCTCCATCCCTTCAAACAAACATTTTAGATTCTCACATTCATATATACCCAAAAATCGAAGAGAATCCAAGCAACCTACTGCCTTCTCCGACAAGCAAGTATGTTTTGTTGTAACAACCAAAAACCTGAGGTTGATCATGTCCCTTATACCATTGGGCAACCATTCAAGATTGTTGAAACCACCAAGCAGTAAAGTTTGCAAACTGTGCAGCTTGCAAATGGAATCTGGAAGTTGCTTGATTTTGCGATTTTCTGTTAGGTTGAGATATCTTAAATGTTTCAAACTTCCGATAGAATTTGGCAACACCTCAAAGGATGAATTTTCCAGATCAAGCACCCGTAAGTACTTAAATCTTGAGATGTATGTTTCAAGTAAGGACATGGGTTGCTCTGTTTGGAAGATAATAGTCCGAACTTTGCTTAACTTCTCTAATTGTGTTGTAACTTCTTGCCCATTCTCCAAAATTGACAGATGACAAACTCCTGCAGCAAGGGTGGACTTCTTGGTCACTATAGAACACTCACTTTTGGCAATTGAGAGAGCAAGATCATGGACAAGATCATGCATTCTAAAGGTATAATAGAACAAAGCTTCTTCATATATTGAAGAAGTCCATGTGCTATCCAAAATTGAACCATAAGAGAACTTTTGAATTCATAATCATTTGGGAAAAGAGAGCAATAGGCAAAGCATTGCTTCAAGTGAAAAGACAGTTGATTGTAACTCAGCCTCAATGCAGGCAAGATGTCACCCTCATTTTGTTTTAAATGCCATATCTCATTATCTCTCACAGATTTCCACTCTCGTTCATCAACTTTTGGATAAAGTAGGCTAGCTAAAGTCCTCACTGCCAATGGAACCCCTTTACATTTTTTAACAATGTCATCTCCAATTTATAAGAGGGTTGGATACTGTTTTTCTTCTCCTTTTTTAAATGCCAATTTCACAAACAAAGACAAACAATCTTCCTGGGAGAGGCCATCTAAATGGTATTTAGGAGCAGTACCCATAATAGTAGCAACTGAGTTATTTCGTGTTGTCACTATGATTTTACGTCCATTGCAACCACCAAGTAACAAATCTTCCAATTCCATCCATTTATTACAATCCTCATTCCAAACGTCATCCAAGACAAGTAGAAATTTGTTATCTTTTAAAAGTTCTCTTAATCTAAATTGCAACTCATCCACACCCAAATTATCTATAAATTTCTTATCTCTCAAAAGTTCTCTAAAGCTATTTTGCAACCCATTCACACCAAAATTCTCATCAATCTTACGAATTGCAGATTTAAGGATTTCTTTTATCAACCTTGTAACATTGAAATCATCAGACGCACACACCCACATTCTCAATTGAAAATGACCAACTGCCTGTTCATCGCTATACACCAACTTGGCAATTATGGTCTTCCCCAAACCTCCACTCCCAGTGATAGGAACTATATCGGAATTTTCATTTTGGTCCATCAAAAGATGTATTATATTTTTTTTGGCATCATCCCTACCGATGACATTTCGGGGATCAACAAAGGAGTGGGTCATGTCCCTCATTTCCTGCATATTTAACTTCCTATCTTCAAGTCCTTGAGCAAGATTGAATTTATCTCTCTCAGCTGCAATTTCATCTACCTGTTCCTAATTTTTTTGATTTTATGTGCCATTTCAAAACAGACTGCAAGTGGATTAGAACTTGAAAATAAGTTACTCGCCTTTTAGCTAGTGCTCCCGCGTCTCTTCATAACTTCCTTCTCCAGAATTCATTATTGAAATTCATCCAACACATTCTCAGCATCTTGAAGGACGTCTTTGAGCTCCCCTAGCCAAATACTCAGCCTATGGTCACTGGCTTGCTTCTCCTCAGCATCCAAGTGTACGGCTTTGACAGCTTTAACAGTGCGCTCAAGCTTTGTCAGATCACTTCGGACGCCCCATGCTAAACTGAGCCCTTGGTAAGTAACTGATTCGAGCAGCTCCAGGACCTTCATTGCGATGCCGTAGCCAATTTCAACCATGTTCTTGGTAGAGACTAAAGAGCGAAGACAATCGAATGTCAAGATGAATGACTGTGCTTAGTTGCAAGAATGGTGAAGTTTAGAACATGAAAACAACAAAGCAAAGAGACTTTATTGGATTTGGTGAGAGACTTTCAAAGTCTTTTACGCGTGGATGGACGGTGTGGCCGTGTGGTGACGGAGCACTGTACCGTGCAGACACTATATAGTCTCTATTCATTATGATTATTGGTATAGTCAAGATAGATAAAAGAAAAATCAGTTGCATATATAGTAACTCTTTTTTTTCCATGTAAATTACAGGCATAATATACAAATATTATTACTATTGATGTAGCTTCTAACAAATCAGATCTTTGCCCGTAGATTCACCACACTGTGTTCACAAACTTAGAAATGAGTAATTCTCTTCATGCTCTTTTCATTTTGGTAGGGTCCATCTTCACAGTTCTAATTAAAATTTATAGTATAAATTTTGCCAAAGCTATTAAAATAATTATGGATGATTAAAAGTTATGTGAACATATAAAGTCTTCATATTTTACTAAGATTGCCAAGATTAAAAGTGGATATTTCAAACGTTGTCACAATTTGAAATGCTAATCTTATACTCCTTCATATAATTTGGAATTTTTTAAAGTTCTTAGGTAAATTTATTTATGAAATAATTGTGCCCTTACTACCTGTTTCATAAATGTATTATTGTATATTTTTTAAAGAGTAAGTTACTAATTTTTCTAAAAATTTATTTTCTCCGTAACTAATATTAGTTATTATATAAATTACTGATTAAGAAGTAAATTACTAATTTGGTCATTGACAATAGGTATCATCATTATCTCTAAATTCTTAAAAATAAGTCAATTATATTCTTGATAGTTATGTTAAAAATGCAAATGATTAACATAGAGGCATGCATTCAACTCACCAATCTGACAAATTTAACCCAATCCAACTTAATATGTCATTTGGGTGAATAGGTTAAACTGTAAAAAAAGAAAGAAAAAAAAAAGAGTTGGATTAGATTTAGATTAGCAAAATTTTTTATATAAAAAAAAATTAACTCCATCTATGCTATTTGTGGGGGCCAATTGATCCCATAGGTACTATTCACATGGAAAGGGCTGGGCCTATGGCCTAATACCCAGTCCGAGGATAAGAACATATCCGAGGACGATCAGTTAAGGAAGAAATGAAAACTGTACTATGGGAAGAAGTAAAGTACATTTATGGTGGACTTAACTGTATCCGAGGATAATGATCATCTCGGAACCTCTGTCTGAGGTGGCTAGAAGCATTCCCAATCCCTTAATATAACATATTAAAGGTATTTCGCGACAGGGGGATGGGTAAATACTGGATAAAGGATGAGGATGAAGGATAACAAATATATGTAAAAGCTGCTACCTCCACATTAAATGCTTCCCAACTAACTCTCTGGCCGCATTAATGTGGAGGTGATGCATGAACAGTAAACAAGCAGCCTTACAACTAATAGTAGAAGATTCAAGGAGGTGTGAGATGGGACAAAGAGAAGCTCCCAATGCCTGACTCACACGTGTACGGTGAGAATGGTGTAGAGATCATGGTATATAACGTGAAAAGGCATTCAAAAATGAGGGGGACAGAAGAAAAACAGGAGAGAAAGAAAGGTTGAAGAAATACAACAGTAAAGAGGAAAAACTCTAAACTATTGATCATACTACTAGAGTACAATAGAGGATGCTTTTTGTATTTCTGCAAGTGTAACTCTACCCCCTAAACACTAACAACCGATATCTTTTCTCTAGATTCAGACTAGCTTTTTCTCCCACTCTCTACAAATTTATTGTTCGAACTTGTTGGGCCTGAGTCCATTCCTATTTTGGGGTTCAAGCCAAAACTAGTCCTTACAATTGGTGCCGTCTGTGGGAAAGCTTGATCTGATCAGAAGGAGATTTTGGTTTAGTGCTGAAAATGGAAGAATCAGGTTCACATCAACCGACGATCAGGCCACATCAGGGTAATGATAGTCCGCACCAGGCGGAATCAGGAGGTTCACAACATAATAATTCAATGGTGAACCCTCAACAAAGGGGAGATCATGAAGGAAATGGGCAAACCACGCACACTAATAGGAGTCAGTTGCGTGGGAAAAGTCATGTCTCAAATGCAAAGAATGAGAGAGACATGCAACGTGAGATTGACGAATTGAAGAAGAAGTTATGCCGTGCACGGTGAAGGCGATCATCGCTTGGGTCTGAGTCTTCTACTGAGGATGCAGAAGATGTCACGTACAGGCAACGATCTAGAACTCCACCCAGCGAAACTTTCTCAGGCGACGAGGAATACAGTAGCCATAGGCATAAGAACAAGAGTCCCTCGCACAAGGGCCTTGGAAACAAGGCCATGAACGAAGCGTTGAACCAAGTTGCTAAATCGTCTTTTACATGGAAAATAGAGGGTGCAAGCCTTCCTCGGCGATTTAATCAGCTGACCTTCTCTCTTTATAATGGTTGGACAGATCCGGTGGAGCATGTTAGCCATTTTAATAAAAAAATGGTCGTTCATTCTAAGGATGAGGCCTTAATGTGTAAGATTTTTCAGTCTAACCTAGGTCCAATGGCGATCAGATGGTTTAATGGCTTGAGGGCGAATTCCATTGACTCTTTCAAAAAACTTACCCAGTCTTTTGGCGCTCGCTTTATCATGTGTAGCAGGGTTCCATTGCCCTTAGGATCTTTGCTGTTTATGTCCATGCGATAGAGAGAAACTTTGAAGGCTTACTCAGATAGATACTGGAAAATGTTCAATGAGATAGATGGGAGCTACGACGATGTGACCATTAGCACATTTAAGGCTGGATTACCAACTGAGCATGATTTGAGAAAATCCCTTACTGGTAAACCTGTCACAAGTGTACGTTCGTTGATGGATAGGATTGACAAATACAGGAGGATTGAAGAGGATCAGTTACAGGGAAAGGGGAAAGTGAAGGTGATCCCTCAGGAGAGGAGGGATTCCAGGTTGGATTGGGCACAGAACAATCGACCTCGGAGAGACTTCGCAGGGCAATCTGGATCTGCCAACACCCAGGCGGTCAACATTGTGTTTCGGGAGCCAATGCAAAAAATCTTAGAGAAGGTTAGGAATGAACCATGCTTTAAATGGCCGAACAAGATGGCAGGAGATCTAATAAATCGTAACCAAAACCTGTACTGCCATTATCATCAAGATCATGGTCATACTACTGAAGATTGCAGAAATTTGTGGGATCATTTGGAACAATTGGTCCGAGAAGGGAGGTTAAAACATCTCTTGCACCATTCCAGTGGCCGAGGAGGATAGGCTGGTTCGGCCGCATCGAAACCTTCTCTCGGCACCATAAACGTCATATTTGCTGCCCTAGGGAGGATTGGATCTTGCCTTTCCAGGGTATTGTCAGTGTCCTGTTATTCCAATGATGAATCTAATTCAATGCTGAAGAGGATCAAGACGAACGTTCCTCTAGTGTTAAGCTTTTCAGATGCGGACAAACAAAGAACCATACAGCCACATGATGATGCTCTGGTGGCTACCCTTAGAATTGGTGGGTACGACGTAAAGAGGGTCATGGTTGACCAGGGAAGTGCAGTGGAGATTATGTATCCTAATCTCTACAAGGGGTTGGGTTTAAAACTTGAGGATTTGACGACCTACAGCTCACCTTTGGTGAGTTTCGAGGGTAAAATGGTTGTCCCTAAGGGACAGATAAGATTGCCTGTGCAAGCTGGGGCAGATGTGGTCGAAGTAGATTTTATCGTGGTAGATGCATTTTCCCCGTATACAGCAATTATGGGTAGGCCTTGGCTGCATTCCTTGGGTGCTGTCTCATCCACCCTTCATCAGAAGGTGAAGTACCCTTATGGAGGTCAAGTGCTGGAGATAGTGGGAAGCCAGTCTATGGCTAGGCATTGTTTAATAGCAGCAATTCAACACAAACCAGAGAGTGGCACCTCGGCCACTAAGGAAAACGATTTATAGCAGTTAGAAACCCTGACATCTCTATTCAATGGGCCAGCCGACGAGGTAAAATGTGAAGGCCTGGACAAGGTGGTCATTGGAGATGATCCGGAGAGATTCTTTCAGGTTGGAGCTCGACTCCCCCTACAGGAGAAGAAACAGTTGGTTGAGCTTTTGAAAAGAAATGTAGATGTGTTCGCATGGGATGCCTATGAAGCCCCTGGGTTAGATCCAAAATTTATTTGTCATCATTTGAATGTGAACCCCTCAGTTACTCCAAAAAGGCAGCCACCTCGGCGCCCCTCTAATGAACATGCAGATGCTGTCAAGAGTGAAGTAACTAAACTTAAACAGGCAGAGGCTATTAAAGAGGTATTTTACCCTCAATGGTTGGCAAATGCCGTGGTGGTCAAGAAAAAGACAGGAAAATGGCGTGTGTGTGTGGACTTTACAGATCTCAACAGGGCTTGTCCTAAAGACCCATTCCCTATACCTAGGATAGACCAATTGATAGATGCAACAGTAGGTCATCCTCGGATGAGTTTTTTGGATGCCTCCCAAGGATATCATCAGATACCTTTGGCAATAGGTGATCAGGAAAAAACAGCTTTCGTTACTCTTGTGGGAAACTACCACTATAAAGTAATGCCTTTTGGCCTGAAAAATACAGGGTCAACCTATCAACAGATGATGACTAAAATGTTCGAACCACAGTTAGGTAAAAATGTTGAGGTCTATATTGATGACATGGTTGTAAAGTGCAAGTTGGTGTCCGAACACTTAGCGGATCTTACGAGCATTTTTGAAATCCTGAGGAGACACAAGCTGCGTTTGAATGTGTCTAAATGCTCTTTTGGAGTGGGGTCAGGAAAGTTCCTAGGGTACATGGTGACTCATAGGGGAATTGAGGTAAACTTAGACCAAATTAAAGCCATTAATAGCTTGCAACCACCTCAGAATCCCAAAGAGGTGCAGAAGCTTACTGGAATGATGGCCGCTTTGAATCGATTTATATCCAGATCAGCAGAGAGATGTAGGTCTTTCTTCCTTCTGCTACATAAATGGAAAGAATTTCAATGGTCTGAGGAGTGTGTCATGGCATTCCAGGAACTTAAACGATATCTATCCCATCCACCCATAATATCTAGCCCAGTGGTGGGCGAAGTTCTTTTTGCCTACATTGCAGTTGCTCTATATGCCATAAGCCTTGTGCTCATACGGGTGGACAGTGGTATACAACGGCCAGTTTATTATGTGAGCAAGTCACTTAATGAAGCCGAGGTATGCTATTTGCCATTAGAGAAAGCGATATTGGCCGTAGTCCATGCTACAAGAAAGCTTCCCCATTACTTCCAAGCGCATACTGTGGTCGTACTCACTCGACTTCCACTCAAGTCAGTACTTAGAAGCGCTGAATATACTGGAAGGATAGCCAAGTGGGGAATGATCCTAGGGGCTTTTGATATAA
Organism: Quercus wislizeni; assembly: GCA_023055345.1. Taxonomy (NCBI): domain Eukaryota; kingdom Viridiplantae; phylum Streptophyta; class Magnoliopsida; order Fagales; family Fagaceae; genus Quercus; species Quercus wislizeni. Next base: position 15,331,513 of record JALGQJ010000014.1, read on the forward strand.
AGTACATGTCTCGTACTTCTATAAAGGGGCAGGTGCTCACTGATCTGGTGGCCGAATTTGCTGAATGTCCTGAAGAGATGGAAGGGGGAAGTAAAGAACTGGATGAAGGGTTAATCGGCGTGGCCTCTGTTCAATGCCCACCGCCTGGGAATTGTATGTTGACGGGGCAGCTAATCAACAAGGATCAGGAGTGGGGCTAGTTCTGGTGTCACCTGATAGGATTACCATTGAAAAATCCTTAAGGTTGAATTTCTCGGCTCCAAAAAATGAAGCAGAGTACGAGGCTTTGCTGATGGGGATGATGATGGTCCAGAAAATGGGAGGAAAGGCAGTGAGGGTTTTTTTAGACTCAAAACTGGTGGTGGGACAAGTAAGGGGTGATCTGGAGGCGCGTGATTCAAGAATGCAAGAGTACTTGTGCCAAATAAGGAGCATACAAGAAAAATTTGAAGTTTTTGACTTGTTTCATATTCCAAGGAGTGGAAATACACATACGGATTCGTTGGCCACCCTTGCCACGTCCTCGGCTCAGGATTTGCCCTGAGTAGTACTGGTTGAAGACTTGTATACGCATACTTCGGTACACCATGGTATTCCTCGGATCCATCAAATCAAACTAGGTCCGAGTTGGATGGACTCTATATCATTATTCCTGGAAAAGAATGTACTGCCTGAAGAGAAGTCTGAAGCTGACAAAGTACGAAGAAAAGCTCCTCGGTTCTGGCTCTCTGAGGATAGAAAATTCTACAAGCGCTTATTCTCTGGTCCCTACTTGCTTTGTGTGCATTCCGAAGCAACAGAATCAGTTCTAGATGAGCTCCACGAAGGGGTCTGTGGAAGTCATACAGGAGGAAGATACCTGTCTCACAGGGCTCTTACCCAAGGATATTGGTGGCCAAGCATGCAAAAAGAGGCGCAGGAATATGTAAAGAAATGCGATCAATGTCAGAGGTTTGCGCCCAATATTCACCAGCCTGAAGGGGTTCTCAACCCTTTTTCTAGCTCATGACCTTTTACTCAATGGGGCTTGGACATTGTGGGACCTTTCCCCAAAGCAATAGGGAATAAAAAATACCTCCTTATCTGTACAGATTATTTTACTAAGTGGGTCGAAGCTGAACCTCTAGCTAATATCAGGGATGTGGATATTAAAAGGTTTATCTAGAATGATATTGATACACGATTTGGGGTTCCTAACGTGCTCATCTCAGATAATGGTCTTCAATTTGACAGCAAATCTTTCAAGAAGTACTGTTTTGATCTGGGTATAAAGAACAGATATTCTACTCTAGCCTATCCGCAGGGAAATGGACAGGCCGAGGCCGTTAACAAGGTCATCGTGAACGAACTTAGAAAGAGATTGGATGACACCAAAGGAAGGTGGGTTGAAGAGTTGCCACACGTCCTTTGGACATATAGGACAACACCTCGAAAGTCTACTGGAGAGACCCCCTTCTCAATGACGTATGGGGCTGAAGCTGTAATCCCCTTTGAAAACGGTTTCCCCACTATGAGATCTAGCGCATTTACCTCGGATGGAAATAACGAGCTGTTGAAAAAGAATTTGGATCTGATTGAAGAGCAACGGGAAAATGCTATGGTGCAGTTGGCCTATTATCAGCACAAGCTTAAGCAAGGCTACGATATGAATGTGAAACTAAGGCCATTGTTCCTAGGAGACTTGGTGTTAAGGAAAGTTGTAGGAAACACTAAAAACCCTGCTTGGGGAAAATTGGGGCCTAACTGGGAAGGACCATATTGTATTACATCAGTGGCAGGGGTAGGTACGTACTACTTAGAAGATTTAGATGAAAGAGCTGTACTTCACCCTTGGAATGTAAACAACCTGAAAATGTACTACTATTAATAAGAACAGTTATATTATGTTTTCCTTTCCATTCATCTTAAGTGTGTATTGTGAATAATATGACATCTCTTGAAATATTAAACAGAAACTAAGTTGTGTCAGGTCCTCGGACCACAAATTTAGTGAAAATTAATATCCTATGACATCTCTTGAAATATTAAACAGAAACTAAGTTATGTCAGGTCTTCGGACCACAAACTTAGTGGAAATTAATATCTTATGACATCTCTTGAAATATTAAACAGAAACTAAGTTATGTCAAGTTCTCGGACCACAAACTTAGTGGAAATTAATATCCTATGACATCTCTTGAAATATTAAACAGAAACTAAGTTATGTCAGGTCCTCGGACCATAAACTTAGTGAAAATTAATATCCTATAACATCTCTTGAAGTATTAAACAGAAATTAAGTTATGTCAAGTCCTCGGACCACAAACTTAGTGGAAATTAATATCCCAAGGCATCTCTTGAAATATAAAATGGGAAATCATTTGTGTCAAATCCTCGGACCATGAGCATTGTAAAGATAACTGTCCTCATCATATCAAGGAATATATTCAATGGAATATAAGTTATGTTAAAATCTTCAGAACACAATCTTGGACATAAGTTATTATCTTTTGGATTAAGTTCTAGCCTGTTTTATAAGTCATGATAAACCTCCTAGATATCAAATAAGCGTAGTTGTGTTTTAATATCTTGACATCCTCCCTGTTACTTAAGTGTTGGGATATTGCTTGGAAATTGTGAAACTTATTAAAGAATTTGGTGAAAGGAGAATATATTTTTGAGATAACGAGATTTAATGTTATGTTTTATTAACGTTTTTTGTTCCTTAATAGCTTATATTGAAGAACAGATAGGAGATAAGACAAAATAAATATCATACAGCTAAGTAAAACAATGATGCAGACAAATGTTACTTGGAACAAAGAAAAATGTTTCATACATTATCAAAATTGATCTTTAAGTACCAAAAAAAAAAAAAAGAAAAAAAAAAGAAAAAGAAATTACAACCATTGTCCTTATCCTAAAAACAAATATAAAAACTAAGGCTTCAACTTAATCTGAACTTTGGGTTTGGGAGCCTGATCAACTGCTTCAGGAGAGATCTCTTTCTCCTTCTCCTTAAGAGATCCTTCAGCAGGTAAAGTAACTGAGGCTAGTTGCTTCTCAAAGTCTTGAGAAGCTGCCCCAGGCTGAAGAGCCTCAGTCACTTTATCTGAGGAGGATTCTTTCAAGGTCTCCTGCTCTCTGCCCTGCTCTTGCTGATTAGTGGGGGGAGGATGCTGAGATTGGGCCTCTTTGGTTGGCTAGGAAACAGGAGGAGCTGCCTCTTTCTGACTAGGGATCTGCAAGGCTAGAGGAAAGACAATGTTTTTAGGCTTCCTTAGCTCAGAAGAGGTTTCAATCCCAACTTGATTGAGGGCTTTTTCCCAAGTCTGAGTGTAGTAAGCACGGCACACGGCGGGGACCTCTGCTCGAAGAGTATCCTCGGTTTCAGCTACGCCAACGTCGTAGCCGTGCTGCTTAGCCTCATCCCTTTCTTTTTCAGCTTTGGCTTTGTCTTCCTCAGCCTGCATTTTGGCTTTTTCAGCCTGATCCTTAAGCTTTTTAGCCTCCTCCAACTGCTGCTTCAGAGCTGCCACTTGCTCCTTGGACGCAGCCAGTTGTTCCTTAGCCTCATTTGTCAGTTTCCTTTGGCTCTCAGCTTGCTTCTCAACACCCTTTAAAGCAATATCTGCACTCTTCTTGGCCTGCTCCTCAGCAGCCAGCTTCTTCCTGAGATCAGCATTGTTGTTTTCAGCAATGGTTAGGGTTTGCATAGCAGCAACCCTCCGTTTTTTCTCGTCGTCCAGTTGTTGAGAGAGGGAGTGGAACATCTCCTCTAATCTGAAAGTGCTTTGAACAGCCTTTAAAAAAAAAAAAATAAAAAAAAATAAAAAAAAAAAAAAAAAGAAGAAAAGGATGAGTGTTGTGCCAAGTAAAAAAAAAAAACTGTGAAAAAATAAATACGTACCATGCCCAGGAATCGTTTAGTGTGAAGGAAGACTTCACTCCTCTTAAATCCTCGTAACTCCACCGTGTCTCTGGTCAGTTTCCTCTAGAACTGAGGCAACATGACAACCTATACCCTCGTTGAAGTCCTTGATTGATGCATCGTCTGTTAGGGGCTCACCACCAAGCATGGGAGCTGGGAGCCATGCTTGTGGCTCAGGCAATTGAACATCACCCCTTTCTGATCCTCGGCTGGGGGCATGACTGGTTCTCTACTGCTTTGATGGCCTGTAAGCCTCTTCTTCGCTGGAAGAACGAGGTCTTCTAGGCTTCATTACCTTCTTTCCCTTTGGTTCCTTTCTCCTCTTAGGATCAACTTGTTTGATCCTGGAGGGTGGAGATGGCTGAGGAGCGCAAGGAGGAGATTTAGGTGGAGGAGGAGGAAGCTTAGGTTGAGAAGGATTCCCAGCTTCTCCCCTTCTTGGATGGCTTTCCAGCAATTCTTGAAGACTACGCTGGGGTTTCCTTTGAATACCCATATCTTCATGCACGTTTTGTGGTGGTGAGGGTTGATTAAAAACTTCGTAGTCGTCAGTGGACACGGTGAGGTCCACAAAACCCTCTTCCTCTTGCTCTGCTTCCTCTTCCTCCTCTACTTGAAAAATGGGGGGGGGGGGGGGGAAGGGGGAAGATGTTGCTCTTGCTGCAAGGGTGGCAACAGGTAAAGGTTCTGTGAGTGGTGAGTATCTTGGGAGAGGAATGCCTTGTGGAACTACAAACCCCTTGTAGGAAACACTGATTCTATGGAGCCGAGGATCTCTGGCCCTTATCACGCACGTCGGAGTTTGGAATGTGCGCGAGATGGGATTATATCCGAGGATGAGGTGCACTGCCCTTAGTTGACTGTTTGATTCGTTGACGTACACCTTGGCTTGTAGAATCCTGTTTAAACTCGCCTTATTAACTAAACGGAGTGAAGGCGTAGTGGCGTGGGGATCTGCAATACCAGTAAAACCAGCAAAAACTCATTTCAGTAATGACAAAAAGCAATAGGAGTACCAAAATTGTATAAAGTTAAATGGTAAAACTAAACAGTTAGTTTCCCACCTGGTTCACCCTCCTTAACTGGGTAAGGTAAGCCATCATGCCATTGCCTAGAGAAGATAAAAAAATCGCCCTTTAACCCCTTATTTGATACGGGGAGGCACTGGATCAATCTAACTTCGGAGTGCCTGGACTTTAGGTAGTATCCCTGCCCTTTCATATGTTGCAGGTTGTAAATCCAATTCACATCATGGTGTGTTAGGTTCAGGTGCATCCTCTCATTCAAAGCTTCTATACTCCCTAACACCTTAAACATGTTCAGTGTGCACTGTGTAGGGGACAGCCTAAAGAACCTAAGGTAATTTCTAGTAATGGTACCCGTGTGAATGGTCATACCTCCTTCTATGAAGGCAATCATAGGGATGACCACCTCATTTGTTTTCCTTTCGTCAAACCACTCCCCCTGTGCCGCGTATCTAATGCCCACGTGTGGGGGAATATTGTATTTAGACCTAAAACTCCTCATCCCCTCTTCAGTGTCTACTAAGTACTTAAAACTACCTATTTTCTAAGAAGTTTTATAAGGGAAATTTCGCAAAATAGGAATAAAAGTTGAAGAGAGTTCAGGAAGACTTATAGGCATGAGAAATGGTCCTCGGACAAGGTTTTTGTATTTGTAGATGCGCAGAAGAGTGAGAGAGAGAGAGGAAATAACAGGTTCACTGCACGAGTCCTAGAATAGTGCAATTGTTTAAGGTGAAAGGAATTGATTTGAAAGATTATTTATAGTGGCGTAGAAATTATGAGCGGGAGTTCTCCCGCTCGTATTCCAAGACAGCCTACCCACCGTTGGATTCCTATCCAACCATTGAACGTGGGAGACAAAGGAGTTGCCAAAATTAAATGAAGGCATGCTCTGGTCACTGAAGCGTCAGGGGCGAGTCTTAGGAGAGTAAACACGTATTGTTGTGATTTGACCTAACGAATCAAGGCTATAGGGGGAGTAGGACGAGGATATCAAAATCCTCATTTTTTTCCCGAGGAGTCGAAAAACAAGATTTTGAGGGGCTATTGTGGGGGCCAATTAATCCCATAGGTACTATTCACATGGAAAGGGCTGGGCCTATGGCCCAATACCCAGTCCGATGATAAGAACATATCCGAGGACGATCAGTTAAGGAAGAGATGAAAACTGTACTATGGGAAGAGGTAAAGTATATTTATGGTGGACTTAACCGTATCCGAGGATAATGATCATCTCGGAACCTCTGTCCGAGGTGGTTAGAAGCATTCCCAATCCCTTAATATAACATATTAAAGGTATTTCGCGACAGGGGGATGGGTAAATACTAGATAAAGGATGAGGATGAAGGATAACAAATATCTGTAAAAGCTGCTACCTCCACATTAAATGCTTCCCAACTAACTCTCTGACCGCATTAATGTGAAGGTGATGCCTGAACAGTAAACAAGCAGCCTTACAGCTAATAGTAGAAGGTTCAAGGAAGTGTGAGATGGGACAATGAGAAGCTCCCAACGCCTGACTCACACGTGTACGGTGAGAATGGTGTAGAGATCATGGTATATAACGTGAAAAGGCATTCAAAAACGAGGGGGACAGAAGAAAAACATGAGAGAAAGAAAGGTTGAAGAAATACAACAGTAAAGAGGAAAAACTCTAAACTATTGATCACACTACTAAAGTATAACAGAGGATGCTTTTTGTATTTCTGCAAGTGTAACTCTACCCCCTAAACACTAACAACCGATATCTTTTCTCTAGATTCAGACTAGCTTTTTCTCTCACTCTTTACAAATTTATTGTTCGGGCTTGTTGGGTCTGAGTCCATTCCTGTTTTGGGGTTCAAGTCAAAACTAGTCCTTACACTATTAATAAGTCGAAAAAATATATGCAATTTTTTTTTCAAAATATTTTTAGACTTTATATATATTTTTGTTGGTTTGATATGTCTAGATATTTTACTTTCAGTTTTGATAAACTTGAACTATTAGACTTAATTTTGCTAATTAATTAATACACAGCTCATAAAAATGATCCACAATATAAAGACTTTTCAATGAAATACAAAGAGAAAAGGCACAAGACTTAATCTTTATATAGCATACACAATGACCTCCTTTTCTTTATTGAAAAAGTATAAAGTGAGATTTATATAAGTGCACAAATAAGATTTAAGTGATAATGGCATATAACTTAATAAAGTTTTTTTTTTTAAGATTTCTCAAGGCTCAAGTTGATTGGGCTGGGTTTTTATTTTATATTTTAATTCCCACCCAACCTTATCGATTCCATTCAGCCCATTTTCAATTATTTTTTGCAAAATTGAGTTAAAATTAAAACCAATAACAACTAATCACCTATGATTTGTTGTGAAAATGTTGTGGACGTAACACTTCTTAAAAAAAGACTTTCCACTCACTGGCTCTTGAGAAATTAAATTGTACAAACACTTAGCTCCTTAACTCAATTGTTATTTGTGTGATAGAAGATGGGTTTGAGTGAGAGAGAGAGAGAGAGAGAGAAATTGAAATCGGGGAAAATGGCTTTCAACACCAGGGCACATAACACACTCCATCGGAGACACCCTCAAATTGTTGTCGAAGTCCGCATTCCCTTCTCCTCCGCCAGCCACCACCTCCAATCCCAACTCTCCTCTAAACGACTAGTTGTTGCTCTGAACCAAGGTTAGTTTTTTTTATTAGTGTATATTATGGTGACTTGCGGACACTGCCACTCCATGTCAAACATGTCTGAACTAAATTGACTTATTTTCTGCTAATGAAGTACTAAGGGTCTATTTAGATACTGCTTATTTTACTGAAAACTGAAAACACGGTAGCAAAATAATTTTTAAATGTATGAATAGTACTGTGGGACCTAATTTTAAAGTTTAAAATAAATAAATAAATAAATAAAGTACTTGTGAGTCCCGTAAACAGTGCATGGGACCCATTAAAAGAGCAAAAAAACTCTTCTCTTCTTACATGGGACCCACAATGCACGTTCTAAAAAAAAAATAAAAAAGGCCAAAATGCAGACGCTGCCTTTATCAGCTGTATACAAACGGGTACTAAATTTACTAAAAATAAATTTTGAGGACTAATTTGACAATTGAAGTAAAAATCAAGAGACTAAAATTAGAATTTTAGTTTTTTTATTTTCTTAAAAAAATTCATTTGATTTTAGACATGTTTTAAAAAAAAATTATAGTAATTATCTATTTTAAAAAATTAAATTAAACATAAAATATGCCTGTAAATGAAGATTTAATTTCTTATTTAATTAATTATTTGTTATATCAACCTTGTCCTATTTTTTCAAGAATTATGGTGTTTTCGCGTCCTGTCCTATATTTTTTGCTTCAATGTCAGTGTCGGTGTCAATGTCAATGTCAATCAGTGTTTTTGCCCATGTTTCTTAGATAGTAAATGTTTTTGTGAAATTATGATTAGATGTCACTGTCTAGAAATGGAACTGTGGTGAAGGTTAACGTCTTTGGTTTTCTTTCATAGTGCAGGAGAAGATGAAGCGAGCCACAGTCGGCCCATTGACTTGTGTTACTCAATATATTGCTAGATACAAGATCAACTGATTCTATATTTTAAAGAAACTGAATTTATAGCTTCTCGTTTTCTTCATACTTTGCATTCAATAATTAAGTCTTCGTATTTGAGATTGGACCCTGATATGAATATTGTTGGTAAAAAGACGTTGTAGGTTTGGCTGTGAATTGTTTGATTGACCATTATTACTTAAAGAATAGTTGATGTTGTTGCTTTTATGAAAAGTGAACTGATTGCAAAGAATTTATTTATGACTTGTGGTATATTATTTGACCACAAATAAAGTGAAGTGGATTACAATGACTTGTGTTATATTCACTACGATGCCGTGGCCAATTTCAACAATGTTCTTGGGGGTGGTAAACTACAACAAAATTGAATTTTTTTTAGGGTCAAAACCCTTGAAAAAAGTATTAAAAGCCCTCAAAAGATATTATTTTGAGGGTTTAACTGACTATTGATGACCTTTGAAACAAACTCCCTTGAAACGGAAATTTCTACTACCTTTGTGACCTTTGAAACCGAAATTTCAACAGCCTACATAACCCTTGAAACAAATGTTTTATCTTTATTGAGGATTAGCAACGTTTGAAAAATTTAGAAGTGATAAAAGAACAATAAACTCTTTTTGAGGGTCTCCCAACCCTCAAAATAAGGCTTTTCTCTTTTTTAAAATAATAATAATAAAACCCCACACCATGCACATAGACTTTAAAGAACCACAGATTAAAAAATTTATATTATACCAAAACACAAATATCAAAACAAAATTCAATTAGCTTTCCAAGTTAATAAATTCTTCATTCTTGAAGTTTATGTAAACATTTTCACATTAACATAAAGGAACTTAGTATTTTAACTGGATAAAGGAGAAAGAAAAAGGAAGAAGAAGAAGAGAAAAGAATTAGTACAAGAACCATGCATGATCAAAATCCTAATCTTAATGCTACTACCATAAACCATAAACCATAAACCATGTACTCCACTATAGAAATTATCCAACTTGACAATGTAGAAACAGAAGCATAGAGATGAGAAGGGTCTAAAAAACTGAAATGACACCTTGTGTGAAGGTAAAGCAGCATTGGCATAGTACCTGATACCTGGTTCCAAAATCCACCTTAATGCTAATCTACTACCATTAACCACTGGCATAGACACCTTATAACCATGTCTCTCATGGGCACCTCAAACAGTGTCTGATGCACAGAGTGAACAGATTTTTTTATCCATACATGGTGACTGGTGAGGAATTACACTTAACCCTTCTCTTATATGTTATGCAAGTTTGTTTAACTGAAATAATAGTTTTCTGAATATTTCCTAGTGATCAGTTTAGTTGTTTACTTAGAAATGGCTTCCTTTTACCTCCACATAGCTCATTTTGTGAAACATAAATGGCCACAAGGAATTTTCTCTACATATTGCAGAGATAATTAGAAATTCAGGTAGGCAGGAATACATTTTTCTTACTAATCATCACCCATCTATTGTTTTCTGCGTGACGAGCTTTTTAGATATGTGATCCATGTTCCCACACAAATGAAGATTTATTTCATTTAACTTTCATTTCCTTGTCTCTCATAGAAGTTCAAACTCAAAGTGGGAATCATTTATGGAAGTCTGAAACGTACCATGTTGGATTCACGGATTAGCTCCTCAAAAATGACGGTAGATACAGGGATCTCCACAGCAATGTCTTCAACATTTAGAGACATCTAATTGTTGAGAAGAATTGGAATTTTTACCTCATCTAATTGTATGATTCTCGCTATCTGAAGCATTACTTTCAAGGTAGTACTTATCCAATCAGGACCTGAAGAGCTCTTAAGATAAACCTATTCCTTGGGGTTAAAACCCTTATTCTGAAGTAATTTCTGCCAATGAGATGTGAAAATAATAAGAATAATGGTAGCAACATAACAACTCAATTAAATTAGGAGAAATTAGGTTTCTTTACCAAGAACTAGATAGTATTAAAGCATAACTGTAATAAACTGAAAATACTAATGAAAATTTATGAACATAATTTTCATGCTAACAAAAATGGAACAATTATTGTCAGTATTTACAGTCACGTTTTCTTTCGTATACATCTTAATTAAAAAGAATTTGACACAATCATATGTAAAAAATTATAAATGTAATTTTTTTTTAATTTAGTAGTTGGTATGCAACAGGAGTCCAGTATCAATCCCCTGCACTTCAGTGTATAGAATAGAGTAAATAATAAATAGTGACTTACTAAAGTTATATATTTCCTTCAATTACATAATATTTCATCCTCACATTTCTGAACATTAACCAACTATTCAATAAAAATTAGCGAAGAATAAAAGAGAGCTCGAAGGCAATCAATTATGCCATTTCTTACCTTCTTTTTATCAAAATGCGGGTCATCTTCAGATAGCTCAAGAACTATTGCAAAGTCATCATCAGTCTCTTTGACTTTATCAGATGATGGTGGCTGCAATGAACAAATACATTATCAATACTAATAAAACAGTATAAGCTGTGATTGCAGGACATAAGTGGAATTCCCACAATCATAGAACACACGAGCGAATGCACGCACGCAAAGAGAACAAATTTTAAAAACAGAAATTAGATTACTAGTAATTTATATAACATGACAGCATTAATATCATCTTTCATATGCTACTTTCTTTCTTCCATTCTGATAACAATTAATTCTGAATTATTTTGCAAACAAGTATCACAAAAAGTAGTTTAAAGATACAATCAAAATAATTACATTATGGACCCATATATTAGCTTCAAATCTTGACTCTACAAAAATCACTTCAAACAAGAATCAAAACAAATGCGTGTGTATAACGTAGGAAACCTTTCTAAAGAATAGCCCTTTGGGCCTCTAGCTAGTAATCCAGGCATAAGGATTCTGCCTTCTCCTGGTACTTCTCAAAGATCATAGTTGTAGTTTAAATTTTCAAGTACTCCACCTCTACTGCTCAGAAGAAAATTCTTTCAATAAAACTTTGCTGCAAAATCATGATTCAGAACAGAGGACTTAGTCTTGTGATTAACTCTACAAAGGATTGGTGAAAAGAAAAAGTCTTCTAGATATTGATGTCAGTGCAAGGCAAGCTAACTCACAACAAAACCTATGAAGAATTACATTTATGCATGTGCTAATGGAGATTGGAAGCAGCTTAAAATTGTTTCAGTAACAAGACAGACTAGTTTCACACAAGCATAAAAAAGAAAATGATTTTTCACTCCAATGGAAAGACTACCAATTTATATAACTGACAGCCTTAAAATCATTCAGTTTCTGAGGAGCTGCATATACCTCTACAACATCAATAAAATCCTGCTTCTTGTGAAATGCGCCAACCCATTTAGTGTGATCTGCAGTCCTGCCAACCAAAGAAAATTAACACAAGAATCTGAGATTTTAAGTCCCTAAATTCTTAGCTGCATGACATTATTTTCAGAATGCAATGTGACGGAGACAATTGTAAGAATAAAATTCCACAGCAGCTCAAAAGAAATTACTGCAAACCAATTTAGGGAAGGAAATTGTAACAAGTTTGTGAAATTCCAATGAAAAGGAGATCTTGGTGCAAACTTTGTTTGAAATTCAAGTGCAAGCGATCTAATTATTTGTTCCACTCATTTTCTAGAAGCCCAATCACCATGTTTCACAGGAGACTTACAAGTCTAAGCAAACAAAAAGAAAAATAACAAGACTAAAATGAAATATGAAATAATTTCCCATTTAATTGTATTTTACCTCATTGTACGTGAATTGAAATTAGTCTAGTACAGTAAAACCAACACGTAATTGAAATTAAACATACTGTGTTTGAGAAAAGAGCTTCTCCAAGTCCTTATTCCTAAGATCACCCTGCAATAAAACCAACACGTAATGTAACCAAAGGTCAAAAACCTCAAAACGCCACCATTTGGTTGCCAAGAAACTGTTAAAATTTTTTTTAAAGAAAATACAAATCTCCCGAAAATTAAAAAGAGGGAGAGAGAGTTTTTGCCTTTTATAAATGCGCAATGTAATCTAAGATGAGAGATTAAAAACACATTGAAGCAAACTTGTGCTAGTCTTTTATGATATCTACTTAATTAGGTAACCAATATGAACAAATTTGAACCTTTATTAAATAAATTTAAAAAAAAAAAATTTATTAGCTTGATTTAACATTTTCATATAACTATAACGTAATAAGACCAATCTCGAGGAAGCTGGAACTTAAAAAAGTTGTGTCATCATAAATTAAAGATGATGTCACTTTCTCTGTCTTTAGGATCACCTTCAGTTTGATGGTCAACATTAAAATGAGTTGCTTTTATACTTGTATGGCTTGAAATGTTGGTAGTATGATAGTTGGGATGGTTGAGCTTTTACTGTGGACAGTCAGTGAAAAATAGGTGTAATTTATCATTTTGTTGTTGCTACAAATGAAATTTTCAAAAAACTAAAGGGCATGGCGCCCTCTGACCTCTTTTTTTTTGGGTATCCTACTATGTATTCTCAAAACTTTCAATCAGAAACTAATTATTATTCGTGACGGATGGGGCCTAGTGGGGTAAATCACTGGCCCAGGAGTTTTTTTCAAAGTGCAGGTACCCAGACTTGAACTGGAGAGTACACCCAATCAAACCTGGGACAAGCACTTTGAGACCAAGTGCCCAACCACTTGGCCAACCCACCTAGGTTCCCTCTGACCTCTTTACTACTGCTTAAATTAGACAAAAGTAAAATTTTATTTATCTTAAAAATAAATAAATAAGCAACTTAAACTTAAAAGTGAGCCACGGAAACATCTCAATTCTCAGCCACAGAGCACAGAGTTCTATCAAACAAAACAAACAAAAAAAATTATACCAGTGCATACACTAGAGAGCAAGAGAGATACCACTGTATCAGTCATTCCAGACGTATGGAAGTCAAAGACTCACAGCAGGCAATTTGGAATTTTTTTTTTGTTTTTGTTTTTTCAATTGGTGATTTGGAATTTGTTAAATGGAAAACTGGGGTTTTGTCAGTGTGTTTGGAGGACCACAGGCTGGGAAGGAAATATTAAATTTTTGGTATCAAATATAATTTTTTTGGTTTTTTTTTTTTTTTTTCGTACTAAATTGATTTTGTTGGTTTTTACTTTACTTCTATAGTTTTATTGGACAAGTTCAACAATTTGTTTTTTCATATTATATTTCAGATAATTAGAACAAAACCATTACAAAAGTTATCCAAATCATTGATAATATGACCAAAGAAAAGGTAGAATCTTACCTATCCAATAAATGCCTCCCGGGGATCTTGCTTACTTCTTCCAGTGCAGTTCTCCACTCTCGCATCTGTTCCGTGCTAACCTTGCGATCTTCTTCATGCTTGAGAAATGCTTCCCCAAAATACCAAATCACATTGGTATTTTCTCGGTAACCAAACAAAACAGAAATTTACACACACACACACACACACAAAAATTGAATACCAGGTGTGTTAGAGATACATATTAGACATATTAGCCCAATGTAGTAGGCCTAAACCCAATCCTACTTGTACTAGTAGTCTAGGGTTTAGTCGCCTATATATACTCATGTTATGGCTCATTGTAACATAGGTTATTTTACTACACTATTACATAATAAAGATGTAACCCTTAAAGGATTCCTCTGTGGATGTAAATTGACAAGGCTAAACCACGTAACCCTCATGTTCTCAGTGTTCTTATTCTATGCTTATCCTTCCACATCCACTCTAACATACACAACATGATAAAACACATCGCGTTGCTAATAATAATAATACATTTAACATGGTATTAAAGCCAAACTTCGTTCTTGGCATCAAACAAACATCTCTAGCAAGCAAAGAAGATTCTCACGCACATCACCGTCAAAAGTCATACATGTTTGTCTGCTAGATCTAGACTCCACGGCATCTCGCAGCCACCATGGCTCTGTGCTATATCAAAATCCAACAACCAAGAAATCCGTGCCTCTCCCTATCAGATCTGTGCACATTAAGCCTTTGCCTGACGAAACTAACAAGACAGACGCGCTCCACGAAATATCGCGACCAAAGCCCAGGAATCCGACCTCCAACGACAGCTGCACGCGCCACCACGCGCGGACAACGGCTCCTGGAACTATCACACGCGCCGCCGAAGATTCTCGACTCCTAGGTTGGATCTCAGCCACATGCACCGCCAAGACGGCCTTGTCGTCCCCCGATCTACTTGGCCTGAGAATCTGGTGATCTTACGAACTTACACACGCCCACACGCGCCGCTGGGTATTTATCTCATCACCACGCGTCGGAACTCGCCTTCCACACGCCGAAGAACAGATGTTGATGTCATCAGGTGACATCGTCACCCCATGTCAGCAGCCATGCAAGCACCTCTACATCAGCCCTAGTCCACGTCAGCGGCACGTCATAGGATGACGTCAACGGCTTTGCTGCTCTACCCGGGACCCGACCCGGAACCGACCTGGACCAGTATCCGTTGACTTTGACCCTAGACCAGTTGACTTTGACTTTTTTTAAAAATGTTAAATGTAAATATTATTAGCAACGCGATGTGTTATATCATGTTGTGTATGATAGAGTGGATGCGAAAGGAGAAGCATAGAATAGGAACACTGAGAACACGAGAGTTACGTGGTTCAGCCTTGTCGGCCTACATCCACAGAGGAATCCCTTAAGGGCTACATCTTTATTATGTAAGAGTATAATACAATAACCTGTGTTACAATGGGCCATAACATGAGTATATATAGGCGACTAAACCCTAGACTACTAGTACAAGTAGGACTGGGCTTGGCCCTACTACATTTGACTAATATGTCTAATATATATCTCTAACACCCTTCCTCAAACTCAAGGCGGAAGCTCGATGAAGGCTTGAGGTTGGATAAGCATGAGAAGATCTCTTGAAGATGCCATGAATAATGCCTTTGAAGAAACCGCAATGAAGAATGTGTCAATTGACCAATTTTGGAGCTTCAAACGAAGAAACGGAGTTCAAAATTGGAATCTACGCGAAAAATTGAGCAAGATAGGTCATGTCGAAAATTTTGACTTTTGATCAAAGGTCAACGCAAAAAGTCAAAGTCAACTGGTCCAGGGTCAAAGTCAATGGATACTGGTTCGGATCGATTCCGGGTTTCCGGGTTGGGTCCCGGGTTGAGCAGCAAAGCCGCTGATGTCATCCTATAACGTGCCGTTGACATGGACTAGGGCTGATGTAGAGGTGCTTGCATGGCTGCTGACGTGGGGTGATGATGTCACTTAATGACATCAGCATCTGTTCTTCGGCACGTGGAAGGCACGTGAAGGCGAGTTCCGGCGTGTGGTGACGAGATAAATACCCGGCGGCGCGTGTAGGCGCGTGTAAGTTCGTAAGATCACCAGATTCTCAGGCCAAGTAGATCGGGCCAAGTAGATCGGGGGACGCTTAGAGCATCTCCAACGGTGTAGCTAAACCTAATATTCTCTCTATAATAGAGAATGAAACCCAAAAAAAGCTCTCTAGTGGATTCTCTAAATCTCGATTTTTTTTTGGCCTATGAACGGTAGCTAATCAATTCTGATGGCCTACAGTACATTAGCAATTGAATTTTTTTTATTAAAAAATCATACCAGCTACTATTATATCAATTCTTTCTCTCTTCTCTGGATTTTTTTTTTCCTCATACTATCTCTCTGTTGCTTCTCACAGAACAAGCAAATATGAAAAAAAAAAAAAAAAACCGATCTGACCCAGCCTGGTGGGGAGGAGGACGAGCGGCGGTAGGATGGCGGACGTGGAAGTGCTGCATGGTGAACGCCGATCTCCGCCGGCTTTGTCCTTTCGGCGATCTAACCCAGCTTTTTTTCTCTCCTCTCTCTCTCCCTCTCTTCTCTGATGTGAAGTAAATGAGGTTGCTGGAATGTTCTTAAGGAGAAAAAGGAAAATAAAAGAAGGGGGATAGAGATCACTGGACAATGGACACGTGTGTGGAGGAGAATGAAATGAAAGAAAGAAAAATAATATAAATTATAAAAAAACCCAATTGAGAAATTCTACCACGATATTTTCACAATAAATTTTAAGTATCAGATTGTTATTAGTTAATATTGGCGAGTAAAAAAATAATTTCAGTGGTGGATTCAAATTAAAACTAGTAACAACTTTCCACATAAATTTTGTTGTGAAAGTATTGCGTAAAATGTTGTGGACGTAACACTTCTCATTTAAAAATATACTTGTTAAAAAAAGAATAAATGATGATAAAAAAAGAATAAATGAAAAAACTCGATGGGTTAGTTTGGATTGGATCGGTTTTGGCGGATCAATGGGTTGATTGCACACCTCTAGTACTTGACAACAATGTGTTAATTAGCAACTAAACCTACACTGTTGAAGGACTACTACTGAGAATATTACATTAACAGTTTACATGCCTAACCAATACCTAAGTGATAATAGCTTAATTTTGCATATTTATATAATTATTAGAAAGTATTATTGTGCTTATTTTGTGTTAATTCAAGCATTTTATATTCTTTGATTTGGTTAAATGCTAAGAATCCATCAATTTTATGCCATCCTTAAATTTGTTAAAGTCATGGATTTTGAAGAATTATCACAATCCTTAAGAGATGATTTTAGGCTATCTTTGTTTATTTTGAACCTTTATTTTTTTTTTCTTGGTACATTACCCTGGTAACCCATTTAAGCCTATTATTCTAGCTATTATTTCTCAAACCCTTTATCAAGTATTCCAAGAATGAGTGTAGTGCAATCAAATTGTCTTATTGTGATAAAATAGTTGGTAGAAAAGGACTCAAGAAAAAAAGATTCACAATCAAAAAGGGAGAAAAATGTTGAAAAAAAAAAGGAGAATGTGAAAAAGGAAGAAATTTGGAATGAATTTGTTGAAATTTTGAAGGAAAAGAACCAACAATGTGGCTCACGCCCATATTGGAGTCGAGGAGGCATTTGAAGAAGTAGTTTGGAAGGTTTCAAGTAGGCATTTAGCGATTCGCTCAAGAGATTGATGAGTATTGCCAATGTCAAGCCTTGGGATATTAGTTTAACTAGTTAGTTCCTTGAAATGGGAAATATAATGGCCAAGTGTCACCCACTTTGTTGCTAGTCAATTACTTTACTACATAGTACAAAGTTCTTGTGAGGTGAGGAGGCAAAGACTGGGGTACAAATCTCCGGTTAAGAACTTTACACACATATACACTTAGATTATGTTAGAGTAAAATTTCTATATTGTAAAAAAAAAAAAAAAATGATACACCATAAATACCCTTCATGGTTTTCTATTACTACAAGACAATCTAAAAGGTCCTAAAATGATTAACTATTTAAATATGGATTGAAGGACTTCGTTTGGGAGTTCATAAGGGAATGGAATAGAATAGAATGATCATACGGGAATGAAAAGGAATGTATTTTAGTAAGGGAAATTAATGTAAAAGAATGGAATGAAATTAAGGCTGCGTTTGGTTAGGTGTAAAATATTTTCCAAGTGTAAAATATTTTCGGTGTAAAATATTTTCCAAGTGTAAAATATTTTCAGGTGTAAAATATTTTCGGGAAAGGAAAATATTTTCAAGTATTTGATTGCATTCCAAAAAATGCTTTGGAAAATATTTTCTAGTGTTTGGTTGTGTTGCTGAAAATGCCCTAGAAAACCTATTTTTATCATGTTTCTCACATTTTCTTAGGATCCAAACAAATATTATTACAGAGAATCAAAATATATAAACAACAAAAGAAACAAAAATCAAAACAAAAAAATCAAAATCGCAAGACCAATCGTGAGAGAGGGACAGAGAGAGATCGGTTCGTGGGTGCGACTCGCTGGTGGACGAGGTGGGTCGATCTAGGAGTGGGTCACTCACTGGGTGGGTCGATCAGTTCGTGGGTTCATGGCGCGATCTCGCCGGTGGATGAGGTGGGTTGATCGGTGGGTGGGTTCGTGGTGCGATCTCGCCGGTGCTAGGGTGCGACTCGTTGGCGCTTGGATCGGTGTGGGTGGATCGGTGTGATGGGTGGAGCGGGTGGATTGAGTGAGCTAGTTTCTTTCTTCTTTCTCTCTCTCTCTCTCTTTCTTTCTCTCTCTCTCTCTCTCTCTCTTTGCGCGTCTGATGAGTCCGGAAATGGTTTGAAGTGAAAATAAAAGTGTAAACCAATTTCCGGGTCAAAGCCATAAAACACACAGTCAACTGAAACGGTTTTACTAAAAATTTTATTTTCCATGCGTAACCAAACACGCACTGAGGTGTAAAACCATTTCCTAAAATGGTTTTACACCAAAACAAACGCAGCCTAAGTAACCTTGATTGGATGTTTTAAAATAAAGGAATGGAAATGAATGAAAATAAATGGAATGTAAGTAATCTTGTCTGGGAGCAACATGGAGGGAATAGAAATGAGTCATTTTATGACAATATTACTATTATACCCTTATTTTAAAATAAAGGATTGAATATATATGGGTATTTTGGGAGTTTTAGTAAAAAAATTATTAAATCAAATTCAATTCCCTCCAATTCCTCCCAATTTCGAGGGAAATGAAAATTTAAGATTTTAAGGGAATAGAGAGGAATGAGTGTTCCCTCCTACCCGTTCTATTCATTCCCACTTAAATTCTCAAACAATGGAATGGACTTTCCATTCCCTCCATTAAAACTCACAAACAAGAGAAGGGAAGAATATTCTAAAATTATTCTTTTTATTTCTTTCAATTCCATTCCATTTCCTCATTCCAAACGAGGCCTACATCTCTTATTCAACCATAAGAAGCTTTATTAGTAACTGAAACCTACATACACACACACACATATATAACATAAGCTCAACCTGAGATTTTGCAATTTAGGTTGTTTAGCGCTCTCCAAGCTCGACATGTGACAAAATCCACAATAAACTTAGGAAGGATTGCATAGATTTCTAATGACAAATGGCAAGCTACAATTAGGACATGTCATTTATACTTAACACATGTTAGGTTTATAGCCTATTATGCACCATGTGTTGAGACATCTAATTATAGAATACTTTATTACGTACATCCTTCTTCTTCTTCTTTTTTTTAGCACTGTTTCGTACATCCTTAAATTACTCTTAAATAAATGATATTATTGATTTACCCCTTATGGAAAATGCTAGGAGCTACAAATAATTTTACAAATTTTTTTACAAAATGCTAATGGGGTAAATGATTATGGTACGTGATAAAATGATATTAACAATGGATCCAAATTTTAAGGGAAAATACTAAAATCACAAATTATTTTACAAATTGTTAATGTGGTGAATGATAATTGATACGTAAGAGAAAACATTTTCCATCCATCAAGGACCAAATTAGCATATTACCAAAACATTATGGACCAAATTGACACATTTGAAAAATTGGTGACCAAATGGCCACACAAACTAAAATTAGGAACCAAAAAAATAAGTTACCAAAAAAAAAAACTCATCTAACTTCAATAGAATAAGAAGTTACTTGCTTATCAAAAAATCTGATCTCATTGACTCGCTCTAAACTGTAGGGTCATTCTTTAACTATTTTTTCACTTTGCTCTACATATACGGTAAGAAACAAAATCCACAAATCTCAATCATGAAACATCAAAAAAACAGAGTCCTTATTTAACTACAAAGATTTGCAGCCAAAAAACATAGTGAAACCCACAAATCTGAATCATGAACAACCAATAGTAAGTTCCTTATTTTTCCTTTTCGTTTTTCAACACTTGCATATATTTTCTTCATTATTTGATTTTTTAAATATAAATTTTAGTGATTATTTGTTCAAGATTTTTCCGTTTTTCTTTTTTAAAAATGTTAATTTTAGTGATTTGGAAAATGATTACAAATGAAATTAGTAAATACTTTGAGGGTTTTCAGATTGATTATTATTTTATTCGATAATTGGTGCTCAAAGTTTATATATATATATATATATATATATATATATTTTTTTTTTTTTTCTTCTTAATTTTCAAAATAACTCCTATGTAGACAAATACTTTTCACATCAATATTCTTTTTTTTAGTCGAAAATACAATTTTGGTCCTACCTTTTGGGTTTATTATTAATTTGGTCATTACATTTTGTTAGTAGTCAATTTAGTCCATACATTTTGAACCTAGGACATGTAATTGAAAGACACGTGTGTTAACCACTAAGGTAATATAAACTTACATGATAAAATTTACCTACGTTAATATATATATATATATATATATATATATATATATATATATATATATTAGTTGGTTTCGATTTAGTTTGGTAAAATTTTCACTAAAATCGGGACCAAACCGACCAATTCAGTTTTTCAAAAATCCAAATCGAATTGAGAAAAAACTGGATTCGGTTTAGACAATTTCAGTCAGTCCATTCGGTTTGTCTTTTTCTCTTTTCAGTCCTACTTTGTTTTTATTTTGGTTCTTTCCTCTACTGGTATGTGAATAAGTTAATGTAAAGAGAGAAAGAGAGAAATTGAGGCTGAATAAAAGTTCTCATTTTGGAACTTTTCTTCCATCTACTTCTTGTCCCCCCCCCCCCCCCCCCCCCGGGTTTCTTCTTCTTCTTCTTCATTATTTTTTTTTATTTTTTATTTTTTTAAAAAGCTTGAAATTTGAATATGGAAAATTCTACAATGAGTATTTAATAAAAATGAAAGGGAAAGATTCTACAAGGATAGGGAATACTAGACTTTGCTTTGTCAAGGCATGATATACCTGGGTTAAATGAAGGCTTTATGGCTAGCTGGGAATGATGTATCATGGTTGTCGGTGAATGTGATACTAAAAAGATAAGGCCCTTCATCCTCTTCTCACACCTTCTAATTTTGATCCATCAATGAAAGCCTTGGAGTTCCATTAAAAAGAGGGGAAATGAAGAGAAATAGAAAGCATTGAAGGCAAAGCTCAACGCTAGTTTATTGAGTTTTCCAAAGGAAAGTTGTTGTTTTAAGGCCCGATTACGGCTGAATTTTAGGAAGAGAACTTAAGCCAGAAAAATGACTACTTACATTTTACTTTTAAACTATTTAGCCAAGCAGCCATTTATTCAAAGTATTTAGCAAAAAACCCATGTTTTGAAACTTGATATTGTTAGCATTACATAGTATTCACATTTAATTGTGACTTGTGTGTGCTATGTGTATTTTCACATTGGTAATGTCTAGCAAGTTCTATGCAAAATTTTCAAAAAAATTCAGTGGCAAAATATGCATAGAATGTTGAGTTCGATATTAGCAATATCGAGTTCCAAAAACAAGGGTATTTTGCTAAATAATTTGAAAAAAATGGCTATTTTGCTATATACTTTAAAAATAAAAGGTATTTAATCATTTTTTCCAAACTTAAGTACCACACCTAAGTTTTGAACTATTCTTATTTACACCTCCAATAACAATATGTTACATCAGCATTATCACAATTTAATGAATAGAACCAGCAACACACGATACCTAGAATACGTTTGGATACAACGTTTTGTATCAATGTTTGCATTTGGTTGAAGAATGCGTTTGTCAGTGGGTCCCAAGCACTATTCACGGGACTCATAAACCTCTTTTTTCAGCAAAATTTTTATTAAAAATGGGTCCCACGACATTATTTACACATTTAAAAATTATTTTGTTATAGTATTTTCAGTTTTCAACAATAAGCGGTATCCAAACAGACCCTTATTCATCTATATAGTGAATACACTATAATCAAAACTCATGATATCAAACGCCCATCCTCCTACAACTCAAGAACCATCTATCTCCAACCAGCTGCAGACGTTACTAGAGCTTGGAAAAGAAACTGAAGTTGCTGCGAGCATGGTACTTTTTAAGATCTGGCCTTTGTCATTTTGAACAACAATCTGGTCTTTGTCAAGAATAAGGACCTTCCTTCAATTCTTTTTAGATTGCATTGCAACTACAATAAAATAAAAAATAAAAAAAGAAGAAGTACAAATACATATTCTTCAAATAAATAAATCTAATGTTTTCTTACCAAAACAAAAAGAACTTGTTGAGTCTCTCTCATGAATCCAAACCTCCAAATTTTTTTCAGAAATTAGTGACGATGTAGAAGCAAGAAAGTTAAAATCAATCTTTTGGGGATTTTTCTTTTACAAAATAAACAGATAAATATACAACTATTTCATCTGGTTAATAATAAAAATTAGAGGTTCAGAAACCCCAAAAGCCAAAAAGCTACCTTATGGGAAAAGCTTTATCCCCCAAACAAAATTTCTTAAATTTTCACAACTGGTCAAAGAAACTATTTTAACAATTTTACTTAAATTAAAGTTTACATTTGTGTGGTTCAGTTAGCTCAACTAGTAAAGTTTTTGATGGTTGCATAAGAGATCTGGAGTTCAATCCCTACTTACACCAAAAACTGAATGGCGTCTTAGTTTGATGATAAAGAGCTATCATTAGGAGCGGATGTCAAAGTTGAAACTCTCTAAAAAAAAAAAAAAAAAGAAGTTTACATTCATGTCTAATATCTGGCCTTTGTCATTTTTAGCAACAATAGACCATCGGGAGGTCACAACCACCACACTCATGGTGGCTCTGACTTCTTTTCCAAACCCTTCACAATGTCTCTGCTAGCTTTTGGCAGTATCTCTGGAAGGTTTGGAGGTTGGTGGGTCTTGAGTGGTAGGAGATGGGTTTTTCTTCTCTTAGATTTTGATTTTGATTTTTTTTTTTAATTAAATTGGGTATTAATGAGTATGCATGTAAATATTGAGTTTTGCCTCCCTATTAAATTTAAGGCTAAACTACATTTTAGTCCCTTAAATTTACTTTATGAGCACAATTGATTTTTTAAGTTTTAAATGTGCACTATTTGTCCATCCAATTTAAACCCATTGATCTGTCAAAGAAAAGTATGTTAATTTCTTTGACAGAAAGCTTATATACAATATATTAAAAAGATGTATGGCTTTCATTATTTCAACGTGGGTTCGTGCTCAACACTTTTAGCATGGGCCACATGCTGATAAGGTTTGTTTAAAGTTTAGACCCGCTAAAATTTAAAACTAATTATTTTATGGGTTCGTGTACTTTTTTCCTTTTCTTATATTTCTCTTTTGAATTGTCATATATTTTTTGAATTGTTTCAATAACTTATTCTTTAATTATATATCTTTTTTGGCATTATAGAAGTTTTAATATCTAAATTTGTGTAGTCATCACACACACACACACACACACACACACACACACACATATATATAATCTATAATTTGTAAGCTCTAAATCTTTTGATTCATTTCAATAGTTATAGCCATTAATTATTCTTTTGAATGTAATTCATCTTTCTTTTATATTTCTTTATTGTTTAGTCATATATATTTTGTTTTGTTTCAATAATTTCTAAGCAGTGAATTATCTGATTCTTTAATATTTTTTGGTCTTTTAGAAGTTTTAATATCTGAATTTTTGAGCTATTTTTTTGCTGTATCTGAAACTGTCTAAATTTTTTTTTGTAAGTCATTGCATGTTTAAGCAATAGTTTTTACAACAAGTTGTAACACAAATTGAAGTCATACAAAAGCAAATTATACAAAGGTGTAGTTTCTTAATCAATTTAAGATTTTATAAAATTATTTTAGTCTACCTCACAAATAGGTAGGTTCTCATGTATAGCACGGGTTAGGAACTAATTATTAGTATTAATGTAACGATAATAATAATATTAAATTTATATAAATATATATATATATATATATATATAATTAAAATAATAAAATTGATTTTTAAAAAAAAATTAAAATACTAAATGAAATGAAATGAAATAATCGGGTAATAAAACTTTGCGATTAGTGACGTGATGATAGCATATTCCCCTTTTTATTATTAGGATTTTACTAATGTGTGCCCTTAATTTCCATTTTTGGAAAAAATTTTCTCGAGAATTGAAAAAATAATGACAGCTTTTTCAATTCCCGAGAAAATGTTTCTAAAAATAGAAAACTTAATGTGTGCCCTTATGGCACACGTTAACCGGACCCTTATTATTATTCGGCTATTCCTACGGAGTACGAGAAAGAGAAAAGGAATCTTTGTTCCTTATTTTTTGTGGATAATATCTATTAATCAGAATCAGATGACAACAAAATCGCCGGCGGCTTTCCATCGTTAAGAATTAGAAGTCTTTTGTTTTACCAAAACCAAATCGGATCAAATTTACTGAAATATGGTACTACTGTATCTATCTATCTATCTATCTATCTATATGGTTTGTTTGTTAAAATATAGTATAAAAAGTGTAGTGTGTAATATTATTGAATTGAATTGAAATGATTTTATGGGTTAGGCAAGCGTGAGCTGTGATAATAAGCAAGAAAGCGAATTGAAGCTGAAGCTGAAACTGTATTCATACTGGAGGAGCAGTTGTTCGTTCCGCGTTCGTATTGCCCTCAACTTGAAAGGTACTTTCTTTCTTATTTCTCTTTATTTATTAATTCTTCAATCTATCTTAATTTTTGATGATGATGATGATGATGATGATTGATTAGGGCTGAAATATGAGTACAAAGCAGTTAACTTGGTGAAGGGAGAGCAATTCAGCCCCGGTGAGAATAGAATTAGTATTAGATGACCTTTACTTTACTTTACTTTCTACCATTGTTTTTATTATTAATAAAAGTAATAATAATAATTATGTATGTATGTATGCATGTATGGTGTAACTAAAAAGAGTTTACAGAGCTCAATCCTATTGGTTATGTCCCTGTGCTTGTCGATGGGGACTTGGTGCTTTCCGACTCTTTTGCCATCTTACTGGTTCGTATCTCTATCTATCTATTTCTTTTTCTCATTCTACTTTCCTTATTATTATAATTATTTATTATCATCAATTCTTCATACAGTTTTTAACTAACTAACTAACTAACTTACACAGTATTTAGAAGAAAAGTACCCCCACCACCATCCATTGTTACCTCAGGATCTTCATAAAAAAGCCATCAATTTCCATTTCTTTCCTTTCTTTTTGGATTTTACTCTTTTCTTAATCATAACTATAATCTACAATTGATGCTCACACCATAAAAAGTATCAACAAAGTATTATTGTGCAGTGTTTTGAGGCAGACTTTTTAGTCACATTCAACTCAATCTATGCCAACTGAGGTTTAAACAGTTCTTTTTTTTTTTTTTTGGTTGATAAATAACGAAAGTTTATTAATCAAAACATCCATGTACATCAATCTCTTAAATTACAATGATCAAGCATATCTAAAAAATTAGAACATGGAAAAGAATAAAAAACACAACTCCAATCCAGTAAAGAGTGGAGAAAGAAATATTTTAACTCAAGAATAGACCATTCTATTCCCTCAAAGCATCTTGTGCTCTGTTCTCTCCAAATACACTATAAGACACAATTTGGCACAGCCCTCCACAAATCCATCTTTCGATGTTTACCAAAAAGGACCTTGCAAAGCTGAAAATAGGTCAGTAACACTTTGTGGCATAACCCATAGAAGACCAAACAGAGCCTATACCATAGTCAATGGGACAATGAAGAAGAAGATGATTCACTGATTCCCCACTCCTTTCACACATATAGCAACAATCCACAACTGTAACTCCCTTATTCCATAGATATCAAGAGTCAGAATCTTCCTAAGGCGGCAGTGCACGAGAAGAAAGCAACCCTGGAAGGGATCTTTGAGCGCCACACAGGTTTCCAAGGAAAAAGAGTATCAGGAGTTGAGTAAAGGGAGAAATAGTACTCACGACATGAGGCTGCAAGGAGCTGATGGCATATAATTGCACTTGGAACTACCTCTATCATTTTTTGCCACATTAATAACTTGAAAATTGTTTCTGCTTCAAATTCTATCTTGATGAAACTTATGCAAATAACCACCTATAATTTACATTGAAGAATGTATATAAAGCCTACTTCACTTGCTAAGCAAACTGGGGTACACATTGAAAAGGATGGCTATGCCACTATGCCAGCTATGGCTATTTTAAAATAAACTAAATTATTTCTTGTGGATTGGTGCCTAGGATCAGGATCCTCACCAATTTCTTTGAAAATGAGAGTTTCCATCTCATGTTTAAGATATAGTTTTCATGAATCTAAACATGTATATATATGGTGCAACTTCATTTAAAATTCTATTCCACCAAATAATGAATGATTACTACTTTTAAATGAGGTGGCATCATGTTCACCCTTGGATTTGTTAAATACTAGATCTTCACTTTGAATTGGACACTCTCTATTTCAAAAGCAAATGGGGAGTATTATTTTCCAAACAACCTTGCAAGCATGCCTGCAAGTAATTGTGTCTCACTTGGTGAATAACACTAGTATTGTTCTTTTTTACATGTTGGATAATATGTTTGAAAATCCCTCTTTGGCTTTACTTTCTTTTCCAGCCTTGAGGATATGGTATAATGTTTTGAGCTTCCTGATCTAATCAGGCATAATTCTTTGTTGTACCTTATCCATTTTTGCTAATATTCACACATGTTTTTGCAAGTATGTTTCAGATTTAGACACTAATGGGGTTGCTTTTATAACTGGATATGTAGGCTGCCAATATTATTTCCTCAAGCGTACAGCCTCTCCAAAATCTAGCTACACTGGTATATATCTGAGTAGACTGTTGTGGTTATATACCCCTATGTTGTTATTTTCATGAAATTGTTAGTACTTATATGATATAAATTTTGTTTTGCTGCTTTTCCTCCTATATACAGAAGTGCATTGAGGAAAAAATTAGTTCTGATCCTGATGTGAAACTTGCTTGGGCTCAACATTATACCAAAAAAGGCTTTGTAGGTAAGATTTGACTAAGCTGCACAGTACTCCCCCCTTCCCTGGCAGGTGGGCCCCAAAGTAGGAAAAAAATAAAGATGTGAGATTTGAAAGAATAAGTAGATACCAGATCAGTTCTGGATTGTGCTACACACTATAACATTTAGACATTGTTAGATTAAATGATTAAACTCACAATTTCCTAATAGGTTAAACTTTTGGGACAATTTGTAATTTATTATGGTATTAAAGTAGGAGGAGATGGGTTCAAATCATGTCTTCAGCTTACCTATCATTTATAAAATTCCCACATGTTGGGCCCTACTTAATAAGGGCAGTTTAGGCCCACGCGTGATGGGAGAGTGTTAGATTAACATTAAATTCACCATTTTCTAGTAGTTTAAGCTTTTGAGACAATTGGTAATTTATCAGACATAATACCTAGAATTAAAATTAAGAAGTTTTTGTGGCCCATGAAAGCAGAAAACTCAAAAATATCTTTCTACCATGCCAGTCTAGCATGTTTGAAGGCTGGTTTAATTTAAAAGCTGATGACAAGACCAATCCCTCCAATCCTGTTACACTTTCTTTTAAATTGAGAAAATGCATATAGAAATTTAGCAAGATGTAAGTGAAGTTATCTGATAAATGGTATTTGCAAACATACGTGCACTATAAAGTTACAAGCTGAGAAATTAGTCCTTCCATGAGCTATTTAGGAGATGCAGCTAACTAATGATATTGGATCCCGATTTTAATTATCTGTATCAGTTCCAAACTCCCTCCATGGTCCGTGGTTAACGAGATTAGTAAATAACTTTGGCACATTGTCAATAGACTGGATACTAATTTCTTTTGTAAGTTCAATAGAGCTTACTACAAATGGACACTCAATTGGAGTAAGGAAGACATGTTAAGTGGACAATTGACTCTTGATCTGGTGGAGGATTATACATGTTTGTTTGTTTGGACAATCAGATTAGTGTTCATATCTCCCAAAAAAATCATCCAAATAGTTTGGGGGAAACAAGGGCTTGTATAATTTTATTTTCATGGATTATCTTGATCTTTTTAACAACTGGGTTCCTCTCCCTGGAAATTCCAGTCACATGTGAACTTTTTGTGCCACTATGGGATGGTTTTTGCTCCTTAATCCTTAATGGCTTTAGGCTTATTTTGATTATTATTTGCACTTGTTTCAGCACTCGAGAGGCTTTTAAAAGACTATGCTGGAAGATTTGCTACTGGAGATGAAGTTTACCTGGTTTGGTTTCCTGCATCATCTGTGTTTGTGCCTGCAAACTTGTATATACAATATGTTGCACTGTGTGCAAACATTTGAAGAGTCAGGGTTTTGGAAGTTTCTACCAATGTTTTACAGCTGTTACAAACTCTTTTCCCTTTTTCTCTATCTACATTGAATGTACAAGGTGCCTAACCATAAACACATAATCATGCACCCTAAATCTGTTGAAGCTAAATTTAAAATTGATCACTGCATAGAGAAAGACTAAAAGAATGGTCATCGCTATGAATTTTCATTTTACTACCAAAATGTTCCAATATTGGTAGGGGCTCCTTTGCTAAGGAAGTTGTCAACCATCCTGAAGTTGGTCTATCTTCTACAACCAAACAAAGATTTTCTTTTGCTAGCTTGTAAATCTATTACAACCTTAAGTATTGAGACCAACTGACAGCAGAACACAATATAAAATAGCAGAACCCACTTCTCAATCTTTAAGATTGCAATCTAAAGATGGTTCTTCTCCCAAACCCAAACCGTGGATTATGAGACATGAAGGCACCATGCTCAACTCTAAGCACTAAGTTTTTGACTTAAGTATATAAATATACATAATTGTGCTGAAGTCAGTATTTTGATGCAGGGAATGTGATGTGCTTCTGTTTAGGATAGATTGAATTTGGGAATGCATTCTAATCACATGCTATGTCACATGGGACATATGAAATACAGCCCTGAAGCTTAGCTGGCCATGTGCCATGTCACTCCCTCGTGCCATGTCACCATACCATGTCAACATCTTCCATGTATTGCATTAGACTTGCATCTTCCATGTATTAAATTAGACTCTTGCATCAGTCTTATACTCTACACGTATTAGTTTCACAGTGCATGACATGCTAGAATTTCACTTCCTAAAATACTACATAACAGCAGCTTGCATGGATTTAGTTTATGAGTTAAGGTGTTTCTCTTAATGTAATGTAATGCATTGCAATTTTTTGCAGGCAGATTTGTTTCTAGCTCCTCAAATTCATTCAGCAATTAAAAGGTTCAATGTTGACATGGTAGTGCTCATTCTATAATTAATGTGCCAGTTACATTTGATTTGTAGAAAACATATATAATTTATATTAATGGGAAAAACGTTGCAGTCTTTCTTTTTTTTTTTTTTTGGAAAAACGTTGCAGTCTTGAGTCTTGTAACAATTATTTTTCCTTCAGAAAAACCACTAACAAAAGATAAAGGTTAGGGGTTGATTTTCAATGTTCTCATTACATATATTAACTTTATCTTCAAACTGCTTTAATGCCAAATTGTTCTTTGACCTCGGCCATCAAGGGTTTGTGGAATTACAGTAGTTAGAAAAAATTTATGACCTTGTATAGTCTTCTTCTGTCAGTGAAAATCTTGCTTCTGGTCTGAGATGTATGAATTTCTGCATCCTCAAGCTAGAATTGTTGCTATGGATATTTTTGGATTTATTAGTTATGCATTGGTTGCCCCATTTGTTGCTTCTTCTACCTTGTTTAATGATTATACAGCTACAACCTCTCTCTCTCTCTCTCACACACACACACATGCAGAGAAATATGCATGATAACACCTATATTTAGTAATCTTGAAATTTAGGGCCTACTTTAAAATTCATTTCTGTATCTGTATCTGCTGACAGGTTTCTCTTTTTTTTTTTTTTTGAAGACTCAATTCCCTCTCTTATCCAGATTGAATGAGGCATACAATGAGATACCAGCTTTCCAAGATGCTATGCCAGAAAAGCAGCCAGATAATCCTCTGGCAAGTGCTAGTTAAACCAATGGGTTGAAAAGGTACATAGAAACATCGTAGAAATCCGAAATTATTAGACATTTCTTATTGATTAGGTGTGTCTAGAATGTTTGTTATATATATAGACACACACACATGCACATGTGGCCGACCCTAACTAATCTGTTCTGGATTTATATCAACCCTAAATTTGGGATTAAGGTTTTGATGTTATTGTAGTATATATGAGTTAGGTTCAGCATTGGATGATGTGACCTCCATGACCATCGAGCTTGCTAAATATCAAAATTAAGAACTATATCATCTAAAAAATGGTTAAAATTATGGTAAAAAATGTTTGATAAGCATATGGAGGACATGTAATCCAATGTTAGACTTGAGGAAACATTAATTAACCTAATTGAAAGTTTTGAAGTGATGTAATATCGCAAAAAGAGACACCAACACCATTTGTAACTCAAACCACAACAATACCGCACACATCCTAGAACAAAGGGCTATACACACACACACACACACACACACATATGAATTTTATTGAAATTGTTTTAAGATTACGCTTCCAATCTCAAAATTACAGCATAAAGTGCCACTGCTAGATGATCAAGCTTCGAGATAGAGCTTTTCAAGGCATATTTGTATAAAGATAAAGGTGTTGTGATGAAGGTTGTCACCTCATGGAATGCAGTGGAATAATGTGAATAATAATAGATGGTGAGCTGATACATACAATTAATGGTTTGGTTACCTGTTTGAAGTTCCTTGAAGTTCAGTTTGCTTTTGTATCCTCTAAAATTATAGTTTTGTTTACCTGTGTGTTTTCATCCTATTGTATACCAATAAAATATCATATTTCTGGCAGAAAAAATGTGTTAGGACTTCCTTAGAAACTCTTTTACAGTTCATTTAATAACCAAATAAAAATCTGCAGTAACAAGTTTAGATGTTGACCTTGTCCTTCGAAAGGATGAGACGTACCAGTTGGCTAGAAAAACCAGTAAATTAAGAAAGACTGTGGAGCTTTTATTTCAATTTTTTATAAATAATGTGTGAGAGGCTTATTTAACTATCCACAATTGGGAAGGAAATTATCAACTTGCATTTGAGAAACGATGGTTAGAGAGTAGTGAGCTGAAGTGCCTCATTCATTCAATTTGTATAATGCGAGTCTTTCCCTCCAGGAGATGGTTAAAAACTCAAAGCTTGCGTAAGCTTTCTTTTTCTTTTCTTTTTTTGGGGGGGGGGGGGGGGGTTGTTTCTGAAAAAGGATCCATATTAAAATGAAAAGGAGAATTATGAAACAGAAACTTGAGTTTACAGAAAACTGGATACAAGTTACAACATTATGAAGCGAGGTGGTAAAACCCGATGAAAGTACAGGATCATGTACATTGCTTGTGCATGACCAATGGCATGGCTTTCTAATGCCATGCAGGTGCCTACACATGGCAGGCTGGTGTTTGCACTTAGGCATAGTATGGCAAGCTGCCATGGCGGCTACTTCAATGTTGACAACTTTGGGGGAAGATAGTGCCTATAAACAATTAAACATGCGTCAGAAATTGTTGAAATAGTAAGCAATTTCAGCGTGCTTGAAAACAGTGATACATAATAAGCAAACCAACATAGCAGGTTAATTGGCTTTTTGCATAATTTTTGGTCATCCAAGCTAATGCTAGGCTTGACTTTGGTCAGCATTTTTTCTTCCTCTTTTTTGAACTACTTGTGCTTCCCATATTACTGGCAGTGATTAGTTTATAATCAGAGCATGGCATTTCGCTTAGCTTCCCAAACGTCTTTTCGAAGAAGTGCCAGAGTTTTGACCTAATCAAAGGAGATATTAAGTAGCAAAATTAGTTGACGAGAATTACAAAAATGTTAAAAAGAAAAATATGAAGAAGATAGTATTTGATACGGAATTATACTATTTGTATAAGAAAATTTTTAGGTACTTCCAGAGCACGGATAAATAGTGTTCCATCCTCTCACATTCATGGTAGACTCCATCATGAATGTAATGAGTGGACTCTACTATGAATGTGAGAGGAGAGAGCATCATTCTCTTTACTCGGAAAATACCTAAGAATTATTCATTTGTATAATATATATACACATCAATATGCCCAGAATTGAAATGGCGCATACTTCCCATATACATGTTCAATATCTCTTTGAACTGTTTGAACGGTGGAATTTCTCACATGGACTTGCATTAAGAAAACGTCAATCATATTCATATGTTTAGTTTTTCAACGGTAGGGGTGGAATTTCTCCATGCATTAAGAAAACGTCAATCATATTCATATGTTTAGTTTTTCAACGGTAGTGGTGGTATTTCTCGCATGGACCTGCATTAAGAAAACGTCAATCATATTCATTTGTTTAGTTTTTCAATTGTAGTAATGACAAAAGCATGAGGAAGAACCAAAAGGGTACCTTTCTTAGATGCCGAATAGTTTCAGAATCTGTTGGAATGACATGGTAATATCCTATGCACATAAGCACATTGGCACATGTAAAAGTACCAAATCCATCAATTTCTTTCAACTGTTTAGCCAACTTATCGTAGTTGCTGGATTTGGTAAAGCTTGCTCCTTTACTGGCCACCTCAAGTTGTGTTAGTTGAATCCTGCCTTCAACAATATCCCGGGCAAGTTTCAAAATGCGACTTGCTCTATACCCAGGATTGCATCTTGAAGCCAGAAAGCCTTTATCAAGGTTTGCTAATTCTGTTGGGCTAGGAAAATTTCCAATGGTATCATAGTCAGAAGCAATGTTGTGTGGCTCATCCGCAGCCTGACAAGTTTTGCAGTTTAGACATGAAAAATCATCATCATCATCGCGTACAATATCAGCTGGAACACAGTCTGCTTTGATAGACCCAGAATTTGTAAAATTCGTTGAAACCTTGGACTCTTGTGGTATGGGTGTGTTGGGAATGAAGTGGTCCTTATCGAGTTTTGGGGTATTAAAGTTGGTACTTGCAGCAGCAGCTGCAGAATCAGCCACAAATAACAGACTGGATGATTGAGGCTGCAGTTCCAACTGGAGCTCACAAAGTGCTCTATCCATGCTTAAGTCCTGGACCACCTATTGAAGTCTTATTAGTGTTAGCTTAGCTAATCTAGTGGTCTAGTTACTAAAAGGAAAAAGACTAGCGATTTTGAAGTCTTTACTATTTTTGTCAAAAGAGTCATATTTATGGTCCAAGTTATATTAGAGTAGTAGTGAAGTGTGACACGACTTTAAGTCCAAAATAATTTTTTTCTCCTCTCGTAGGAGTGTTTCCTCTCACCAAGGGTGAGCCCTCCTTCTCTACTCCTCTGACTGGGGCCAGGGACGGAGCCAGACTTTAGACTTAGGGGGGGCAAAACATACGTTAAAAAAATTCTTGACTTGTAACTAAATGAGACTATCTTATATAAGTTAATGTTTTCATTAGTTTTTTTTTTGTTATTTATTTAATTAATTTTCAAATCTTTCACCAATTTTAAACCTTACAACTCTACTAATTGAGAATTAAAAAGAAATATGTAAACAAAGAGAAGATAAGAAAAGCTCATATATATATATTCTTAGGCTACTAAAAAAACTTATAAGCTCATGTGTTAAAGCGTGAGATTAGGTCCACTTCAACACATAATAAACAAATGTTAATTACTTTTTTTAAATGATGACACATAAATTTATCATATTTATCTACTAAAATTTGTAGCTCACTGTAAATATATATTGAAGACAAAACTTATATATAGTATTTTTCACCAATTTAAAATTTTTCAATAAAGTGATGGGCTTTTTTTTTTTTTTGGTTGGGTTCTAAGGGCCAATTTGTAAATGTTTGGGGAGAGGGGGGACCAAGAGTAATTATCTTGGCCAAAAATGTTAAAAGAATTCAAAAAATATATATACATATTATAATTTTAAAAAAAAAAAAAATTAGGGGGGGCCACTGCCCCCCCTAGTCAATGAACAGCTCCGTCCTTGACTGGGGCTCTACCTGCAGAGAGTAAGAGCGGACGTCTTCGTAACTTTTCTTCCTCATACAGAATAAGTCCGTTCCCTCCCTCTCTTCTTCCTAAATGGATTCTGACTTCATTGAACGGATCCAAAACATTTCACTGACATCTGAAGAAGAGGAGCCTATCACCATTCGAACAGCCCGTAGGGATGAGATCCCGGTGGAATACTCCCTGAGCCTCATCGGAAAGTTCATGACCACTCGCCCATTCAACGCGAGAGCTGCCAAAAACCTCCTACAGTCTGTGTGGAAAATGGGTAGCAACCTAAAAATTGTAGACATGGGGGAAGGTATATTTCAGTTCAGGTTCTCGTTGGAAAGCCAACTACAATGGGTGTGGGACAATGGTCCGTGGAGCTTCGAGAACAATATGTTGGTGTTGCAGAGATGGGAGAAGGGTTTGACACCCAGGTCAGTCCGGTTCACGAGTTTGCCAATGTAGGTCCAGGTATATGGTTTGCCCTTCGACCTCATCAACGAGGAAGCGGGGCTGGATATCGGTCGGGGTATCGAGCGTGTGGTGGAAGTAGACTGCAAGGCACTCGCATTGGACCAAGCTCTCTTTCTGCGGATTCGAGTGGAGATACCGCTTGAGAAACCAATATGAAGAGGTGGTCAGGTGGTAAGTCCGGAAGGCGACCGCGTCAAGGTGGCATACAAGTACGAAAGGCTCGTCGGAATGTGCTTCCAGTGCGGTAGAGTGGGTCACGATGCAAACCGATGCCCTCATCCGTACGAAGGAACCACGGAGAGCAAACCATATGGTGAATGGCTTCGCGTAGATTTCCGAACAAAACCTGGTGATCCACGGAGTACTGAGGACAGCCCTCCAAGGCCCAGACCAGCGCCGACGACTCCGATGTCACCTAGGGACCCACTGGTCACGGAAACTTCAAGGTTGACTCTAAGCGACGTGATCGACAACACCGATTTTTGAGGCGCAGTAAACGCAGACACCTGAGAAGGTAGCAAATCCGGGATTCAAGGGACTGACACAGTCGGATTTTCTCCACAGTTCACGCAAAAGTCGCCCCCAGAACCTGACACCTTGAAATCAAACCCCATGGAAACCGACCTTACACCAAAACAAACCTGTAAACCCCATGATAGCCCACACCCACACTTTTTGAGTTCAGAAATGCCAGCAAATGACCTTTTCACTGTACCTATATTATATAGCTTGGATAACCAAGAAACCAAAGAAGGTCACGTGACCCAAACCGTGCCAAAAGTGAAACCACATCCACGTGCATTGTAGAAGGGGTTTGCTAGTAATTTTCCATAAAAAGCAACTATGTGGAAAAGAACTCCACAAACCCAATGTAAAGAAAAAAAAGACAAAATTACTAACTCACTTACTCGGGTTGGTAATAAGAGAGCTGAACGGGAACATAAGCACAAATATGGTTCTAACACAGAGAAGGAGAAGAACAAGCGGCATAAGGTTTTGGTCGATGAAACTAAACCAATTATCCCAACAGCGGCGGCTGCCTCTCAGCCCCGCCGAGCACCATGATCATCATGAGCTGAAACTGCCGGGGGCTTGGGAACCGCCGGGCAGTTCAGGTACTTACCGATTTGGTAAGGAAAAAAGGACCCACAATTTTGTTTCTTATGGAAACAAAACTGAAAGTAAGTGAAATGCAGTCCGTTAAAACAGAGTTGGAGTTTCCCTCGATGCTGGTTGTGCCTAGTGTGAAGCGCAATGGTGGGCTTGCTTTGCTTTGGAAGAATGAAGTGGTGGTCTCTACCCAGACCTACTCCCCCAACCATATTGACGTCCATATTTCTTCCCCATCGTAGATACTTTGGAGATTGACAGGGGTTTATGGGCACCTCGAAGAAAGGCTAAAGTGTGAGACATGGCGTCTGATGAGGCATCTACGGGGTCGGGCATCAATCCCTTGGGTGTGTCTTGGGGACTTCAATGAAATCCTTAGCTCTGATGAGAGGAATGGCTAAATACCCAAACCGCTACGGCCTATGCAGGATTTCCAGACCACACTTCTTCACTGCGGGCTAGTGGACTTGGGCTTTCAAGGCTATAGATACACATGGAGAAACGGAAGACATGGGAATGACTTCGTGGAACAACGACTTGATTGGGTTTGTGCTTCGGACGATTGGCGTGAGCTTTACCCACAAGCGAAAGTTCTTCACACGACAGTGGCCTATTCTGACCATGACCCCATCTTGTTAACCACCGAGCCCACTAATTTATGCCATCATCAAAAAACAAAGCTTCATCGTTTTGAGGAGAAATGGGTGGCCCACCCAGAGTGTGAAGAGCGGATTAGAACCTCTTGGACACAATGTCAACCTATAGGTAGCCCTATGTTCTGTTTGTTTGAAAAAATTAAAAGTTGCAGGATGGACCTCGTGGCTTGGAGTAGATATACCTTTGGGAACACCCGGGATCGGTTAAATGCCAAGCAGGGTGAGTTAGAGGAGCTAAGGGCAGCAGGCTTTGGGGAAAATTTGGACAAAATAAATGAGGTTCGAAGACAGATTAATGACCTTCTGCATCACGAAGAGGTGTTCTGGCGTCAATGATCTCGGTCCATCTGGCTTCCCATTGGAGACAAGAACACGAAGTATTTTCACTAACGGGCAAGCCAACGACGCAGGAAAAATACCATCGAGGGCCTGCATGACTCAAATGGGGTTTGGTGGACAAATTCTGGGGAGATAGCAGCCATAACAGAAGCATACTACAAAGGCCTGTTCACTGCTTCGACGGAACTTAGCATGGAGGATGTGTTAACCTCTGTGGATAGTGTAGTGACTGAAGAGATGGCAAGGAGCTTGACGTGCTCATACACCGAGGAGGAGGTTTGGGCGGCCCTCTTCCAGATGCACCCCTTTAAGTCACCGGGTCCTGACGGTATGTCTCCCTTCTTTTTCCAAAAATTTTGGCACGTTGTGGGGCAGGACGTCACTGCTGCGGTTTTGTCTGTGTTACACTCGGGGAGGTACTTGCATAAAATGAACTATACACATATTGTGCTAATTCCAAAAAAGAAGGATCCTCAACTCATCACAGAGTACCGCCCTATAAGTTTGGGTAACGTTATCTCAAGGATTATCTCAAAGGTTCTTGCGAATCGGGTGAAACCTGTATTATCAAGGGTTATCTCGGATTCCCAAAGTGCATTCGTGCTTGACCGGCTTATCACAGATAATACTTATGTTGCATATGAAATGATACACAGGATGCGGAATAGGCGGAGAGGGAAGGTTGGACACATGGCAATCAAGCTTGATGTTAGCAAGGCATACGATAAGGTGGAATGGGAATTCCTAGAAAAGATCATGTTGAGGATCGGTTTTCCAGAACAGTGGGTGAACCTTGCAATGTTGACAGTACGCACAACCTTTTACTCCATTATTATTAATGGTGAACCTTGTGGATATATCTCCCCCTCTAGAGGTATCAAGCAATGGGACCATTTGTCTCCATATCTCTTCTTTTTTTGCGCCGAAGGGCTCTCCTCTTTACTGCGAAAGGTGACTGAAACTCATCACTTGAAAGGACTTACCTCTTGTCAGGGTGGGGTGCGCATCTCTCACCTCCTTTTCGCTGATGATAGTCTATTGTTCAGTGAAGTAAAAATGGATGAATGTCGTCGGTTGATGGAAGTGCTCACCCCAGTACGAAAAGGCTTCGGGGCAGGTTATTAATCGCCAAAAGACTGCACTGTTTTTTAGCAGGAACACACGTCAAGAGGTTCAGGAAAACATTCGGTCTATGTTTGGGGCGCAGGTAATGACTAGCTACGAAAAATATTTAGGTTTACCCATGATGGGGGGAAGATCAAAAGTTAGTACCTTCAAGGATCTCCAGGAAAGGGTCTCTAAAAGGGTGATGGGGTGGAAGGAAAAAAATATCTCTAAAGCTGGGAGGGAAGTCCTTATCAAGACGGTGGCCCAGGCGATACCTACATACTCGATGAGCATTTTCAAAATCCCTAGAGCTGTGTGTGACGGGATGAACTTAGTGTTGGTGAAGTATTGGTGGGGCCAGACCCGGAATGAGTGGAAAATTCACTGGATCAACTGGGGCAAACTGTGCACTCCGAAGAATCGAGGTGGGGTGGGCTTTTGTGACATTCATGCCTTTAATCTTGCGATGTTGGCAAAGCAGGCGTGGAGGCTTATCCATGGGACACACTTGTTGTTCTACCGAGTGTATAAAGCAAGGTACTTCCCCACTTGTTCATTCATGGAGGCTGAACTTGGGTGCAACCCCTCTTATGTGTGGCGTAGTCTCCTCAATGCTAGGGAGCTGATTAGGGTGGGGTCCATATGGAAAATTGGTGATGGGCGCTCGGTTGGTATTCAGACTCACAAATGGCTACCTCACACCCCGACTTTCCATGATGGAGTAGACTTGACGTTGAGGGTGGCGGAATTTATAAACCCACAAACTAAACAGTGGGATAGGGGGAAGGTAAATGCTTGGTTTCAACCACCGTTGAAGGATGAAGTTCTGCGGATTCACTTGGGGAGCCTAGAGAGTCGGGATACACTGGTATGGAATGAAAATAAGGCCCAAACGTTTTCGGTGCGAACTGCTTATCACGTAGCACTCCGGATGAATCGGACGGGGATCGGCGAACACTCAAGGGTGCAGGAAGGCAAGCAAGTATGGAACCGGTTATGGAAGTTATCTATCCCTCCTAAGGTGCGAAACTTCGTGTGGTGGGCTAGCTCGGACATCCTACTTACTCAAGCAAACTTAGCCCGTCGGAGAGTACCCATTGACCCTAAGTGTGCGGTTTGTGGTTCGAGTGATGAGACGGTACTCCACATCCTCTGGCAGTGCCCTTTAGCACGAAACGTTTGGGCTCTTGTCAAAGGAAAACTGCAGAAAAGTGATTCCTCGGCTAGGACGTTCTTTAACTTAGCCCAAACTTTAAAGGAAAGATTGTCCCGCAAAGAGTTTGAGTTGTGGGCCATGGTGGCATGGTCCATATGGAACGTGCGAAATAGGTTTTATTTTGAAGAGTCTCAAACCCCGCCGCATGCAATACTCAAGAGTGCAGAAATGTTTTTGGACGAATACCAACATTTTACTCGTAGCATGCCTACCATCTGAGCACCTGAGAGTGCTACCCTCACTTTTGTGACTCTTGCATACTTTATAGTTTTTTCTTTTTGGTTGTATTGGCTGTTAGGGTCTGGTCAGTGGGAGCCACCCCTAATGCACACTTTGTACTTGTTCAGTTTATTAATATACTCCTATCTTTTTCCTATCAAAAAAAAAAAAAAAAGTAGTGAAGTGTGAGATCCCATAAAAAAAAATAGTAAAGTGTGAGATATGAGTTAGTACTACTACTTATTAGTACTTAGAGCATTCACAGCAGTGGAGCTAAAAAGCTATAATGCTATTTTAGCTCCACTGATATACCAAAAATGCCTTGCAGCAGTGGAGGTAAAGCAAAAATTTTTTGCTGATTTGCTACAGTGCACATCTATCTATAGATGTGCACTGTAGCACTCATCTAAAAAAAAAAAAGATTTTTTATTCAATTCTTTTATTAAAATAATACAAACATATCTCATTCTTTATTCATTCTTTTATTCCAAGACCTGTCGTGCTCCTGCAAAGCCTCTGGAGCCTCTTTCTTTTTTTTCATCATCTCATCAAGCTCTCTCATCTCTCATCAAGCTCATCATCCCTCCGATCTCTCTCATCAGCCCTCATCTCTCATCAAGCTCTCATCTCCCCTCAACACCAAAGCCAAAGCCGTCGCCGTCGCCAGCCACAGACCCACGACAAAGAGCTCCTCCTCCTTGCAGCCCACGCCGTCCCAGCCCACGCCTCAGCCCACGCCCGTCGCTGTCGCCAGCCCACTTCAGGTCAGTGCTCTCTCTTCATTTCTAGTTAATTTTTTAATTGTTGTTTTGGCTTAATTTTTCTGGGTTTGGTGTTAATTTTGTGGTGAAAAATGTTGTTGTACCTATGTTGTTTTGGGCAAAATTAAAAAAACATTTGTATTGGAATAACATTTGAATGGATTTTTTTTTTTTTTTTTTTGACTGTGTACGTGATTTTTGATTTGGCACTATGTGAGTTTTTTGCTGTTTTTGCTGGGTATAACATCTGAATGGAGGAATGAATTGGAAATTTTCTATATGCAGGAATTTGTTGTATGGTTTTCTTGTAATAGAAAATTTTGTGGTCTCTGCCATTTATGCAGGGAAAGTTTGCATGATAAATGTCTGAGAAATTTTTTGTGGTCTCTGTATTGGGAAATTTTTTGTGGTCTCTGTAAATGCAAGTTTGTTGTGTAATTTGTTTACGTAATTTGTAATGTAAATGTCTATAAATGAACTTGCTTATTTATCTATAATTGTAATATAAATGTAAGTTTGTTGTGTAATTTGTCTTTGTAAATGCCTATAAATGTCTCTGTAATTTGTTGTGTTGATATAAATGTTAGTTTGGGAATTTTTTGTGTGCAGGGATTATTACATTTTATTTTCTAATTTTATGGAGTCACGTAGGGACATCGAGTTACGTAGAGACCTAACATATATCACGAGAATCATGAATGGGGATATAGAAATTGACTCACAATTTATTGGAACGTCTCAAACTACTCCTGTGTCAGTTTCTGATTCTCCACCTCCACCTCTACCTTCAGTTGAAAATGCCTCTTCTACAAAAGGAAAACGGGGCTCTAACTTTAGTATAGAGGAAGATAAACTCCTGGTGGCAGCATGGCTCAATACTAGTGTTGATACCATAAACAGTAATGAACAAACCCAAAATACCTTTCGTAAAAAAGTTTGGGAATACTTCACGCAGTACAATACATTCGGTACCACACGTACTATTGTATCCTTGATAAGTCGTTAGGGAGCGATTAGTGAAAAAACAAATAAGTTTGCTGGGTGTATGGCTCAAGTTAACGCACTTCATCAAAGTGGTATAACCGAAGAAGATAAGGTATAAATTATATTGCAATAGTGTTAATATGTCAATTCACCAATAGTTTGAAGATATTAATCATGTTATATTTTTTTTACTTTTTTCTAGATTACCAATGCGAAGGCTTTGTATTTAGAGAAGCACAAGAAACCCTTTCTTCTTGACCATTGTTGGCTTATGTTAAAGGACCAACCAAAGTTTGCCGATCCTAACAATGCTAGATGGAGATCATCCGTGCCTCCATCTTCGGAGTCAATATCTATTGGCGAAGGGGATTGTGGGTCCGGACTTGGTGACACTTCTAATTTTGAGAGACATATTGGTAGGAAAGCCGAAAAGGTCATTCGAAAGAACAAAGCCACTAGAAAAGATGTAGGAGAATATTTGGCCAAGAAATTGAAATTGATTAAGGATGTAACTCAGTTGGAAGAGGAAAAAATGTGTTTTGAGAGGGAAAAACTTGCGATTGAGAAGGAAAGCAAGGAAGAAAAACTTAAGATTGAGAAGGAAAGAATCATGATTGAGAAGAAAAAATTTGAGATGACAGAAAGATTAGAGGAGGAGAGAATCATGATGATAGATACAAGTGGCTTCATCGGAGCACAAAAAGTTTTTTATGAACAACTCCAAGAGGAAATCATGGCAAGACGAAGTTCAAGTAATTAATGGATGTAGCTTAAGCTTTTATGTATTTTGGATGTAGCTTAAGCTTTTATGTATTTTGTAGTGGCTTATGTAGACCTTTATGTATTTTGGTAGTAACTTATATATTTTGTAGTGGCTTAT
Organism: Quercus wislizeni; assembly: GCA_023055345.1. Taxonomy (NCBI): domain Eukaryota; kingdom Viridiplantae; phylum Streptophyta; class Magnoliopsida; order Fagales; family Fagaceae; genus Quercus; species Quercus wislizeni. The sequence goes on from JALGQJ010000014.1 coordinate 15,373,577, forward strand.
GTCACGTGACTTTAATCTTAAACTAAATGTATGTGTTTGTGTTGTGACTTAAAGTGCAATCGAACAAAGACTTTGAAGTGCAATCTTTTTTATTTTTTGTTAAGTTTCATTTAGTCTTGTGAAGTGTCTTTGATCCAATTATTTCTATTCATTGAACAATGAACATTTATAGTATTTCCAAGTTCAATATTGTGGATTTATGGGTTTGTGTTATGACTTGAAGTGCAATTGAACAAAGACTTTGAAGTGTAATATTTTTTATCTTTTGTTAAGTTTCATTCAGTCTTGTGAAGGGTCTTTGATCCAATTATTTCTATTCATTGAACAATGAGCATTCATAGTATTTCTAAGTTGTTTTTTTTATAGATGTATGTGTTTGTGTTGTGACTTGTGCGTGAATTGGTTAATATTCATTTTGTTGTGGCTTATGTTACTTGGCTTTAATCTTGCATCTATAATAATTGCTTTCCAATTGTCTTGAAGGTTGCATCCATAAATCACTATTTGTTTCGCAAGTTCCTTCTTGATGACTCAGATGAAGATGAGATAATCGAAGAACTTCTTATGGAAACATCACAACCTAAACGTTGTCGTTCTGTCCGACGTAATCATTTGGCAGGCCATGAGAGGCTTTTTCTTGATTATTTTGCTCCTACACCAATATATCCACTCGTTTTATTTCGTAGGAGATTTCGGATGAAGCGTTCTCTTTTTCTCCATATTCAATCTAAGGTAGAAGCTCATGACTCTTATTTTGTCCAAAAAAGAAATAGTGCGGGAAAACTTGGTTTATCTTCATTACAAAAAATAACTGTTGCACTTAGAATGCTTGCATATGGAGTATCGGGTGATTTTATAGATGAATATGTGCGAATTGGAGAAACTACTGCATTAGAAAGTTTGAAAAAATTTGTTACTGCGGTAATTGATGTTTTCTCTGAGGAATATTTGAGAAAGCCAAACAATGAAGATATTGCTAGACTGTTAGTTCATGGCAAACGCCGAGGTTTTCCAGGTATGTTAGGTTCAATTGATTGCATGCATTGGAAGTGGAAAAATTGTCCATCTGCATGGAAAGGTCAATATTGTGGTCATATTCGTGAGCCTACTATTATTTTGGAGGTAGTAGCATTATATGATCTTTGGATATGGCATGCATTTTTTGGGTTACCTGGGTCAAATAATGATATTAATGTGTTAGAGCGATCTCATGTATTTAATGAATTTGCTGAAGGACATGCTCAAGCAGTAGATTACTCAATCAATGGTCATGACTACATAATGGGATATTACCTTGCTGATGGCATATATCCAAAGTGTGCAACATTTGTGAAAACAATCCTAGCTCCACAAACACAGAAGCATAAATTATTTGCAGCAGCCCAAGAGGCGTGTAGGAAGGATGTTGAGCGTGCATTTGGAGTACTTCAAGCACGTTTCGCAATTGTCCGTGGGCCTGCACGATTTTTCCATCTTGAAACACTCCAAAAGATTATGAAAGCGTGCATAATTCTCCATAACATGATTGTTGAAGATGAGCGGGAAGATGAGCGGGATAATAATGAAGTGGTAGACTTGGATTATGAACAAAATGATGGAGTGGATAATCCTCCTCTACAAGTGTTACATGAACAAAATGATGAATTTTTGTCATACATTGAGAGGCATGGACGCATTAGAGACTGAGAAATTCATTTTCAACTCCAATCGGACCTTAGTGAACATTTATGGCAATTGCAAGGTGAGTCGTAGGAACTTTCTTTTTTGTATGTTGAGAAGCATGAGTCATGGGAACTTGTGTGAGTGTGTATGAGTTTTATTGTAATTTGGTTTAAGTTATGTATGTGAGTAAATCTATGGACTAAATTGTTCTTGCTATAATATGTGTTCTATTTTATATGTGTTCTATTTTATAAGTTTTCTTATAAAGTTCCTCCATTTCATAGTTCACATTGTTCCAAGATTGCTTTCGGATAATTGAGATGATAATAGACTATCATGATAATTGAGAAATTGTTTTAGTAAAAAAAAAAATGTATAAGTATAATTTGGGTTTAAAAAAAAGGCGGTGGCGGTGAAAGAGGCGGCGGCGACGGCAGCGGCAGCGGTAAAAGAGACGGCGGCGGCGGTGGTGGCAGTAGCGGTGGCGGCGGCGGTAGCGGTGGCGGTTGCAAGTGGTTGTGATTGTTGTTTATTATAGTGGATATATTATTTTATTGTAGTGGATATATTAGTTTATTGTAATGTTTATATTATTTTATTGTGTTAAAAGCTAAAATAGCTCCACTGCTGCAGCATGTATGTAGGTAAAATAGATAAAGTAACTTTTGGTGGAGCTAAAAAGCTAAATTTTTAGCTCCACTGCTGTGGATGCTCTTACATAGTAGAGGTCATTAATCAACACGAATGGGAAGGCATAATGTCAAACAGTTGGTAGGTATGGGAAATGAAAGCATACATTTATCTATAGCAAAATGGAAGAAGTAAAAAGAGAGAGAGAAACTGACTGGCAGTTGCAGAGGAGCATGCACTTGACCATGTCTTCAAACAAGGTAGGAGACCTAAACACCCTGCCCACAAAGCTGCTCTCCTTCTTCTTCTTCTTCTTCTTCTTCTTCTCATTGTTGTACATATTTCGGAACTCTCTCACAGCTCTCTCCTCATCTTCAGACAAATGCAGCATTCGTGACACCTGAGCTAGCACTGATTCTCGATGTTAAGAATAGATTTGGTGGAATCTTGTTATTTTTTTGAAAGCAAAAAGAGGGGGCTAGATAGAAGCTGTGACATACTATGCAAAGAATGATGCATTTCTTTCCAATGTTGGCAGGTGTAGGGGGCATTCTTTGAGGTGATAAGGGATGTTGGCTAATGATATTCTCTCTTAAATTGAATATCTGTATCCATACTAGTACTACGAATTACAATTGGCTTGGAATTGGGATTAGAATTAGATTCCCAGCTAGCAGTTCAATGTATTACATCAGAGAATAATTCATATCCTCCACTTCTAACAAATTAAATCAATGATTGCAGGTATCTACTTACGCAAACAATGGTAAATCTAAACATTTAACCACATAATTCTAACACTCTTTTAACCATTTAACTACAAAATTCTAACATGCTTGATTTGAAATAGATGATCAATAAGTTTAGAGGAAAATGATCTTTCATTTTCTTTTCTTTTTTATTTTTATTTTTATTTTAAATTTATTTAGCTTTAGTTGATGTCTTTTTAAAAAGGATGAGAAGCTTTTTTTGTTTTTTGTGGCTGTAATGTTCTTTTGTTAATACTTAAAAAAAAATGAAGAACTGCTGAAAGAGTGAATGACAATAATTTATGGTAGGTAATGAGCAAACAACAAAAGCTTGTTCTAGGGTGATTGAGATGACATCAAGGTAAGCAAAAAAATGGTATTTGATTTAGAAGAAGTAAATAAGAGAAAACTTACAAGGAACCCTTTGGACAATACATAAATTGGGGAAGAGTAAATTCACCTGTTTTGCGGTATCATTGAGTAAGATCGTGTTGTTTGAGGTGGATATTTTGATTTCAATGAGAAGATTTAAAAAAGAATAAATGGGATTAGTGGTGAGAGATAGGAGAACAAACATTTGTCTCTACATGGAATCAAAAGCTGCCAAGCTTTTCCAAAATGCTTTTCTATATATATATATATATATATATATATACACACTCTAGCTCTTTTGCACATTAATTTTTATGCCCTTTGTAGTTCTTATTGTTGTGGCTTTTATCAGCTGGTCTCCATGTGACTTGTGAATGTCTTGTTTTATTTTATGTCATTCCTGAATTTATGGTTCTTTACAATTTTCATTTCAGGATCTTGTCATAGAAGTCCAATGTGCTTTGTATTTAACTTGATAGAATTCACTAGTAATGTAGAAGATGAGAGTGAGTTGGAGGGTCTTATAGAGCAGCAGTTTGAAGCACTGCAGAAGGCATTTAAGATACCTTATAAGGCCTCAGAAGCTCGTTTAATGGTATCAAAAAAGCTTCTTACTTTATTTAGGGCAGGTAAACTTGGTCCATTCATCCTTGATGATGTCCCTAATGCAAATGCTCTGTCTTGAGTTGTTAGTCACTTTCTTTTTTTGGTGCTACATTGTGATTGTATATGCTGGTCTTTTCTTTGCCCTCCTTTTTTTCCCCTCCTACTTTCTTGTGCTGATGTCTCAAATTTATTCAAGTTGTATTACAAAACTAACAGATGCTTGCATATGTTGGTGAGTTCTTGTCACATTCTTAATGAAAAATTTGCTTTCCAATGTTGATGCTCCATTTTGGACGCACTAGATGATTGCAATCATTTTTTTTTTTTTGATGGTATGGTAGCAATCTGTGTCCAAAATTAGTAGTTAGGACACAATAACATTAATTACAAATCGCTGCTTAGATTGATAAGCGTTTTTTATTCCAGGTATTTAAAAAAGAAAAAGAAAAAAAGAAAGATGTCCGGCTCTAAAAATTCCATTACACAGTCTGTTTGGATGGGTTTAAAAGGGTGAGGATGGAATTTACTATTTTATCTATTTTTAATTACAATCGGTTTTTTCATCCTTTGTTGTAATAAGAGTATAACAGTAGTAGTAGGGTTTTATTTCAACGTGGTCACAAATTATTTTAGCGAGTAGCAAGTAATTGATTTGAGAAAAATTCAAAACTGAATCTAATTTAGAAAATGATTAAAATTCAAGAGAGGAGATCAAAATCCATTGGTCCCTTTGCTTGTATAATGTAGATCAAAGTTTATCAATATGAGATATCATTGAAAAAAAAAATTGAAGGCATTATTCAATTAGATTTTTTTTTTTTTTTGAATAGGAAATGCATGAACTCTTCATAACAGAGGAACCATAAAGTTTACATCATGGATGAGGGCTTGCTTAGCAAAGCAAGGATCCTCTTAAACCCAAACAATATCATCAACAATGCTGTAAGCATTTTTTGCTACTAAGTGGGCAGGCATATTCCCTTGCCTCTTTACATGAGAGAACTGAATTTGTGAGAACCCATACATAGCTCTAGGGCCCCCTGAATAACAGAAGCCACAGCTGAGGGAGAGGGGGAAGACCTGCTTGGTGAAATCATTTGTATTGAGGTGCTATTGTCCTTAAATTTAAGCATAAATTAGTTGCTAACAAATGCAATAATTGTTTTGGTCCTAGTGTCCTTAAATTTGAAGTGTAAATTAGCTTTCAAGAAAAGTAAATGTTGTTCTTTTTAAAGTTTTGTGCCTTTTGGATTTTAAGTGACACCCATTTTTCTTTTCAGGATTGCATTGCTTGCTCTCACATATCTTTTCAAAAAGAGTTGCGATTAAGTTACAACCTATAAATATTAACCCTATGATTGTAATATTGACCAAATTATTATTTTTTAATTGGACTCTAGCTCTTGGGTGGTTAAATTCTAGTTCTTAGAAGTTAAATCTCAAATTTTAATGGGATATTATAGAATTCCATTATATAATTGGCCATTTTCATATTATCCCCTCAAAATGTTTCCTAATATTTTTTGTGTGATTGCATTTATGTTCTTCAATTTTGATATAGACAATATTAGAGTGAATTCCAACAACATAAAATTCAATAATTAACATGATAGTAGTGGAGATTAAAGCAATTCCTGTTGAGAAATCAGAGTTTTCTTACTCCTTTGGCTTAAGAAGGATTTTCAAAATGACACTCGTTATTGCCAAACATGAGAATCAACAGCCTATAATCATTGGTGTGTCATTTTTCTCTAAACCTATTATTAATGAAGGAGTGACACCCAAAAATTTCTAATTAATTAAACATGTTAATATACACGGTGCTTACTGCTTACAAAAAAGAATCACAAAACATGAATATAAGAATAGATGCTTGCACACACCAATTCATGGATCTCTCAGCTTTATACATAAGAATGTACTCACACGAATCTATAGATCTCTCAACTTTACACACAAGAATGTACTCAAGGGAGTACACACATTACTTCTTTATTTATTTACATCTCTCACCTTGAATTACAATGACATATATGTTTATATATTTACATCATTTAGCGCAAATTACAATAATAGAATTATTTATTTATTTTCATCACTTGAAAGCAAATTAAATATTAGAAGTTTTTATTTATTTACATCTTCTAATCCAAATTGCAATGAAGGAATGCTTACGAATTATGGAAGGAATTTGTGACTTTGAATTGAGCAATGTTTAGATTCTATTGGATGTGAGTGGGGATTCTAGCCTTTTACCCCTATTTTTAAAAATATTTGGTAATATGCCCCTATTTTGAAACTATATAGGTTAGTGCCCCTCTTTCGAAACTCGATTGGTAGAAAATCGAGTATGGGTGATCAAACAAAAAAAAAAAAAAAATTGTATGGAACTTGAGTTCATGGAGCTCGAGTTCCATACCTATAGTGACGTTCAATAAGACCTATAGTGACGTTCAGTAAGACCTATAGTGGCGTTTTCAGGAAATTTTTTGTTTTGTAAGTTTGATCGCTCCATACCAGGTTCGAGGGCCCTATAGCGGTGTTCAATAAGACCTATAATGGTGTTTTACAACCCCATAGTGGCGTTTTCATGTAATTTTTTTGTTTTTATAAGTTTGTTCACCCCATACTAGATTTAGGGAGCTCTATAGTGGCGTTTTAAAGCCCTATACCAGCGTTTTCATTCAATTTTTTTGTTTTTATAAGTGCTGAGCAATTTAAATGGAACTCGAGCTCTATGAACTTGAGTTCCATGAATTTTTTTTTATTTTTTATTTTTATATATATTTTGATCGAGCATAACTCGATTTTAAACCAATCGAGTTTTTCATAAAACTCGATTTTAAGAAAATTGAGTTTCAAAACAAGGGCACGAACTTATATACTTTCAAAACAGGGGCATATTGCCAAATATTTTAAGAAATAAGGGTAAAAGGCTAGAATCCCCTGATGTGAGCTATGTCGAACTCCTAAAATGAAATTTGTAATCTATAAATACTATATAACCGAAGCATTTTAACTTTTTGTTGAAATTTCTATAATATGTCATATAAGCTTTATTACTCCCACATTTTTCCAAGTCATCATTATTTTCTTTGTTTTGTTTATTATTTGGTTTTAGCTCCAAATATCTCTCGATAAAAACCTAAACGTCAGTATTCTGTATGATATTCTGCCCGACTGAATTCGCAAACAGATTCAACTTGCTTTGGCTATGACTATTCAACATGTTCTTCAGCTTCCTCTTGAAGCAACATTTGCAAAATCAGATCCAATCTTCTCCTGGCCTTCCCACGAATCCTACTGTCACCTTTCTCCCTTCTATTCCTCATCTCTGAAGCTTACAGTCCTTTTTTTATGCCGTAGTTATAAGAAGATGTGTATTTGTCCTACACTCTGTTTTCTGGGGTAGTCTCGCAATGGCCAGAGGACCCAACAAGGATTTTATGAGTTATGACCCAATTGCAGAGGCAGTGTCGTGAAAACTCTCCTAGTCAATGTAGGGAAGTCTGTTTTTCTCTCTTTTTTAGGGATATTTTTTAATTGATTTTGAGAGATTGGATATGATTGTGCGAAGTGTATCTCTAGGTGGATTTGTTCTGCTCAAGTCTTTTTTTTTTTTTTAAAAAAAATTTACCTGTTTTGGACCTCTGATTGTTGGCATCCTTCAATTGGAGTTTGCAAACGCATAGGACGAGGAAGAGAGAAGAAATTTCTAGCTAGATCCAGTGATTACTTGAAAGTAAGCCATATTGTCAGCAAATTGTAGCCGAGCAATTCCTAACATTTTTTTTCTCAAACTTTCCCCATCTATCATCTATGAGAAATTTCTTTGCACGCATGTTGATGGAACATGACAAAGGTATGGTATTCTTTTCTTTCTATTCTATGCTACGAGTTCCTTATCCTCTAGTAGCTATGATTAGTTTTATTTCTTTCGCCGCTTCTATGGTTTGGCTATACCCGGGATAGTGGGATTACTTGGAAGTTGGAAGTAAGCCACATTGTCAGAAAATTGTAGCTAAGTAATTACTTGAAAGTAAGAAACTTACAATGACACATATGGTTATGCTTCATATTCGTTAATGAGTCACTATTAAGAAAATTTTATCTTCCTTGGCAACTGGAAATTTTCTTAACAGTAATTTTTGCAGTATGTGCTTTGGTAAGTTTCTGCAGCATGTTACTTTTTAATATATGCAAATTGATGATTGTGGTCGCATTAGATATACTTATAATGTAAGATTGTTGAGTCACTCTGTGACTTAAAAATATTACTTTTGAAACAGACAATATTATGAGATACTTAGCTTTTGATATAATAACAGTTTTTTGAATATGTGGATTTAGATGTAGAGACATTGATGGCCAGTTGGATCCCTTGAAAGGGGAATCACTTAATAAGTTTGTGTAGGACACTGCTCATGAAGTTGTCTCTTATATTATTTTGAGTTTTGTTATTTCATTCATATTAGCTACCAAATATGTGGTGATGGAGTTTATGGTTGTGCCTTTAATTTATTTAATAGGAGATTGAAAATATGGTTTAATAATTAAGAATGATATTTTGTTACATCACTCTATATTTTATGTTGAATAAAAAATATATGATGTATACTTATTTACGGTGCAAATGTGTTTTATTATCTTATCTACTCTTTTAAGGTTAGATGATTAGATCTTTAGTGAAATTTGTTTATTACCAGTATACATATCATGTATGAGATCTATGGTGTAACCATGAAAATAATTTTAATGTTAATGGACCAATGGTAGTTGTATCTTTCGTTCATGTATGTATTTTCATGATGCTACAACATAGATTTCTGTATCCTTATTTCTGTTTTTATAATTTTCAATTTGGCACAAGCTACATTTAATTATATTGTTTGGTTGGTAAGTATTAAAGAAAATTTTAATTATGTGTAATAATATATGACTGTACTATTGTTTATTTTTACACAATTCCAATACATATTTGAGAAATAACACGGGATATTTAACTTGAAGTGTTATTTTTTGTTATTAGAAATTATAACTAAGTTAATTAAATTTTTTTATTTCATTTAAAGTTTTTCCGTACATTGCATGGGTAAGCAATAGTTATATCGTATATAAGAAACTTACAATGAGAATAACACTAGAAAAAATGATTATATAAAAGAAAAATAAATAAATAAAAATTTAATATATTCATTCAATGGGTGCTAATGCCTTGTTGGCCAAGCTTTGAAACACAATGTCCCATAAACAAGATTTAGTTCCTCAATAAATTAAATAGATCAATATTTCTTCTTCTCTTTTTCATTTATTTTTATATATTTGTGAGGAAAGAGTGTGGGAAAAATAAAGATTTAAAACGCCTATTAAGTTTAGGAATTTTATTTTCAAATTTCATCCAAAAGATATTTTTTTTGTTGGATAAATTACAAATTTGGTTCTTAACCTTCGCATTGAATGTCAATTTAGCCCTTAACATTTCAAATATGTCATTTTAGTCCCTAACTTTTTAGTATTATGTCAAATTAGTCCTACCGTTAAGTAATGGATGAAAAATATTAACATGACTAATGGCCAAAAAAAAATTTGCCAACTCACATGCCATGTGTAAAGCTGACTAGGATTGAATAACAAAAAAAGAAAAAGAAAAAGAAAAAAAACAAAACAAAACAATTGAATGAAGATTTCACGTGCAAGTACGTGAGGTCAAATTGGGACTAAAATCCCTAAATCAATCACGATTTCAAATCCAACTTCACCTTGACCTATCACATTTAAGTGCAAGCCTATCCTGAACTTAAATCTCAGTAGTCATCACTCACACAAGAGAAAATTTCCCAGATTTTCCCTAGGACCTTTAAATTATTTGAATAATGCGTTGGTATTCTTGAAGTGGATGTGAAACACAGTCAAGTGAGCCAAAGATGCCGAATCGAAGAAGTTAGCTACGCTCTGGTCTTCAACTCCAACCTTCCATTTGCCAAAGCTATTCCCAATGTACAACTCTTCCAAATTCCAAATGGGAGAGCTTTGATATACCGACCATGAGATGCAATGGACAAGACAACGTCACGAACATCATCATGGACTCTAAGAAACCTTTCTCTATCATCCTCCAACAGAAGTTTCGAAGGTTTGAGGAAGTTGACAATTGAATGCATTTTGGTCTTTACTTCTTTCAAAGTTACAATGTCCCTAAAAAAAATTTTTTGTCAATCCATATATCACAAGCTTTTCCATTGAAACATTATAGTATTGGGGGATAAGGAAGCTAAAGAATAATCATAACCCAAGTTAAATTTCATCATCATGGTGATTGATGAGGTGAGGAAGAGGAGAGCGTGATTGATTTAGGGATTTTGATCCCAATTTGGTTTCTCGTGCTTGCACGTGAGATCTTCATTCAATTGCTGTGAAGGGGTTGGCAGAACAAGAAGACAGATAATCTACCCTTACCTCTTATTCTGATGACGATGATGAACTTCAACTATCCTCGTCGAGTTCAATCTGTTGTACATGAGCAATCTTGTGCAATCAACAATCCAAAGTGTGTGAAGTGATTTCAGATTTGGCAGCCACTCCGGCAAAGCCCTCAAATTTTCACATTCTAGAATCCGTAGCTGCTGTAAAGAGTTTGCAGCCATTGGGGCAAAACCTCCAACTTAGGTAAATTGCAAATAATCAAATTCTGGAGGCTCAACTTGAGATCTTCAGTTTCTAAAATTATCAGGGTGTTTAGAGAAGTTAGGTGTTTTATACTTTCTCCTAGATCTCCCTACCTCGTTTCTCCACCAAGCAAACATTAAGTTGTGCAAAGTATAAAATGAATTGAGTGCACCTTTGCAGTCTATAAAGAGAACAGTAAGATAGTTACATAACATTCCACCTTGACATATTCACATGGACATTAATTAAGTTTAAAAAAAAATTTCATGATCATTATCCATACTCAATTTGTCTGAAGGGAAACGCTTTTTTTCCTATCAAATTTCAGTGCTGAAAATGAGGACCTCATATGGGCTGTGGCCATTCTTTCAATTGCTCTAGGAAGTCCAGTCTTGAAAAAAAGTAAATAGTAAATGCTCTTAAGCCCTGCAACAACATAAGAAGCATAGGACATTATATATCATTGTTAGAAGTCAACTGGAAAAACATGCAGAATGACACAGCACAATGAAATTAAAGTTAAAAAGGGAATAAAAAATCTGATTAGGAATGAGAGATAGATATCCAACAGTAAATAGTATATGCATTTATCTTCTCGTTCTTTTCAAAACAGTAAGGGAAAAAACTAGAAAACATTTCCTTTTTGGTTTCTTGAAACATGTTTAATTTCTTATTTCTTATTTGGTTTTCTTCCTGTCAACTAATTCCTAATAACATTAAAAGAAAAACAAAGGAAGCACTATGGACACTGACCATCATTGTTTGGTCAAGAACTTGTCTTTTGCCATGGAAATTTCAGTTGTGGTAAGAAGGTAACAAAGAATAAGTTGCTTCAAGCTGTCAGAACTTCATAAGAGATTAATATCCTGCCCTTTTTTTCCCTCTTGTGTCAATGCATAGCCTACTAGTTTACCGTAGTCAACTTTTACAAGTACATTATAATCAAAAACTGTTAAAATAACCTGCAAGTCATTGAATACATTGGTGAGCAGTGGAATTTTTGATACGGAACACCTAAAGGTGGAAATCATTTTACAGTGACTCGGAAACATATAAGAACTTGAAAACAGAATGTTACAAAAATAAAGGTACCCTGCAATAGAATGCAACAAGGAATTAAGCAGAGAAACTAAAATGAAGATCCAATAGGAGGATGTATCAATTAAAAAAAAACCGACAAATCCATGCTTTGGTATGGGATTATTCAAATATCAGATGTAGACATGAGAGATAGATATCCAACAGTGACTTTGATTATTATATCTAAAACGAAGTAAAGGAAGCATGCAAGGATTGTAGATATCAGTAAAAAGAAACTCAAAATTCACAGTTTCTAATATTGTTTCTCATGACATTATATCACAAGATTAATTAAACAAAGGAACTGTAGATATTCGTAAAAAGAAGAGACGCAAGCAGGCACTGAATCAAGATGTTAAATCTCATGTTGAAACATATTTTGCAATTTCATCTTTCAATTGGAGATGGAAATCCAAAATTTCCCCTTAAGAACAATAAAGGACGAAAGGATAAAAATAAGAAGCACAATTAAAAGATTGTCTCCCACAACGATTCATTGGTGGCTTCCATTCTCAAAATTGAAATAAATAAAGGCATCAATTATGCACTAGTTTCCAACTGCCACCAAGTTTTCAAGCAACTAAGTCACCTGGATATTTCCCAGGGCAACTGTCAGAATTACTTCCTATATTATAAATAGGATTAAATGAATCTGTTTGTCATCAAGAGCTCCTTTGGCCTTGTGATTTCGTGGAGAAAAAGTGTGATTTAAATGCAAAGGAAAAAATTGGCATTTGGCTTTGAGTTTTGAAGAAATTGTATTTTTAAAACTGTGGAAAATGTGCATGAGATGAGAGCATCTTCAAGTCATAGCTCATGGGGTGTATTTTTGAAATCACAGCAGCAACACTTGTCACAGATTTTAAGAAATACGTAATTGCGTTTTCAGATTTCATGCTTTCAAGTGAAGTAATTGTGTAAAAGAGATAAATTAACAAGTGGCCGGTAGTAGTACAAGAATTTGATTCTGGATTTCATAGCAGTTCCGTTTGAGAAAAGAACCTAAAAGAACTGATATTGAAACTTTTGATTCTCTCGTTGTAGACACTGAGAAGATGTACATTAGTCAAATATACAAGTGTCCAGGCAATCTTTTCCCATCAGTGTAATAACATTTTTCATAATTTTTTTTTAAAAAACATTAATTCATTTAGGAGTGTCTTACAGTGTTTTATTTATTTATTTATTTATATATATATATATATATATATATATTTAAAATACCTTTGGTGTATATTAACACGAGGATGGATTTTGTGTTTGTATGAAAATGCAGGTCATGTGAAGACGCACTAATTTGCTAGAGGTGGAAGGCAGATGGTCAGAGTGATACTTAATGTTAAAGAGGAATGCTTAGCAAGTAGCTTCTTAGGTATTATTTGATTGGTTGGGAATTGGGATTAGAATCTGATTCCCAGCTAGCAGTTCAATGGATTACATCAGAGAACAATTCATATCCTCCACTTCCAACAAATTTAATCAATGATTGCAGGTATCTACTTACACAATCAAGGACAGAGAGACAAATAGATGTGCAGAAAGATGAACTAACAGAGGGAGCAACCAAATGCAGATGGAAATACTTCATGACACTGACACATATCCCACCTTTTTTATTACTTCATTCTTTGGGGACCATATAAGGATGATGCAAGTGCATACTGCATACCCCTAACTTTTTGTATATATTTTTGTTGGTTGTAACTTATTTTGGTGCATAACACTTAGATTGTATTTTGCTAAGTTAATAAGTCCCCCCCCCCCCCCCCCCCCCCCCCCCCAAAAAAAAAGGTTTCCACTATTTGGACCATGTATGTCAAACAAACACCAAGTGCCTTGCAACTACATGCCATTTTTAGCTAGACGTGGACCACTAAAAAATAAAATTAAAAAAGGATCCTTGTTAACAGGTGCTCTTATGGCATTTGTTAATGGACCATTTTAAGAAAGTTATAATGTCATTTTTATGGAAAATATAAAATGTTATCAAACAAGTTAGTTACTTTTTTCAAATTCCATAAAAAATTTCTAAAAATAGTTATTAAACCAATGCTCTTTAAGACATTCATTAATTTTTTTCAATTAAAAAGAAAATAAAGTTAAAGTGGATAAGATGTATTTTATTTTAGGAACAAAATAATGAGTCATTCTTCCATTTGGAAGCCTTGGACTATTGCTAAAGTGAATTAATATTAGAGTTGGCATTGAGTGTAAAATGTAACTTAAGCTAAATACACAGAGGTTTCTCAAAAAAAAAAAAAAAAAAAAAAAAAAAAAAAAAAAAAAAAGCTAAATACACAGAGAGATGAAAACCACACAAAATCAAATAAATGTCATGTGTCTCATATTTAATATATTAAAAAAAAAAAGTAGAGAACTAAAATAAGGATTCCCTACTTTAAATTAAAATGAGGTCTCATAACCACCCAAGATGAATGAGTAAAGTCAATAATCTATTTATATTTGTTTGTAAAAAAAAAAAAGAATAAAAAATAAATTCTAAATTAAAGTAGATGAATATGTAAAGGCAAAATTATATGTAATGTTAAAACCATTCAAGATGAATGTATAAAGTCAATAATCTATTTATATTTTTTGTTAAAAAAATAGGAATAAAAAATAAATAAGAAAAATAATAATTATGTAGCCAATAATTTGGTGTTGAAGTGGGGCAACAAGAGCTCAGTTACAATAAATTCTCGTTTCAACTTTTATATATACTAGTCACAGACTCACGCGATGCGTGGGAATAGATAATTTTATTTTAATTACGGTATAATATATAATTTGTTCTATAAATTTTGTGGAAAATAATTTGTTCTCCCAAAAATTAAAACAATTTCTAAGATTATTTTTCATTTACTTATCTCAAAAAATATATCATCTTTTTATTATTTGGATTTATTTGATTGATATTATTCATTTTTTAGGCAGTTTATATTTTGATAAATTATGTTATCGTGCGTTATATTTTCCTAATTTGTTTTTCCTGTACAACTAAATTGTTTGAGTTTCAAATATATTATTCAAAAATTTCATTCTCTTAAAAAGAGATTATTATATTTATAATTTTTCTTATTGTATGAGTAGTTTTGAACTATTGATTGAATTTTGTTTACTAATATAGATACATGAGATTGAAACTGTATATTTCTTAGACATTCCTAAGAGACTATATCATATTATAAATTTAATATTTAAAATAATATGTAGGATAAAAGTAGACTTTATATCTAAAATTGAACACTTCACCTATCGAAATGAAAGAAAATAATCTATATAAAAACATAAAGAGAACATGATTAAAATTATTATTTTTTGACTACATATACTTTTATTTATTAAGATTTAATTGCTTTTAACTGGATCTTCATATTACATTTTTGTTATTACGCTCCTGTTGAGCCTTCTCATCCATCATATCATTGGCCACATCATTATTCTTTTTATTATTTATTTTTTACTTTTAATATTTTGAAAATATTAAATATATAAATATATTGACTTTACAATTCATCTTAAGTAGTTTTAACTTTACATATTCATTTACTTTAATTTTGATGTTATAACTAAATAATAAATCAATGAAAAGTTAAAATTAAAATATTGTCTATACATATTCATCTTGGGTGGTTAATTTTAATAGTTGATAGACACATTCAAATACATAGCCAACATTGTATTTTAGTATAAATTCCAAATCTCAGTTCCAAAATAACTAAGTATTATGTCAAAAAAAAAAAAAAAAAATCAAACAAAAGCTAAAAGAGGGAGACAGAAGAGTTGTGACCAAAAAGTTAAAAAACCAAACACACTACCAAATCATATCAACCCAAAATAGTATTATATACAAAAATACAACAATTCATCAAAAAATAATATATATATATATATATATATATATATATATATATATATATATATATAAAGAGAGAGAGAGAGAGAGAGAGAGAGAAATCACCTTTTTAGAGAGAGAAATAGAAAATAAAATGAGAAAAAGAAACATCAAAATAAAAAATATAGTCATAAGTCAAGCACCAAATTATCCAAGCTATGATAAATAATAGAATAATATTATATTTTTGTAAACTATATTTATATGCAATAGAATAACATTTAACAATCATAGAAAAAGAAAAAAAAAAGAAAAAGATAATAACTTAATAACACAAAACCAATTGCAACCCAAAATAAAATTCTAAAGAAGTCATAAATACATCAATCTAAATTAGAGATACAAAAAATAAAAAATTTACTCCAAAATAAAACATGAGAGAGAGAGAGAGAGAGAGAGAGAGAGAGAGAGAGAGAATAATCACATTTTTCATGTGAGAAATATGTATAGAATGGGAGAGAAAATGTCATATTTATAGTAGTAAAATGGGGATAAGAATAGTCAAAATAAAATGAAAAGGAAGAGATAGATGAAGAGTGACATTAAGTTTGAGAGTAGTGGAGAGATGAAAAGTTAAAAGATAAGTTATGGTTGGAAGTAATGGAGAGAAATGGGGAATTGGTAGATGATGTGGTCGCCGATGTGGCTTAATAGGAGCGTAGAATAATAAATACTACACTTCAGCTTTTAGATATATATATATATATATATATATATATATATATATATAGTAATTTTACCCCACACATATGTGACATATATAGTTTCATGTTTATTGTATTAGTGAAATGAATATGCATAAGCTATGTTATACATTTGTTGAAATCACCAAACAGATTTCAATAATAATCATGAAAACTTAATTCCTTATTTATGGGTGAAACATTACAAATCCAAACAATATAAGAATTAAAAACTATTCGGTTATCTAATTAAATTTCTAAAATCACATGGAGTACTCATATTATATGAATTAATCTCCTTATAACTGGTGGTAGTTGCTTTTAGACACAAATTTTGCAAAGGCACAAATTGGTGGTAGCTGCTTTTAGATAGCTAGATGCTTTAACCTATAATAGAATAATCATATATAATTCAACAATTGAACCGTAGCAAAACAATAATAGCAATAATTAAGTAATCAACAAATAAAGTAATAGAAAGTGTAATTGTGTTTGTCTCTCAAAAAAAAAAAGAATGGGTAATTGTCCCATATTGCTTAAGAGAGTGTGTTGTGTGTAGTATAATTTGCCCCACCCTCCTTTAAAAGTTACCATGGCTTTTGAGTGGAGTTGTGATGTGCCTTTGTGTTAAAACTCCTTTTCCTCTCCCTTGTGTGTGTGTGTGTGTGTGTTTGTTTCTCAAAAAAAAAAAATAAAATAAAATAAAAAGGGTCATTGTCCCACATTGCTTAAGAGAGTGTGTTGTGTGTAGTATAACTTGTCACACCCTCCCTTAAAAGTTATCATGGCTTTTGAGTGGAGTTGTGGTGTGTCTTTGTGTTAGAACCCCTTTCCCTTTCCTTTGTGCGTGGGTGTGTGCTTGTTTCTCCAAAAAAAAAAAAGAAAAAGAAAAAAGAAAAAAACGTAATAGCAATGTCACTGAGGTAAACAAAAGAGAACATGTTACAATGTCATATTTCTATAGAAGGATTTCACAATGTGGTACAGATTTCAAATGTAACAATAAAAGTTCTAAATGTTTTTTTTTTTTAAAATAAAAATTAACAAACCATTAAGCTAAATACAAAACACAAATAACTTTTTTTTTTTCTTTCTTTCAATGGAGAATATGTAATAATGTAAGTTCATGCATTAGACTAAATATGATAATGATTCATCAAGTCTGTTTATAAATCTCACATTTTGATGATGAGTCCATAAAAGAGGTTATTTTTAGCAAGTGGCTCATTAAGCAAAATTATTTTCTGTCTTATTGAAATTAAAAAGCATGCAGCTAAGAACATAACAATCATTTTCAAATCGAATATGATAGGATGATGGGAAATTGTCTAAAACCAACAAACCTTTGAATGAAAATCCAATGCACTTAGTCTTAGATGGTCTATATATTTGTGTCAATTTTGTGTATGATATGTTGTTGTATAATGTCAAAGAAGATATGAAAAAAAGACAGTGAGACCTGTACCTTAAGGATTATTTGAATAGATTACGGTGCTGTAAACTTCACCGACAAGAACTACAAATTATGATAGAAGCAAGAACCTAGTCACCTCTCTTGGTTGCATTCCAAAAAAATTCTGCATGCTAGCTTTCCAATTTAACTTATGAGGAATATGAGAGATGTTGACATGAAAGGCCCGGTGCACATACAACCTATTCCAAATACTTGAGGGTGTAAGTAGTACTCAACTCCCCTGAACAACCAATAATGGTCCTACAAAGATAGAAAAAACAAACTGGGAAGTCAAACTCAACCCTACAGGGCAAGGAATAGTTAACTTTAACTGCTCATAAGTCATTAGATTAATAAAACAATAGGTTTATGCAACACTAGATTTTCGTTGCAATAAATTTCATATATTGCAACGATTTACTTTGAAAATCTCATTGCAAAATGTTATTTTTTTATAAATTTAAAAAATAAATAAGAAATTTTTTTAAATAATAATTTTTTCATTAACCTGTTTTGCAATTCAAAAACCATGTCTTGGTACTATAATGTAGGGAATTTAACCCGAAATTTCCAACCTGTGAGAAACAAAAAATAGAGAAAACACACGCCAAAGAAAAAAAAACAATCACATGCACAAAACAATATTTAAGTGGTTCGGCAATTTGTCTACGTCCACGGAGTTGCAAAGATTTCACTATAATTAGGAAAAAATACAAAGTGCGGCTACAATTTTTCACTCTCTCAAAAACAACAACAACAAACCCTAATCACCGAAACAACGTTTTCTACATCTTGCGCACAAGATTCACAATAGGCTACAAAACGGACCAAAAAATTGATTGTAACATAGCTTCAATGCGGGTAAGATGTCACCTTCCTTTTGTTCTAAATTCCATATCTCATTATCTAAAATAGATTTCCACTGATGTTCATCAATTTTTGAATAAAGTAGGCCAGCAAAAGTACTCATTGCCAATGGAACCCCTTTAGATTTTTTGACAATTTCTCTTCCAATATTTAAGAGGTTTGGATATTGATTTTCTTGTCCTACCTTAAATGCCAATTTCACAAACAAAGACATACAGTTCTCTTCGGGTAGACCTTTTAGATTGTATGTGGAAGTAGTATCCATAATAGTAGCAATAGAGCTATTCCGTGTTGTCACTAAGATTTTACTTCCTTTACAATCAACAACCAACAAATTTTCAAATTCAATCCATTTTTTATGATCTTCATTCCAAACGTCATCTAAGACAAGAAGAAATTTCTTGTCCTTTACAAGTTCTCTTAAGCAAATTGGCAACCAATCTAGACTCAAAGTCTCATCAATTTTACCAAGTGCGGATTTAAGGATTTCTTTTATCAACCATGTAACATCAAAATCGTCAAATACGCATACCCACATTCTCAATTGAAAATGGTCAACTACTTGTTCATCGTTATACACCAACTTGGCAAGTGTGGTCTTCCCCAAACCGTCAATCCCAACTATAGAAATTGCATTGACATTTCTGCCAGCATCTTGCTGCATCAAAAGATATAGAATCTGTTTTTTGGCATCATCCCAACCAATGACATTCCAAGGATGAACAAAGGAGTGGATCATCTCCCTCCATTCCTGCATATTTAACTTTCTATCTTCACGTCCTTGAGCTAGATTGAAGTTATCTTTCTCAGCTGCAATTTCATCTACCCTCTTCCTAATACCTCTAATTTTATGTGCTATTTCAAAATGGACTGCAAGTAGATTAGAACTTAAAAATAAATGACTCACCTTTTTGCAAGTGCTCTCGTTTCTCTTCATGACTTCCTTCTACAGAACTATGTACTAAAATTCATACAGGACATTCTCGGCATCTTTAAGAACGTCTTTGAGCTCCCTTAGCCAAAGAGTCAGCACATAGTCACTTGCTTACACTACAAGAAAAAAGACTTAATAAAACGAAAAAAGTCGTGGTTGTTGCAATAACAACTAATGTTGCTGTAATAGGTGTTATTGCAACGACAAAAAAGTTGATGCAAACTGTTGTAATAAACTCCGAGGCAATAGGTTTATGCAACACTAGATTTTCGTTGCAATAAATTCCATATATTGCAACGATTTATATCTTGCAAGGATTTACTTTGAAAATCTCGTTGCAATAGGATATTTTTTTATTAAAAAAAAAAGAAAGAAATAGGTTTATGTAACACTAGATTTTCATTGCAATAAATTCCATATATTGCAACGATTTACATTGAAAATCTCGTTGCAATAGGTTATTTTTTTAACAATTTTTTAATACATTTAAAAAATAAATAAGTCATTTTTTTAAATAATAATTTTTTCATTAATCTGTTTTGCAATTCAAAAACCATATCTTGGTATTATACTGTAGGGAATTTAACCCGAAATTCTCAACCTGTGAGAAACAAAAAAATTTGAAAAAACACACGCCAAAGGAAAAAAAAATCACACGCATAAGACAATATTTACGTGGTTCGACAATTTGCCTACGTCCACG
The DNA here is from genome assembly GCA_023055345.1 of Quercus wislizeni. NCBI lineage: Eukaryota > Viridiplantae > Streptophyta > Magnoliopsida > Fagales > Fagaceae > Quercus > Quercus wislizeni. The sequence goes on from JALGQJ010000014.1 coordinate 15,393,877, forward strand.
GAATTGCAAAGATTTCACTATTATCAGAGGAAAAATACAAAGTGCGGCTACAGTTTTTCACTCTCTCAAAAATGACAACAACAAACCCTAATCACCAAAACAACGTTTTCTACATCTTGCACATAGGCTTCACAATGGGCTACAAAACGGGCCAAAAAATTGATTGTAACTGAGCTTCAATGCGGGTAAGATGTCACCTTCCTTCTGTTTTAAATTCCATATCTCATTATCTAAAATAGATTTCAACTGATGTTCATCAACTTTTGAATAAAGTAGGCCAGCTAAAGTACTCACTGCCAATGGAACACCTTTAAGTTTTTTGACAATTTCTCTTCCAATATTTAAGAGGTTTGGATATTGATTTTCTTACCCTACCTTAAATGTCAATTTTACAAACAAAGACATACAGTCCACTTCGGGTAGACCTTTTAGATTGTATGTGGAAGTAGTATCCATAATAGTAGCAACAGAGCTATTCCGTGTTGTCACTAAAATTTTACTTCCTTTATAATCACCAAGCAACAAATTTTCCAATTCAATCCATTTTTTACGATCTTCATTCCAAACGTCATCTAAGACAAGAAGAAATTTCTTGTCCTTTACAAGTTCTCTAAAGCAAATTGGCAACCAATCTAGACTCAAAGTCTCACCAATTTTACCAAGTGTGGATTTAAAGATTTCTTTTATCAACCATGTAACATCAAAATCCTCTGATACGTATACCCACATTCTCAATTGAAAATGGCCAACTACCTGTTCATCGTTATACACCAACTTGGCAAGTGTGATCTTCCCCAAACTGCCAATCCCAACTATAGAAATTACATTGACATTTCTGCCAGCATCTCGCTGCATCAAAAGATCTAGAATCTGTTTTTTGGCATCATCCCTACCAATGACATTCCGAGGATGAACAAAGGAGTGGGTCATCTCCCTCCATTCCTGCATATTTAACTTTCTATCTTCACATCCTTGAGCAAGATTGAAATTATCTTTCTCAGCTGCAATTTCATCTACCCTCTTCCTAATACCTTTAATTTTATGTGCCATTAAAAAACGGACTGCAAGTAGATTAGAACTTGAAAATAAATGACTCACCTTTTTGCAACTGCTCCCGTTTCTCTTCATGACTTCCTTCTGCATAACTATGTACTGAAATTCATATAGGACATTATCAGCATCTTTAAGAATGTCTTTGAGCTCCCCTAGCCAAAGACTCAGCCCATGGTCTCTTGCTTGCACTACAAAAAAAAAGACTTAATACAATGAAAAAAGCCGTTGCAATAACAACTAATGTTGCTGTAATAGGTGTTATTGCAACGACAAAAAAGTCGATGCAAGTTGTTGTAATAAACTCAGAGGCAATAGGTTTATGCAACACTAGATTTTCGTTGCAATAAATTTCATATATTGCAACGATTTATATATTGCAAGGATTTACTTTGAAAATCTCGTTGCAATAGGTTATTTTTTTTATTTTTATTTTTAAAAGTAATAGGTCTATGCAACACTAGATTTTCATTGCAATAAATTCCATATATTGCAACGATTTACTTTGAAAATCTCGTTGCAATAGGTTATTTTTTTAATTTAGAAAAAGCAATAGGTTTATGCAACGCTAGATTTTCGTTGCAATAAATTTCATATATAGCAACGATTTACTTTGAAACTCTCGTTGCAATAGGTTATGTTTTTATTAATATTTTTTTAAATTTAAAAAATAAATAAGTTATTTTTTTAAATAATAATTTTTTCATTAACCTGTTTTGCAATTCAAAAACCATATCTTGGTACTATACTGTAGGGAATTTAACCTGAAATTCCCAACCTTTGAGAAACAAAAAAAATAGAAGAAACACACACCAAAGAAAAAAAAAATCACACGCACAAGACAATATTTACGTGGTTCGGCAATTTGCATACATCTACGGAGTTGCAGAGATTTCACTATTATCAGGGGAAAAATACAAAGGTGGCTACAGTTTTTCACTCTTTGAAAAATGACAACAACAAACCCTAATCACCAAAAAAAACGTTTTCTACACCCTGCACACAGGCTTCACAATGGGCTACAAAATGGGCCAAAAAATTGATTGTAACCGAGCTTCAATGTGGGTAAGATGTCACATTCGTTCTGTTCTAAATTCCATATCTTATTATCTAAAATAGATTTCAACTGATGTTCATCAACTTTTGAATAAAGTAGGCTAGCTAAAGTACTCATTGCCAATGGAACACCTTTACGTTTTTTGACAATTTCTCTTCCAATATTTAAGAGGTTTGGATATTGATTTTCTTATCCTACCTTAAATGCCAATTTCACAAACAAAGACACACAGTCCACTTCGGGTAGACCGTTTAGATTGTATGTGGAAGTAGTATCCATAATAGTAGCAACAAAGCTATTCCGTGTTGTCACTAAAATTTTACTTCCTTTACAATCACCAAGCAACAAATTTTCCAATTCAATCCATTTTTTACGATCTTCATTCCAAACGTCATCTAAGACAAGAAGAAATTTCTTATCCTTTACGAGTTCTCTTAAGCAAATTGGCAACCAATCTAGACTTAAAGTCTCATCAATTTTACCAAGTGCAGATTTAAGGATTTCTTTTATCAACCATGTAACATCAAAATCCTCAGATACGCATATCAACATTCTCAATTGAAAATGGCCAACTACCTGTTCATCGTTATACACCAACTTGGCAAGTGTGGTCTTCCCCAAACCACCAATCCCAACTATAGAAATTACATAAGTTGAAACTATCTAAAAATAAAAATAAAAAACTGTTCAAAACTCAATTCCCATAACTCAAAACTCAATTCTCATAATTCAAACTTCTAACCTATATTTCAGATCCTATTCTCTATTTTTCTCTTAACTTGCTCAACATCATTTCAGCTTTTACCGTTGCACATCAAATTGTCACATTGGCTCTTTCTTAACAAATCAAATATAGTTTGGTTTAGGTAAAAATATTCTGTTCTCAATTTGTTGCATCAGAGAACTTCAAAATGTTGATAAGTTATGAGTGAACTTCCATGTGCTTGGCTATCCATTAAGCACTAGATTAATCAAAACAGTTTCAAACATAGATAGTGCAAAATCAAAATAAATACAAATATAGAGGATGTGGTTGGGTTGCCAATTTGGCACTTAAGAGGCATGGTGCATTGTATGGGAGTAAATCATAAAGATGCATAACATTTGGGGATCATATTAAAATTCATTTGGGAATCATATTAAAATTTTGAAACTTTAGAAGAAAAAATCAAAATTTTAGGATATAAATTTGCAATTTAGTTTTTGTTTTATTCATTATTATTTTTTTTTTAAATTGCAACCCAACCCAATTAAATCCATGGATAGCCCCATTTTCACTTATATTTTCCTAGTTTTTACAGTAATGCTACCTTTAAACCCTTAAACCTCCGAGTTCGACTATCAATTTGTATTTATTTGAACAATTAATGTGATCAATATTCATTCCCGTAAAGCAACCAACCTTTGAACTGTTATAGTGTGATAAAAGATGCGATTGGGAGAGGCAAAGAGAGTAGTAACAAACAAGGATTGAAATTAAAATTGGAGGAGATAGGTTTCAATGCCAGTGATTTATTAAAATGTGTGTGGTATTGATGGTGAAGGTTATTAAATTTTATTGAACATTAACATCTTTGGTTTTCTTTCATAGCCCAATGTTACTCAATATATTGCCGGATACAAGGTTAATTGATTTTGTCTTTTAAAGAAACTGAATTTCTAGCTTCATGTTTTTTTCATACTTAGAATTCAATAATTAAGTCTTCATATTTGAGATTGGACCCTAATATGGATATTGTTGTTTGGAAATTGTTTGATTGATCATTATCACTTAACGAATAGTTGATGTTTGGAAATTGTTTCTCCAAAAAAAAAAAAACGAATAGTTGATGTTGTTGCTTTTATGAAAAGTGAACTGATTGCAAGGAATTTATTTATGACTTGTGGTATATTATTTGACCGCAGATAAAGTGAAAGGGATTACAGTGACTTGTGTTATATTTCTAGCTTAATTGATTGATTCACCCCCTCCCCCTATTTTGCTCGCTGACATTGAATTGTTATGCTGCAGATTGCGCATCAACCTAGCATATATGTCCTAGACACTCTAGGTGTATTAATGGTTCCAAATATCCCTAACATAGAGACAGGACTAAAGCTGGCTCTTGCAAGTATCATCCTCTTGCAAATAATTTCTTTTTAGTTTCTTAAGAGACTTCTCTATGATTAATACAATACACATGTGAGTGTTCACACAGTGATGCAAGCATGCTTTTTTAGTTTACTAAGATCACTTTTGTAAAAAAAAAAAAATTAAGTGACACATCTCTCAAATTACTTATAAAAAATTTGTGGCCTTCCTACCTATTTCATAAATGTATTATTGTATATGTTTTAAAGAGTTAGTTACTAATTTTTTTTTTTTTAATATTTCATTGGTAACTAGTATTGTTTATTTAATAATATATCATATAAATTATTGATTAAGAATTAAATCACTATCAATCAAAAAACAAAGAGAATTAAATTACTAATTTGGTCCACTTACTATTAGATTTATCTACGTTATTACTAAATTCTTAAAAACAAGTTAATTACATCCTTGATAGTTATCTTAAAAATGAAAATGATTGTCATAAAGGTATGCATTGACCCCACCAATGCAACATACTTAACCCAATCCAACTTAATATGCCATTTCAAATTGGTTTTTTTGTGGGTTATAGATTAAATTGCTTCCCCACCCCCCCCCCCCCCCTAAAAAAAAAAAGAATTGAATTAGAATCAGATTAGCAAAATTTTAATACTAAAGTCCAACTCAATCTATGCTATTAATATTTTGAAAAATATATGCATTTTTTTATAAATATTTTGAGATTTTTTAAAAATTAGTTAGTTCGATATAGATCCCTTTTGGAAGTGCTATGTGGTTAAAAGTCTTTTTAAATGAGTGCTGCTCTTTCCCCTTTCCCCTTCCTCTATAAGTAAAAAAAAAAAGTTTAGTTCAAATTCGGAAGATTAGACTTAATCACAAAAGATTTAGTATTGACGTGAAAAATCTAATGAAAAAGATTCAGATGCCATAAGTAGAAATTCTAAAACAAAAATTGAAAAACCTCTTTAAATGAAATATTACTTGAGTACAATTACGAGAAATGGACGCCATAGGTTAAAAATCTAAAACAAAAAAAATGAAAAACTTCTTTAAATGAAATATTACTTGAGTATAATTACAAGAAGCGGACGCTATAGATTGAAATTTTATAAAAAAAAAAATGAAAAACCTATTTAAATGAAATATTACTCCAAGGACAAAAAAGTTTTATAAATTCAATATAAAACAATTAAAAACAATCAGGACTCATAAAACCCTTGAAGCCTATACCAATTATGCAACCTCTGCAAACAACTTTCTTGCTTTTAGTTTTAGACCACATAGCGCTATTTGGTTTCACAAAATCAAACACTTTCTTTGGAATCACAACATATGTGGGTAAATAATAAATATTTGTCAATGAAACACAAGGAGAAAAGGCACAATATTTTATTTTTAAATAGAATAGATTATGGCCTCCTTTTATTTTAGAGGAAAACTATAAAGTGGTGACATAAAAATTAATTTAAAAAAAAAAAAAACAAAATCAATGAACATATTTCCTCAAGCACACTCGAGTGAGGGACAAATGAGGCTTTTGTTCTTTACTGATTTGCTTGAGCTTGCCTCTTTTTGTTGTTAGAGTATGGTACACTCTTTTGTGTTCTTCCAAAAAATAGATTTTAACTTAATTAGTTTAATGATTCAAAATTTAAAAATATAGCAGCAAATTTGAATTCAATACAAGTAAAAGTCATGACTCATGAGTCAACACTAAATTTGGTTGAATTGAGTTAATTTTAGAGTTTTCAATGTGAAGAACTTGGGCTGGGTTTTTATTTTATATTTTAATTCCAGCCCATTTTCAATTATTTTTTTGCAGTACATTATCTACCAGTAGGTCCACTACCAAGGAAGGAGCCACCACCAAAATTCAATAAGTTTTAAAAAAGATACATTGTTCCTTCAAAAACGGCAAAACCATACAACATGTTATTGTTTGTGTGATAGATTATGTGATTGGGATTGAAATTGAAATTGGGTTTCAACGCCGGTGGTGGGCACATCAAATGATACACGCGCCATCAGAGACACGCTGGTGTTGTCGTTGAAGTCCGCATTCCCTTCTTCTCCGTCAAAAAAGAAAGACTTGGCCAACCCTAACAAACATCATCAAGATTGCAATGCCATTAATGCCCACAACAAAACCTCTGTTCACAAGGTTTGTTATTAGTCAATATAGTGTCCTAACAACCACGGTCACCTCGAGTTCTTGTCCGAGTCGGACACTCTGCGCGTGTCCTCTTTGTTTTGTGTTAGGAGGATTTATTTTATTTATTTATTTATTTTTTTTTTGGGGTGGTTGAAATTCAATTGATCATTTCATCAAAATCTGTAAGCCAATGATGCAATTTAAACATTCATTTTAAATTACAAATTTTACTAAAAACGTTGTCATTTCATTGATCTTATTGTTTGATGATTATATATATATTTTTAACAGAATTAAACATATTGACTAGCTCATTTTAAACTGTTTAATTTGCTAAAAGATTTGGACCGAATTATTAACTCATTTTCACAAAATGAAGTACTAAATCCACTAAGAATAAATCTTAAGGACTAATTTGACAATTGAAGTAAATGTTAAGAGACTAAAATTGAACTTCAGCATTTTTATTTTATTTAAAAAAAGATTCATTTGATTTTAGACATGTTTTTAAAAAAATTGACAGTAATTATTTATTTTTAAAACTTAAACTAAACATAAAATATGTCTATAAATATGAAGATATATTATTCATTTACTTAATTCTTTGTTGTATCAATCCTGTCCTAATTTTTCAAGGGTTTTGGTGTTTTCGCGGCCTATCCTATATTGTCTGTTTCAATGTCTGTGTCAGTGTCAATCAGTGTCTTTGTCCACTCTCTAATATATTAGAATGTGTGTGGTGATGATGGTGTTTTATCATGGTTCATGTACCAAAAGCTTCTCGAGCTTGTGGAGTTCAAGCTGAAGGAAGTGATTTTGAGGGAACATTCTCTACTTATTTTCATGATTGGCGTTCCTAACATTGCCAAATCGGTTTTAATTAATTCAATCCATCAAATTGCATTGTCTTGCTTTCCTGGTAAGCTGTTACTATGTTATACTAGATTATGTTTGAATGTCATTGTCTTTAAATGGAACTATGGGGAAGTTTATTAAATTTTATTGAACAATAGCTGCTTTTGTTTTCTTTCATAATGCAGGAGAAGATGAAGTGTGCTACTGTCGTCCCACTGCCTGGTGTTACTCAAGATATTGCTGGATACAAGGTGAAGAGATTCTGTGTTTTATGGTTTATTACCTTAGAAAGTAAAGAGAGACTGAAAGTCTAGTTTCATGTGTCTTTCACAGATATAGTTGATGTTGTTGCTTTTATGAGAAGCAAACTGATTGCAAGGAATATATTTCTTACTTGTGTTATATTATTTGACCACAGAAAAAGTTATGGTAATTAGATTACAATGACTTTGTATTATATTCTATCTTAATTGGTTGATTGCCCCCCAGCCCCCAACCCAATCTTGCTAGCTGTCTTACTAATTCTTATTTATTTTTTTACTTTTGATTTTCTTTTTTAGCTGGCAAGCGTTTTTAGGTTTACATGATTAGGAAAATAAACTATCCGGCTTAGGTATCTGGTATTATTGCCAAATTGTGGTCTATGGTGTTTGGTTTACTTGGAGTTTGTTGGGTGATGTTGAAGAATGTTGTTGAGTTGTTAGCTTGCTGGTCTGGTCATTTTTGTTGTCATCGGAATGGGAATTTGTGGATGGTTCCCCCCGCATTGTTTGATGTGGTGCTTATGGAGAGAGGAACGATTGGAATTTTGAGGATACAGAGAGAGCTATGCCTAATCTCAAATTATTTATCTTTAGAACCTTGTTGGACTGGATGTCAGCTTTGCATAGTCAGCCATTATGTTCTCTTTTTTATTTGATAGATTCATTTGTATAGTTGGGCCACACTATTTTTTTGATATCAACAAAATTGCATTACTCATATTAAAAAAAAAAAAGTTTGTAACAAGCTAGTATGGAACTAGGTTATAAGCTAGTTTTTTGCTTTTTAGCTTTTATTTACACTTTTTTAAAGCCTCACTTTTTCTTACTTTTTCAAAGTACAAGTATATTTAGCATACCTTTAACAAAAAAATTTCAGCAAAAAATTAATAAGTTATTCCCAAACAGACACTAAATCAATTACATAAACTTTATTTGAAGACATGTTTTTAAGGTCAGGGTAAATCATCAATCATTTGCCTCTTTCCTTTTCTTTTTAAAATCTTATTTTTTATTCTCTCTACTGTTTCCTTTCTCCCTCTGTTGTTGATCTGCTGTTGAAGTCTTTTGGTTCAACATCTATGTATGTTTAAATGCTGACGTTGAATTGTTAAGCTGCAGATTGCGCATCAGCCTAGCATATATGTCCTAGAAACTCCGGGTGTATTGGTTCCAAGTATCCCTGACATAGAGACAGAACTGAAGCTGGCTCTTGCAGGTATCATGCTCTTGCAAATAATTTCTCTTTAGTTTCTTGTTAGATTTCTTACAGTACACATGTGAATGTGCACAAACATATACACACAGCTACCTGCATGCTTTTTTAGTTTTAGATGTGCTAATCTTGCTTGAAAGATCAGTGTTGTAAACATTCAAAAATGAGTGAGTCTACAATCACGATTAAGAGAAGTCATAGACTACTCAACCTGAGCTAATTTGGTTGCAATAAAGAAATTGGATTCAGCTTACCAAATTCTTAAATGCATGTGAAGGTTCTGTAAAAGATTCAATGGTAGGTGACTAGAAGGGATTCAATATGATTCTAAGGAAAAACATGAGTATAATCTTAAAGAACAAATGCTTGAACATATTAATCCATGGATCTCTCAACTTTATACACAAGAATGTAGTTAGGGTAGTATACACATATAACATTTATTTATTTACACGTCTTACTTTGAATTACAATGACATAAATGTTTATTTTTACATAAAATACAAAATGCAAAATAACATTTTTATATATTTATTTACATCACTTAAAAGCAAATTAAATAATGGAAGTATTTATTTATTTATTTACATCTTGTAATCCAAACTGTAATGAAGAAATGCTTACGAATTATGGAAGGAACTTGTGACTTTGAATTGGGCAACATCTACATTCTATTGGTTGGGACTTGTGTTGAACTCCTAAAATGAAATTTGTAGTTATATAGTATATTGAAAATGAGCAGTGAGGATAATACTATGAAAAATGATTATACAAAAGAAAAATAAATAAATAAAAATTTAATATGTTCATTTAAGATTTTATGTGTCAATATCTTGTTGCCCAAACTTCGAAACACAATGTTCTAGAAACAAGATTCAATTCCTCCATGAATTAAATAGGATTAAATGTTTCTTCTTCTCTCTCTCTCTCTCTTCTTTGGAATCAGTGTGGGGAATATAAATATTTAGAAGACCGGGTTAGTTTTGGAAATTCAATTTCATCCAAAAAAATATCTTTGGTTTTAATTTAATTTGAATCTAATTTGGACAAAGAGGGCTTTAGCCGATTTTTTATTTATTTATTTTATTTATATATAAATGAAATAGGGGTTTGGGTTCATAGCAAAAAAAAAAAAAAAAAAAAGAGAGAGAGAGAGTTGTAAAGACTATCTATAGTAATAGGACAAAAATACTAATAAGAAGACAAATCTGCCCTTACCTCATCATCTTCTCTTGGTAAATTTATGCTACCCTCATCAAGGACAATCTATGGTAAATGAGCGATCTCCTCTACATTTTCTACTCAAATCAGGACGACCATAAATTAACAATTCTGTTAGTGTCTTCATCCCCTCCAGGAGAGATGACAACTTAGGACAATTGTCAATCCAAAGTGTCTAAAGTGATTTCAAACGTGGCAACCAATCCAGCAAAGCCATTAAATTTTCACATCCTCCAATCCATAGTAGCTGTAAAGTGTTTGCAGATCCTTGGAGCCATTGGGGAAAAACCTCCAACTTTGGTAAATGGAAAAACATTAAATTTGGAGGCTCAACTTGAGATCTTGATTGTCTTCTTCTCCCACTACCTCCATCAAACTAAGCTCTTTACAATCCCTAATTATCTGGGTCTCTAGGGCAATTAGGTGTTTCATACTCAGTGTCAAAGTGGTCAAACTTGGACAATTTCCAACCACCAATGTTCGAAGATAGGTGAGGCGCCCTTCCTCCATCCCTTCACACATCTCCATATCCACAAAGATCGAAGAGAACTCAAGCAACCTACTGCGTTCTCCGACAAGCAGGTATGCTTTGTTGTTACAATAAAAAGCCTGAGCCTGATTATGTCCCCTATACCTTTTGGCAACAGTTCAAGATTGTGGCAATTTTCAAGCAATAAAATTTGCAAACTGTGCAGCTTGCAAATGGAATCTGGAAGTTGCTTGATTATGTGATTAAATGATAGGTCGAGATATCTCAAATGTTTCAAACTTCCGATAGAACTTGGCAACACCTCATAGGATGAATTTTTCAGATCAAGCACCCATAGGTACTTAAATCTTGAGAAGCATGTTTCAAGGAAGGACATGGATTGGTCTATTTGGAAAATAATAGTCTAAACTTTGCTCAACTTCTCTAATTGTGTTGTAACTTCTTGCCCATTGTCTAAAAATGATAGGTGACAAACTTCTGCAGCAAGGGTAGACTTCTTGGTCACTACTGAACACTCTCTTTTGGCAATTGAGAGCGCGAGATCATGGAGAAGATCATGCATTTTAAAGGTAAAATACAAGATATTTTCTTGTGCAAGAATGAAAGATCTCAACAACAACTCCTTGATATACAAGTTGCCAACATCTTCCAACTCTAGATTTTCATCCTTAGGTGATTGAAGAATTCCATGTGCCATCCAAAATTGAATCAAGAGAAGATTATTGAATACAAAATCCTTTGGGAAAATAGAACAATGTGCAAAACATGGCTTTAAGTGAAATGACAATTAATTGTAACTGAGCTTCAATGCAGGTAAGATGCCACTCTTCTTTTGATTTAAATTCCATATCTCATTATCTCTAATAGTTATCCACTCATGTTTATCAACTTTTGAATAGAGTAGGCAAGCTAAAGTATTCACTGCCAATGGAACCCCTCTACATTTTTTGACAATTTCTTTTCCAATTTCTAAAAGGTTTGGATATTGTTCTTCTTCTTCTTCCTTAAATGCCAATTTCACAAACAAAGACAAACAATCCTTTTGGGATAGACCATCTAAATTGTAAGGCTCTACGGTGCTCATAATAGTAGCAATAGAGCTATTCCGTGTTGTCACTATGATTTTACTTCCATTGCAACCGCCATGTGACAAATTTTTCAATTCAATCCATTTTATATGATCCTCATTTGAAACATCATCTAGGACAAGAAGAAATTTCTTATCTTTTATATGTTCTCTTAAACGCATTTGCAACTAATCTATGCTCAAATTCTCATCAATACCAACTGCTGATTTTAGGATTTCTGTTATCAATCTTTTAACATCAAAATCCTCAGACACACACACCCACATTTTCAATTGAAAATGTCTAACCACCTGTTCATCATTATACACCAACTTGGCAATTGTGGTCTTCCCCAAACCTCTAATCCCAACTATGGGAATTACACTGACATTTCCGTCAACATCATGCTGCATCAAAAGATTTTTTTTCTTTTTTTTTCATCATCCCTACCGATGACATTTTGAGAAGGAATAAAGGAGTGGGTCATGTCCCTCCAGTACATTGTTGCCTTCCTATCTTCAAGTCATGCAGCAAGATTGAATTCAGCCTTAATTCTGAAATATCATCTACCCTCTCCCTAATACCCTTGATTTTACGTGCCATTTCAAAACGGAATACAAGTGGATTAGAACCAGAAAAGAAATAACCCACCTTTTTGCGAGTGCTCCTGCATCTCTTCATTACTTTCTTCTGCAGAATTTGATATTGAAATTCATCCAAGACATTCTCCGCATCATTAAGGACACCTTTGAGCTGTCCTAGCCAATGGTTCAGCCTATGATCACTTGATTCTCTTAGCATGTAAGAGTACAGCCTTAATGGCTAACACGGTGCACTCAAGCTTTTTCAGATCACTTTGTACGCCCCATGCTGAGCTGAGCTCCTCGTAAATAAGGGAGCCAAGCAGCTCCACAATCTTCCCTGCAATGCAATAGGCATTTTGAGCCATGTTCTTGTGGTGGTGGGATGGAAAGGAATTTGATGGTTAAGTGAATTAATGCCTTTTAAGTATTAGCAGCTGTTTTTTTTTTTTTTTATAGAGCAATTCCGAGAGGGCAGATATAATTGCAAATAATTGATGCAAAATTGTATGTAGGTGGATTTACTGCACCATGGATCATGACTTGACTTGGCACACAATTCTTTTTAGGCTGTAGGCAAAGCGTGGAATAGGAATGACTTAAGCGTTGAGACAAAGTATATATCTTTTAATTTGTTAGGGCGGAATCATTTTCCTTTCGGTGTAAGTAAATTAACTATTCAATACATACTCTAGTTGAGAATAGATTTGGTGGAATCTCATTATTTGTTTGAAAGAAAAAAGAGGGGGCTAGATAGAATTTGTGACATGCTTTGCAAAGAATGATGCCTTTCTTTCCAATGTTGGCTGGTGCAGGGGACATTCTTTGAGTTGATAAGGGATGTTGGCTAACGATATTCTCTCTTAAATTGAATATCTATATCCATACTAGTACTATGGATTACAATTGGCTTGGAATTGGGATTAGAATCGGATTCCTAGCTAGCAATTCAATGTATTACATCAGAGAACAATTAATATCATCCACTTCTAACAAATTAAATCAACTAGTCGCAAACCTGTGCAATGCACGGGATAGTTTTAAATCAAATGTTAACACGTTCAAATTTAAACATCTCTCTAATTTCAATTATTGAAAGCTAAATTGACTCTTATATAAGATGAAACATGTAATATTATGAAGTAATATTAAAAATCAGATAAATACAAATATTATGAAGTAATATATTACAATAATCATAATGTGCTTTTACATTTGGTTTAATAAGTATTACAAAAGAACATCGCACGGGAATGCTACTAATTTTTTTAATTAAAAATAAATAAAAATTATATCCATAATAGAAGGACATGAAATATCATTATTGTCCCAAAAGATGACACATAGATCACAATTTTAAGCTGACTTCACCATCTGTTGCAAATGCAATTCACAGAGTTCCATCTTTGGGATAGCCCAAGACAACAAAGCTCCATATTCTAATACTAGTTATAACGTATCACACCACTTAATTCCAAGATACATCTTTCAATTTATGATATAGAAAAGAAAATAAAGCTCAATACAGAAAATTTTATCAATATATACTCAAAAACATTTTGCAAAAAATAGTAAATTGACCCAAAACCACCTACTCAAATCAATAATGCATTCACAAAAGAAAATTCCCAAGTATATGTATAATGGTGTTTTTGTTAAGGAGTGAAAAGAAGTGGAGCAACTATTATGACAAAGAATTCCATTAGCATAATCATATTTATAATGAAAGTGGCAGAACACAAAGTGCTTTAGAAAATACCAGGTATTGACACATAGGTGGCTAAGAAAGTGAGTTCACTTAGAAGCACTCTGCTTCATGGAATAGGATATTCTCCAATTACTAATTCTCGTGGCCCTTCAAACCACCCATGGAACAATGAATTTCAGACTCGAATTGGAAACATCAGAAGAAGTAAAGGGAAATCCATAAAGCTGGATTGTTGGGGTCATCTATAAATATATATATATATATATATATATATATTTTCCATTGAGAGTGAAAGAAGACCAGCTATTTCAAGCATAACCTAATATTTAAAACCTCAATAGTTCTTTTCATCAAAGTGAACTAATTCGAAGTAAATTAATTTGAAGTAAACAAAAGCAGATTAGATCCTAAGTCATAATTCTAACATCAAATTGATTGAAAGCAAGCATAAATGCAGACCAACCATAGACTACCACTAAACAAATTCAAACCCATAGCTCAGTTTCCACACAAAAAAAATCAAATTGATTATCGTCAAAACACAGTACTAAACTCAGTTATAGAGTTCCAAACCCAAACTCAATCAATTACAGATACAAAGAGAAACACAACTAAAACTACAATTTAATCAACTCAAGTAAATTAATTTGAAGTAAACAAAAGCAGATTAGATCCTAAGTCATAATTCTAACGTCAAATTGATTGAAAGCAAGCATAAATGCAGACCAACCATAGACTACCACTAAACAAATTCAAACCCATAGCTCAGTTTCCACACAAAAAAAAAAAATCAAATTGATTATCGTCAAAATACAGTACTAAACTCAGTTATAGAGTTCCAAACCCAAACTCAATCAATTACAGATACAAAAAGAAACACAGCTAAAACTACAATTTAATCAACTCTAAAATACAAAACAGAAATCAATGAAGCTGGGGTAAAAAATCTCAGAAAGGCAAAGAAAAAAAGCTAAACTAAAAGCTAAGAAATCCAAACTAAACGAATACCATACCTTTAACCCTATTGCAAAAACTAAAATTTAGTAAAATTAACAACAATTTATAGCATAATAACATATTACCAGTAAATTTTATTTATTTCAATCAACCTAAACAAATAAAGACCAATAAAATTATGGTATATAACACCAATAACCTAGAGGTCAAAGGTCAGTTCGTGTTTTGTGTTTTTCAGGGAAAAGATGGAGATGTTGAGAGAGAGTTGAAGAAGAAGCAGATATCTTCGATTTTGCATGGGTTCAACATTAATCAAAACCAATTATCCAAATACCTAAATTAAAGAAAATCAAACCAAATCCAAATACCTAAATCTAAGATAACAAAAATTAAAATACCTGCACTGGTAGTGGCTTTGGCAGTATATGACGACGGTGGGAGACTGGCACTTTTTGTCACTGAAGGAGTGAGAGAGTGCCCATGGGATATGGTTTAGGGGTTTTGAGAATTGAGAGAGGCAGAGGCTAGAGAGAACGGCAAAAGAGAGAAAGGGTATAAAACCTAAAATAAACAAGAAAAATAAAATAGTGGTAGAAGGCAGAGAATTAAGTTCCGGTTTTAAAAAGGTTTTATTATTATTATTATTATTATTTAATATTGTGCTGATGTGGAAAATTGTGGGAGCTTCAAAAGTTTCGGTTTTATATATATATAGATGATTGTAAGTGTCTACTTAGACACTTTAATCATTTAACCATACAATTCTAACACTCTTTTAATCATTTAACCACGCAATTCTAACATGCTTGATTTGAAACAGATGATTATTAAGTTCAAAGGAAAATGATTTTTCTTTTTCTTATTCTTTTTTTTTAATTTTAAATTTAATTAGCTTCACTTGATGGCTTTTTAAAAAGGATGAGAAGCTTTTTTGTTTTCTGTGGCTGTAACGTTCTTTTGTTAATACTTTTAAAAAAATGAAGAATTGTTGAAAGAGTGAATGACAATAATTTATGGTATGGATAAATGAGCAAACAACACAACCTTGTTCTGGGGTGGTTGAGATGACATCAAGGTAAGCAAAAAAATGTTATTTGATTTAGAAGAAGTAAATAAGAGAAAACTTACAAGGAACCCTATAGACAATACATAAATTGGGGAAGAGTAAATTCATACTCTTACAAAAACTAGTAAAATCATAATAACCAAACACCAAATCAAACCTTCTACTTATTCCTCTCCTCTATTTCTAAGTCAAATATGGCTGCTCATCGAAATCAATTCTTTTCTAAAATTTCTTTATTCAAGAAAGAAAATAAGATAGAAAAAGAGATAGATAGAGGCAGAGAGATAATTCTATTGCTTAATTAAGATTTAAACTTGTCTATCTATTGTTCTATACATCTCTATAGAAATGATAAAAGGGATATCAAAAAGACATTAGCATTTATATTTAGGGAATGTGATTAAAGATGTGATGTGGGTATAGGGTTTTCTTTCTCATTCTTGCTGAGGAAGTGCCAGCCAAAGAGAGCTCAGAGCTCGGAGACGATGGAAGTACTCTGCAATTGCCAGAAAGCACCTTGCAGCTTGACAGGTTGTGAGGATTTGATGGAGCCTGTGGATCGTCTGGTGCCTCAGATTATCTGACTGTAAGTTTATTCATTTTTTTTTAATTCAAGAAATGTTGCATAGAATACATCAATACAAGAAAAAATGTATAATATGTAGAATCTAGAACTGACTTTAAGAGAAGAAAAAGCACTATTTGGTTTATTAAACTTTAAATTTGAATAGTTTTCCGGGGCACATGAGTTGGACCTTAGCACAGCCAGTATAGTTTGCTTGTCAAATTGGCTATAGAATAGAATTGTGAGAATGTGTCAATTTTATGGTAAATTGTGGACATGTATAATTATTCTAGGTATAATATACATGTCATATATATAGACACATTTTTCTAGACATTTGACAAGAACAAACTATACCCTTTTAATTTTTCTTTTTGTTCTTTTCTAAATCATTCAGAACATTAGAAAGCCTTTTTTTTCCCTGTAATGCATTTATCTTAATTAACACAAAGGAGTTACTATCTCCATTTGTCGCATATGTAGGTCATATATTTCAAATTGAAACAATAATGATGATAGTGTACTAGGTCCAAACCAGGAAAAACAATACCACTATAAGTCAACTTATGACTAAATGGTCATGCTTAGGTGATTGATTTGCTAATAGGTGATATGCCTGAAATGCCCTTGGATTTTTGTATTTTTATGGGTATAATTGGAATCTCACATTTTTGCCTAAACTGCCTTAACTGTCTCAGAGAGCTTGCCAAGGACTGTGTCCGCCTTGTTAAGCACTGCCACAAGTTCGATTGCAAAGGTATCTCTCTCTCTCTCACAAGTTCGACATGCACTTGATGATATTCGTCCATTTTTGTGAGTAGTACTGATTGCATGCAATTCTGTGATTAAAGTAAATACTTATTTGGATGATTTAGGATTGGTTTCTAGAATTATCGTCATGTCATTTAATTATGAATTAATTTCATGTGTTGCTCGACATGAATGGAAGCGATTAGATTAGAGTCATTGTTTGTCAATTTGACAAAATCCGAACTTCAATTTTAGTCAAATTTCAATTTCATCACTTCACTATTGATTGGGACAATATTATCCCCCAACTTCCAAAAATCCAAGTAAATTTTATTTTATAGGAGAACCTAGCTTCAAATCCCCAAAAAAAAAGTAAATTTAATATGTAGAGTTTACTTTTTGAGATCTGTTTGGGAATGGCTTATTTAGTTTTTGTTAAAATCTTTTTTGTTGAAAGTGTATTAAATACTTGTACTTTGAAAATGTGAGAAAAAATGAAATTTTAAAAAGCTGTACATAAAATGGCTTACAAGGTAGTTACAAACACAAACTTGGTTTAAAAGTTATGAGTGAAAAATTTTGACACAATTAAATGCATAGGGATAAATTGATATTACTCCCATTGTCAGAGGATTAGAAATTGTAGTATGGCTTTTTGAAAATGATAATGAAAATTTGAGATGGAAGCATTATGAGAAATTGTGAAATTAATTTTATGATCTTATTGATGGTATTCTTCCTCTACCATTTATTGGGGATGGTTTGAATATGATCTTTGTTTTTCTTTGGCATTTTGGTTTGGTGCAATGAATGGTTCTTAGTTTTTGCTTTTAGTCTGAGTCTTAGAATTGTAGATTTTTGGTACTTGCAGACATTGGTGATAGACTTTTGTATAGGTTGAAAACTCAAATTGTTGTGATGCTACACAATTCACGACTAACAATCAAATATATATATATATATATATATATTTAAAAGAGCTTATCAGGTTATTAGTAAAGTAGTGGTTTCTGCTGGTGTATCACTACCATTGTGGGGTATCACACCATTGTATAAATGCCTATCTGAAAAGTGTTCTCTTTTCTAAAACGTCCTGTAGTTTCATCTCTATTTTGTTTTCATAATGTACAACTCTCAATGTGTATTGTATAATCATGCAATGTACTTGTGATGTGATAACCATCAGCACTAGCCATCTATATTACTGCAATTTAAAGGCATTGCGTATTTATTATTGGGGCAAATAGTTTGAGAATGTGATTTTTACATTTTTGATAAGCTGTACTTGATGTCATCTGTTTGTACATCCAAATTTTGGAGAGAGTTTCCGATAATAATGTTTATAAGTAAGCTGTTGAGAGGCTGTTCCTGAGATGCTTTTGATAGTTGTAATATAATGATATATGGATTTTAGTCTCCTCTAGCTACTTGAAGTAGATCACAGATCTGCTGGTGTTTGGGAGTGTCTTACATTGGTTTTTTTTTTTTTTAAGTACCTTTGGTGTATAATTAATACGAGGATGGATTTTGTGTTTGTATGAAAATGCAGGTCATGTGAAGAAGCACTAATTTGCTAGAGGTGGAAGGCAGATGGGTCAGAGTGATACTTAATGTTAAAGAGGAATGCTTAGCAAGTAGCTTCTTAGGTCTTATTTGATTGGCTTGGAATTGGGATTAGAATCTGGTTCCCAGCTAGCAGTTCAATGGATTACATCAGAGAAAAATTCATATTCTCCACTTCCAACAAATTTAATCAATGATTGCAGGAATCTACTTACACAAACAAGGACAAAGAGACAAATAGATGTGCAGAAAGATGAACTAACAGAGGGAGCAACCAAATGCAGATGGAAATGCTTCATGAGACATATCCCACCTTTTTTATTACTTCTTTCTTTTGGGACCATATAAGGATGATGCAAATGCTACTGCATACCCCTAACTTTTTGTATATATTTTTGTTGGTTGTAACTTATTTTGGTGCATAACACTTAGATTGTATTTTGCTAAGTTAACAAGTCCACTCCGTTTGCATGCCCAAAAAATAAATTGTATCCACTATTTGGGCCATGTATGTCAAACACCGAAGTGCCTTGCAACTACATGCCATTTTTTGATAGATGTGGACCACTAAAAACTAAAACTAAAAAATGGTCTTTGTTAACGGGTGCTCTTAGAGCATTTGTTAATGAACCATTTAAAGAAATTTTTAATACCATTATCATGGAAAATATAAATAGTTATTAAAAAAGTTAATTATTTTTATTTTTTTTTTTTAAATCCCATAAAAATTTTCTAAAAATAGTTATTAAACAAATGCTCTTAGGGCATTTGTTAATTTTTTTCCAATTAGAAAGAAAATAAATTTTAAGTGGATAAGATATATTTTATTTTAAGAACAAAATTATGAGTCATTCTTCTCTTTGGAAGACTTGGACAGTTGCCAAAGTGAATTAATACTAGAGTTGGCCTTGAGTATAAAAGGTAACTTAAGATAAGTACACAGAGAAATAAAAACCACACAAAATCAAATAAATGTTACGTTTCATATTTAATATTCAAGGAAAAAAAAAAGGAGAACTAAAATAACAATTCCCTACTTTAAATTAAAATGAGGATTGTTACAAAAAGTAATTAGTTTATTGAACCTGGCTTGTGTTGCTAACGCCCCAATTGAATTTGAAGCAAGGGAGAGAAAATCATTAAATTTACTGAACCAAATCCTTTTCTACACATTGACTATAATGCCTTCCTTCCTTTAATACACCCTTGGTCCTATATTCTAATTATGCTTAGAAGATCCAACATTGTACTGAAATATCATTAATGTATTATCTTTCAAATAAAAATGTGAATCTCTTATTTTAATCTGCATTGAATTTTCTCATAAAATAAAAGGCAAGTTTGAAAAATTACTAACATTATGTTTATTGATTTCTAAAAAAAGTAGATTGTATTATGTGTAGGGGTATTGGGCCCAGGAGCTCATTGTCCATGTGTGTATTGGACCCAAAGCCCAAGCCAAGGACTAGAGACCGTCCGGGAAGGGGGAAACGTTAGCAAGGGAGCCCATGTTAGTGAACAACAAGGTCAGTTTTGGTCATAATGGCATAAGAAAGCAGGCCGAGGACAGATGTCACCTCAGATAAGCAAAGCTGAGGTCCGAATGGGTGGTCTGCCGTCCAGAGGAACGTCCCCAGAGGTTCTGTAGGCACAGATAAGCGTTGCAAAAACAAACTACAGAAGGAAGTTCTAAAATATCCAAAGAGAAAGTTGCTACCACCACATTAAAGGCTTTGCAACTAACTTTCTAGCTACATTAATGTGGAGAAGACCCTGAACATGGCTATATTGGTTTCCCCAACGCACAAAAGGGGCTAGAAGGGGTGTCCGATGGAACAAACACTTAAGTAGAGACTTGGATGATCAACAAGTGGAAGACTAAAATCATTCAAAAGGAGCTATATGAGGGAAGAGACCCACCATGAATAGAGGATCGAAAAAATCAAGAGAGAAATACTGTAGCAATCAAGAACCAAACCTGTAATCAAACTTGTGGGGTATATATAAGAACTAATCTCCTTAAATTGTGCCGATGACGATTTTTCTAAACTTAATTCAATCTATTTCTATGTTCTTGCAGATTGAGCCTATTTTACTTGTGGTCCAACTCATTTTGACCCAGTTTTCCAACCCATCCTCTACAAATTCATTGTTTTGGACTTTTTGGGCCTAAGTCCACTCATCTTGGGCTGAGCTTCAAATCAGGTCCTATGAATCATGCCAAAATGAAATAAAAGATCAAATGGAAAGAATTAACACTTTTTGATGTTTCCAAACGAAGACTTCCAGCTTTGAAAATAAATAAATGTGTATTTGAAAAGAAAATATCTACTTATCAAATAAAATAAAGGATATCTTATAAGTGGGATCCAATTAGCTCAATTGGTCAAGTCTCTTGTTATCGAATAAACTATTTTTAGTGTCTTGACCTGATGATAAAAAACAATTATCATATAATGGACATCATAATTTGAATCTATCTCGCATGTGTGTATAAAAGCACATCTTAACAATTCTTATTTCCTTTGTCTTTTCCTTTCTCTTCCCTTTCCTAGCTACTCCACTTTATTTTCTTCCTTTCAGTAAAAAATGTCTTTTGCTTTTTTAGTTTTTAATTTTTTTTAGGCTAATAATGTTAATGTTACAAGTATGCTGAATGATCAGTTTTATTACAAGTTATCGTGCCACAAATTTATTCCCCACTTTTTTTGTGTATGATTCAGCAGTTAGTACTTGAACTTATAAATAATACATAAATGGAGTAAATTACAAAAAAAAAATTTTCTCTAGCGGAGAATGATTAATATAATAATAAATTACAATATGTGCATTCTGATCTAATTCGTTTGCAATACCCTTTTCACCTAAAACGTACCCAGAGCTGTCAAGCTCAACTTGGCCATCCAACAACTGGCTATTCGGTGAATGACCAATACCATAAAATAACCCCTTTGCCTCAAGCACAGATTTTGAAGTAAAATTCCAGACATCTGGCCTTTTGTATTGCTAACAGTATCCATGGTCTCTGTATTGAAGTGCACGGTGATATTTGGATTGTTGTACACTCTGAAACATTCAAGAATTATTGTCAAGGCAGAGGGTCATTGCAAGTACCACAAGACAATTGTAGGTTTAAACAAATGGCATAAATGAGATTTAACATTCTTTGAAGTGGCTTTCAGTAGAGAATTTAAATGATAGAAATTATTGCAAGGCAATTGAGGTAAACCATGAACGTTCTATGGTGAGCATCACCATAAAGATTGTGTAAGAAATGTTGTTATAAGCAAGACTACCTTCCTGCACGTAAAATAATGCACTACCGTCTGCTACATGCCCTATTAAGTAAGAAAGGACCAAAATCAATCGTGTCAATAACAGAGAAATTTAAGGGTGATATGATATAATCTAATTGGTGTTATTTGATGCCCCAACCGCATAGGTATCAATAAGCCACAATGTCCCTCTTTTTATAATCCTTGCACCCAGTAGCACAATTATTGATGGGTACACTTAAATCCATTGGTAACTCTTTAGAGATGGGTTCAAGTTAGAGATGGGTTACACCTTTTCTAAACCATTGGATTTAAGTAGATCCAATGGTAAAAAAAAAAACTCATTAATACTAATATTCTAATTTGTATCTCATTAATTATCCCTTATTTATTGCATTCCATACCTATCTCTAAACCTTAAAAAACATAAAAAAGTGTACGTCTCTCTCTAATTTTTTTTCCCACCGTTTCTCCAAAATAAAAAAATTTCCTCCACTGCACACCTCTTTGTCTCTTACTCCTCCACCACTCTTCCACATCCACTGCCAGGTCGCCGGCAGGAAAAAAGAAAAAGAAAAAAAAAAGAGATCAAACAATCCAGTTAAGTTATTGAAATAAAGAGGGATGGTTAGAGATTATGCTTGACCGCCAATTGGTAAGAGACGATGGACGTGGTCTTGGGCAAGGAGTGATGGATAATCGTCCTATGAATGTAGTCTTCCACATTCTGGTGGAATCCAACATTTCCACCACTCTAAGCTCGGTTTCCAATCCTTTTCCCTTGAGCCCCTCTCTTCTTTCTCATCGTGTTGGTGCTCATTTAAACTATCCATTACATGCATTCGTTGCGAAGAAGGCACAGGATTTATCAATGCAGCCACTCCCAAGATCCTTCTCTCCTTTAGCTGCTCCCTTACCATGTGACTTGCATATTGTGGGCCTTAAGGTTCCTTGGCCTTGAAATTCATTTTTTAGTTTAATGGCTTGAATAATAATGTATGAAAAGTATATTATTATTTTTTATTGCCTTTTAATGTGTAATACAAGTTTTTATTTTTATTGTTTTCCCAACTCAAATATATTTTTTTGATTTTTTATACTATTATTTTGGTTTTTTTTTTTTTTGAGAAAATATTATTATTTTAGTTCAGTAAATGATTTGGTACTTCTTCCAACCATACAACAAAGTCCTAAATATAAAAATCTTACTTCCTGCAGCCTTGTTTTATCATATTACTAACTATTTTAAGTGCTTGTATGAAATAGTTAGTACCTACCTTGATAGTTAGTACCTTAGGTATTGCATTAAATCTCAATCCACAATTTTCTAATCTATTGTTCAATTGAGACAGTTCTATTATCAACAGTGCAAACAATCACTCTACAATTTCACAAATTGGCATCAGCTTAACCTTGTATGCCTCCATGAACCATGCTCAACCCTTCCCCTCTCTTCCATAGAGAAAAGGGTACTCTAAAAAAAAAAAAAAAAAATTTAAAGAATGATTTTAAAATATGCAATGGGCATGGATTCCTTTAGGGAAAATTCCCAACGGATGAAATTTCAGTTGGCAATTGCCATCAAATTGACTTGGATGTCATTGTTCTAGAGCCAACTAAAATTGGATATTCAGTTGAGAGCAGATTTCACTGGAGTATATGAAAAATTAGAATATGATTTACCAGTAGTACTCGTATATAGAAACCTCTCATTCATATCCAAAAATATTGCAAGTCTACAAATCCGCAATCAGCTATCCAACATTACAATTAATGTGGCCGGGATATTTGGTCTAGTTTGTTCCTGTACCTCAATCAGATAGTTCCACAGTAAGAACACAAATGAGGAAAAAAGATAAAGATAAAATTACAACAAAACTAAGAGGCATTGCAGGATCTCTGCATCTTTGATATCATAAGATAATCTCCTCGTGTACGCTGACATTAAGAGTCTTATTTGGCAGAACAATGCTGTTTATCACCACAATTTCATCTTCCACTGTCACTGATTCTCCTGTGAAAATGATAAATTAAAAATCAATCAACATTGGCGAAGCACACTGGAATTACAGCTGTCGTAAGATCAAAAGCCTTGAAATATATAAGACAAACGAGAAAGAAAGGATGCATACCGAGGATAGTAATTCCAAGCTTTGCATTGTAGTCTCCATCAGCCTGAATCAGTCAATTAAATTTTAGTCAGCCACAATAGCTAGGAATGACATGAACATATTTGGTTTTACAAGGTTCAAACAAGACTTGAGATTTAGAAAGTTTCAGCCTCGGTGATTGCAAATCCTAGGAAAATTGTTGGTAACACAGTTTTCTTTCAAAGGAATGAAATGTTTGTTGATAAGCACAAGAGTAAGATGATTTTTATATTTAAGACTATGTTGTATGATTGGAAGAAGTAACAAACCATTTACTGAACTAAAATAATATAAAAAATCAAACAAATATATTTGAGTTGGGAAAATAATAAAAATAAAAACTTGTATTATGCATTAAGGGAAAAGGATTGGAAACCGAGCTTAGGGTGGTGGAAATGTTGGATTCCACAAGGATGTGGAAGACTACATTCATAGGACGATTATCCATCACTCCTTGCCCAAGACCACGTCCATCGTCTCTTACCAATTGGCGGT
The DNA here is from genome assembly GCA_023055345.1 of Quercus wislizeni. NCBI lineage: Eukaryota > Viridiplantae > Streptophyta > Magnoliopsida > Fagales > Fagaceae > Quercus > Quercus wislizeni. Next base: position 15,418,450 of record JALGQJ010000014.1, read on the forward strand.
CAAGCATAATCTCTAACCATCCCTCTTTATTTCAATAACTTAACTGGATTGTTTGTTCTCTTTTTTTTTTTATTCTTTTCTTTTTTTTCCCATCAACGACCTGGCAGTGAAGGTGGAAGAGTGGTGGAGGAGTAAGAGACAGAGAGGCTTGCAATGGAGGAAATTTATTTATTTTGGAGAAACAGTGGGAAAAAAATGAGAGAGAGACGTACACTTTTTTGTGTTTTTTAAGGTTTAGAAATAGGTATAGAATGCAATAAATAAGGAATAATTAATGAGATATAAATTAGAATATTAGTATTAATGAATGTCTTTTTTGACCATTGGATTTACTTAAATCTAATGGTTTAAAAAATGTGTAACTCTAAAGAGTTACATCAGGTGTAACTTGAACCCATCTCATATATATATGCTTTAGAACATAATGAACCAAAAGATAAATGATATGTCCACAACATTTTTACAACAAATCTTAAGTGGTAGGTTGTTACTAGTTGTTATTGTTGGGCCAAAAAAGTAATTTTAGTGTTAGATTCAAATTTGAATTAATAACAAATAACCATTTGTTGTGAAAATATTATGAACGTAACACCTCTTTTACTAGAGAAAGAGATTTTCAGAAGACATGCAAGACTCAGTTCATCAAGACCAAAATGTAAAGAGAAAGCATGTCACATTCTCCAACATCCCGATAAAACAAGACCATCCCAAATTTTTACTATGAATTAACTGTTTAATATTATATGAATCTATTTACAAATTTATACAATTTAATTTCAAGTATATATAAATATATTTCAAGACAAATTATACACACACTCAGAGGCTTTTCTATTTTTTGGGTAAAAATTAATAATTTACATTTATTATAATTTGAGATTTCTACTTTTTCTAATCACAAAAAAAAAAAAAAAATATCTAAGGGTGTAATGAAATTTTTTTTTTTTTTTTAAAAAGGAGGACAGAAGAAACAAATACATCGTGATGAAGTAAAAAAAAGAAAAAATGAATACATGGGGTGAGTTTTGTAGATTGGAGGAGTTTTAAAACTAACAAAAGAGTAATCCTATTTTGTAAGGAGTTAGTGAGTAGAAGTAGGAATTTAAATCAACGTAAAGTAAAAATTTATTAGAAGTAGGAAGGCATTTCAACAAAGAAGTAGGAATTTCTTATTTTTGTCAATTTACTATTTTAACCTCATTTTTAAGTTTTAGGCAGGGGTATTTTTGACAGTAAAAAAAGTAATAACTAACTTTCTTTTTCCAATTTACTATTTTAACCTCATTTTTAAGTTGTTGGTTAATTAATTTAAAGGTATTTTTGACAGGAAAAAAAAAATAATTAACTTTCTGAATCCTCTTAATATATACAGATAAATATATAATATTATACATAGATAAATCAAGCTCTTATGTTTATGAAGAAATTATTATGTTTGAGTTTGATTCATTTAATAACTGCTGGTGTTTAGGAGTGTCTTAAATTGGTTTTTTTTTTTTTTTTTTAAGTACCTTTGGTGTATAATTAATACGAGGATGGATTTTGTGTTTGTATGAAAATGCAGGTCATGTGAAGAAGCACTAATTTGCTAGATGTGGAAGGCAGATGGCTCAGAGTGATACTTAATGTTAAACAGGAATGCTTAGCAAGTAGCTTCTTAGGTCTTATTTGATTAGCTTGGAATTGGGATTAGAATCCGATTCCCAGCTAGCAGTTCAATGGATTACATCAGAGAACAATTCATATCCTCCACTTCCAACAGATTTAATCAATGATTGCAGGTATCTACTTACACAAATAGGGACAGAGAGACAAATAGATGTGCAGAAAGATGAACTAACAGAGGGAGCACCCAAATGCAGATGGAAATACTTCATGACACATATCCCACCTTTTTTATTACTTCTTTCTTTTGGGACCATATAAGGATGGTGCAAATGCATACAGCATTCCCCTAACTTTTTGTATATATTTTTGTTGGTTGTAACTTGTAACTTATTTCGGTGCATAATACTTCGATTGTATTTTGCTAAGTTGATAAGTCCACTCCGTTTACATGCCAAAAAAAAAAAAATTGTGTCCACTATTTGGACCATGTATGTCAAACACCAAAGTGCCTTGCAACTGCATGCTATTTTTAGCTAGATATGGACCACTTAAAAATAAAATTAAAAAAGAGTCCTTGTTAACAGGTACTTCCATGGCATTCGTTAATGGATCATTTTAAAAGATTTTTAATACCACTTTCATGGAAAATATAAAAAGTTAGTTACTTTTATTAAATCCCATAAATTTTTTTAAAAAAATAGTTATTAAACCATAACCTTTAGGACATTCGTTACCTTTTTTCAAATTAAAAAAATTGAAAAGAAAAAAAAAATTAAGAGAATAAGATGTATTTTATTTTAGGAACAAAATTATGAGTCATTCTTCTGTTTGGAACTCCTGAAATGAAATTTGTAATTATATAGTATATAAGAAACTTACAATAAGAATAATACTAGCATAAAAATAATTATACAAAAGAAAAATAAATAAATAAAATTTTAGTATATTCATTCAAGATTATATGCCTTATTGCCCAAACATTGAAACACAATGTTCCATAAACAAGATTTAATTTGTCCATGAAATACTCCTAAATAGATCAATGTTTCTTTTTCTCTTTTTCTCTTTTCCATTTATTTTTATATTTTTGTGAGGAAAGGGTAGGGTGGAGGGGGATTTTAAATACCACTTAAGTTTTTGAATTTTATTTTCAATTTTCATCCAAAAAGATATTTTTTTGTTTCAATTTACTTTAAAACTATTTGGACAAAAAGGGCTAAACATAACCATTAACCAACATTCAGGATTAGTATCAACTATCAGTAGTCAGTGTGTTAAGCGTAAATAAACTAAAAACTTAAAAACCATAATAAATAATTAAATAACACAAAGAAGAAGAACAAAAAGACAGATATGCCCTTACATCATCTTCCTTTCTTCTTCTTCTAGGAAGTACTCGCTGACGCCATCTTCTTTTCTATTGTGAACCTGGTCCCTTCCAGATAAATCACTAAATCAGCGGTACAAAGAACAAAAAGATAGATGGAAAAGAATAAACCACGTTGAGAATAGAACAATACTTTTACTAACACAAGAAAGAAGAACAAGAAGACAGATCTACCCTTACCTCTTCTTCTGATGATGACGATGAACTTCCACTATCCTCGTCGAGTGCAATCTCTGGTACATGAGCAATCTTGTGCGAATCTTCTTCTCTGCATTTTCTACTCAAATCAGGACAACCTCTGATACCCAATAGTCTTAGTGCAGTGAGAGCTTCCATCCCCTCTGGGAGAGATGACAACTTAGGGCATTCGTCAATCAGAAGTGTGTGAAGTGATTTCAGACGTGGCAGCCACTCCGGCAAAGCCTTCAAATTTTCACATTCTCCAATCAATAGCTGCTGTAGAGTGTTTGCAGATCCTTGGAGCCATTGGGGCAAAACCTCCAACTTAGGTAAACCTTTAATAAGCAATTTCTGGAGGCTCAACTTGAGATCTTGATTGTCTTCTCCCTCCATCTCCGTCAAACTAAGCTCTTTACAATCCATAATAATCAGGGTCTGTAGGGCAGTTAGGTGTTTGATACTGAGTGACAAAGAGGTCAAACTTGGACATTCTTTGACAACCAATGTTCGAAGACAGGTGAGGCGCCCCTCCATCCCTTCAAACAGACATTTTAGATTCTCACATTCATTTATACACAAAAATCGAAGAGAATCCAAGTAACCTACTGTCTTCTCAAACAAGTAGGTATGCTTTGTTGTAACTGTCAAAAACCTGAGGCTTATTATGTCCCTTATATCTTTGGGCAACCGTTCAAGATTGCTGCAACCAAGCAGTAAAGTTTGCAAACTGTGCAGCTTGCAAATGGAATCTGGAAGTTGCTTGATTCTATCATTTCCTGTTGGGTTGAGATATCTCAAATGTTTCAAACTTCCGATAGAATTTGGCAACATCTCAAAGGATGAACTGCACAAATCAAGCACCCGCAAGTACTTAAATCTTGAGATACATGCTTTAAGTATGGACATGGATTGCTCTGTTTGGTAAATAATAGTTTGAACTTTGCTCAACTTCTCTAATTGTGTTGTAACTTCTTGGCCACTCTCCAAAATTGACAGATGACAAACTTCTGCAGCAAGGGTGGACGTCTTAGTCACTATCGAACACTCACCTTTGGCAATTGAGATTGCAAGATCATGGACAAGATCGTGCATTTTAAAGGAATAAGTGAAGAAACCGTCTTCATATACATCTTGAAACAAAGATCTTGACATTAACTCCTTGATATACAAGTCACCAATATCTTCCAAATCTTGATTTTCATTGTTAGGTGATTGAAGAATTCCATGTGCCTTCCAAAATTGAACCAAAAGATTACTATCGAATTTATAATCCTTTGGGAAAAGAGAGCAATAGACAAAGCATTGCTTCAAGTGAAAAGGCAATTGATTGTAACTCAGCCTCAATGCAGGTAAGATGTCACCCTCATTCTGTTTTAAATGCCATATCTCATTATCTCTAACAGATTTCCACTCCCGTTCATCAACTTTTGAATAAAGTAGGCTGGCTAAAGTCCTCACTGCTAATGGAACCCCTTTACATTTTTTAACAATGTCATTTCCAATTTCTAAGAGGTTTGGATAATGTTTTTCTTCTCCTTCCTTAAATGCCAATTTCACAAACAAAGACAAACAATCTTCCTGGGAGAGGCCACCTAAATGGTATGCAGGAGCAGTACCCATAATAGTAGCAACCAAGTTATTTCGTGTTGTCACTATGATTTTACTTCCATTACAACCACCAAGTAACAAATCTTCCAATTCCATCCATTTATTACGATCCTCATTCCAAATGTCATCCAAGACAAGTAAAAATTTGTTATCTTTTAAAAGTTCTCTTAATCTAAATTGCAACTCATCCACACCCAAATTATCTATAAATTTCTTATCTCTCAAAAGTTCTCTAAAGCTATTTTGCAACCCTTCCACACCAAAATTCTCATCAATCTTATGAATTGCAGATTTAAGGATTTCTTTTATCAACCTTGTAAAATTGAAATCATCAGACACACACACCCACATTCTCAATTGAAAATGACCAACTACCTGTTCATCGCTATACACCAACTTGGCAATTGTGGTTTTCCCCAAACCTCCAATCCCAGTGATAGGAACTATATCCACATTTCTGCTGGAATTTTCATTTTGGTCCATCAAAAGATGTATTATATTTTTTTTGGCATCATCTCTACCGATGACATTCCGAGGATCAACAAAGGAGTGGGTCATGTCCCTCATTTCCTGCATATTTAACTTCCTATCTTCAAGTCCTTGAGCAAGATTGAATTTATCTTTCTCAGCTGCAATTTCATCTACCGTCTTCCTAATATTTTTGATTTTATGTGCCATTTCAAAACGGACTGCAAGTGGATTAGAACGTGAAAATAAGTTACTCACCTTTTTGCTAGTGCTCCCGTGTCTCTTCATAACTTCCTTCTGCAGAATTCGATATTGAAATTCATCCAGCACATTCTCAGCATCTTGAAGGACGTCTTTGAGCTCCCCTAGCCAAATACTCAGCCTATGGTCACTGGCTTGCTTCTCCTCAGCATCCAAGAGTACGGCTTTGATGGCTTTGACAGTGCGCTCAAGCTTTGTCAGATCACTTCGGACGCCCCATGCTGAACTGAGCTCTTGGTAAGTAACCGATCCGAGCAGCTCCAGGACCTTCACTGCGATGCCGTAGCCAATTTCAGCCATGTTCTTGATCTGGTGCAACGGAAACTGGAAAGGAAGTAAATCAAATGTGAGTGCTCTCTTGCTGGGTTGGAAGTGGAAAGTCAGATTTACAGGATGAGAGGCTTTATTATAGGCGGACAGCTTCAGATCTAGGGTTTGACTTTGGGAGATGGGTTCAGATGGTGTTTGGTTACGGGAAGAGTAGAGGTTCGGGTGGAGCAAAGACTTCTAGAGTGCCTGAGCGTTGTACTGGAGAAAACAATGTAACGTTGAAGATATAATAATGCTCCAACGGTGGAGCACAATTTAAATAATAATAATATTTTGCTTCAATTAAAAAATGCACCTTTTATTGTTGAATTTATTCAATTTGGCCCCTTAAATTTCAACTTTATTTAATGTAATCCTTCTATTAGTGTTTGTCAAAAATGCAGTGTTAATGACTCCCAAAACAATTTTTTTCCTTACATTAAAAAATTTATAAAATTAACAAAGAATATTTTTGAAAAAATAAAAATTTAAATAATATATAGAAATTATTATTTGGGATTTAAAAAAGAATTAAACTAAAGAAGAATACACAAAAAAGGAAGAATTAAAAAAAAGAATGCCTTATTTTTGTAGCTTCTACTATTGGATTGCAAGTAGTGAGAAATTTTTATGAGTTTTAAGTGTTTGAGATTTGTGAGTGGTGGTGAATGGGTTTTTGGTGGCTCATGGTGATCCCAACCCCACCACACACGACCAACCAATACAACACACAACACACAAAACCCAAAATACCTCACTCATCGACTATCAATAATCAGTAATTATATCCAAAACCCCCATTACCAAATTCTCACAAACACTAATCTAGCCACATCATCAAACCTTAAGATCATGCGTTCTTTAGGACCAGCATCAAGATAGGTTCCCATGGTAGAGAAACTATTAAGACCTAGCATGAAATTTAGAGGATTGTATTGAACGAAATTGAAATTATATAACTTAATTGAATTTTAGACAAAGTTAGAGGGTGCAATCTGTGATTTAGCCTAATATTTGGTAATGAAGTAAAAATAGTTTCTAACCTCTTTTTTCGTATTTATTTCCATACAAATTAAAACAAAAAAAAAAAAACAAAAAACAAAAAAACTCAAGATAAAATTCTAATAATCCTTAAATTAATGGTCTGATAATTATTGTCATAATATAATAATTGCACAAAGAAGAAAAAAAATATGTATACATGAAAGCAATAGAATTTAAATCACTTATAGACTTGGTCTTCTTCGATTAGCTTTTTGCAAAAAAAAAAAAAAAAAAAAAAAAAAAAAAAAAAAAAAAAAAAACCTTATTTGCTGAAAGTGGAAAAATTATAGTTGTATTTAAAAAAAATTAAGGTTTTGAAAAAAATGTAAATAAACAAATAAAAAAAAAAAAAAAAAAAAAAAAAAAACCAAAAAACAAAAAACATATGGTGGACACCTTCACCTTTAGACTCACTCTCAAATTTGTCGCTTAAGGTGGCTATCATAGGTTTAAAAAATTAGGGGGTGTTTGGTACATGTACTTAAAAACTGAAAAACATGTATGGAAATATGTGTGGATGAAAAAGTGTGTGAAAATACGTGTAATATTGTTTAAAAATTGAAAACATGTGTTTGAGTGAGTGTATCAAACGAGGCGTTATTGTTTAGACCTCTTTATTAAATTTGTAGCGAAATTATTTATTAATTTTCAAGATCTCAATTAAGTGATCCACAATATTATTATACTTCAACACAAATCAAAGATTGCCACCATAAAACAAGAATGTATAAGCGATAAAGTACAATACAAAATTTGGTAATTAAGTAGAAAACTAATTAAGAAACTCTTCAAATGAAACACCACTCTAATGACACGAACTGAAAAAGTCCTATATAATTCAAAATAAAGGAATAATTACAAATGGTCAAGACTTACAAAACCTTTATATTATAGACCACCCTCTATGCATCCTTTGCAAACAAACCCGCTCTTGGTTGCCTTTGCCTCTAGTACATTAGTCTATGAACCTTCGAAATCTTTCCATAATGATTTCCTCCACGTGAACCATAAACTTTAATACACTCTCATTGAACAGTTCTCTACAATGAACCTCACAATAATAAATTTTTGTGGTTTTAGTATTTCACAAAATCAAACACTCTTTTCTTGATACTACGGATTAGATTGACTTAATTTTGAAATTATTATCCTATAAAAAAAAGGGAATTATCATGAGTGGAGATATCTCAAGGGGGAAAAGTCGGTATGGGTACTTTGTTTTTAATTCCAACCCGACCCAATTGAATCCATGCTCCCTTTATTTACCAAGCGAAAAATTCAAAAAATTTAATTTGAATTATTAAAAAAAAAAAAAAAAAACCATACAACAAAGCTCGTTTTTAAAGGTTTAAAGCTAGTCAAGAGACCCAAATGAATTTTATCATTTTAAAAAAAAAAAATTAAAAGCAGTCATATGATTTTATCAAATTCAGATACTTTAAATTTCCTAGGGTACTTTACCAGTAAATTTCCTTAAGTCCTAACCACTCTTTAATGATTTAATGGTCAAGATTCTGTCATGTCAGCATTCCACTAACAATATTCTTAAAATAATAAAATAATGTTGCAAAGAAAACAATTAAGATTATTGTTAGTGGAATGCTGACAAAGCAGAATATAGATCATTAAATCATTAAAGAATGGTTAAGATTTAAGGAAATCTATTTGGTAAAGTATCCTAAGAAATCTAGAGGATCTGAATTCGATTTTATCATGTACCAAAAGCTTCTTGAGCTTGTGGAGTTCAAGCTAAAGGAAGTGATTTCAAGGGAACCTACCCTACTTGTTTTGGTGGTTGGTGTTCCTAACATTGGCAGGTTGCCTTAATTAATTCAATCCGTCAAATTGAACCTACTCTACTTGTTTTGGTGGTTGGTGTTCCTAATATTGGCAAGTTGCCTTAATTAATTCAATCCATCAAATTGAACCTACTCTTCTTGTTTTGGTGGTTGGTGTTCCTAACATTGGCAAGTTGCCTTAATTAATTCAATCCCTCAAATTGAACCTACTCTACTTGTTTTGGTGGTTGGTGTTCCTAACATTGGTGTTCCTAACATTGGAAAGTTGCCTTAGTTAATTCAATCCGTCAAATTGAACCTACTCTACTTGTTTTGGTGGTTGGTGTTCTTAACATTGGCAAGTTGCCTTAATTAATTCAATCCATCAAATTGAACCTACTCTACTTGTTTTGGTGGTTGGTGTTCCTAACATTGGCAAGTTGCCTTTTTTAATTCAATCCATCAAATTGCATTGTCTCACTTTCTTTGTAAGCTGTTACTAACTTACTATGTATTTCCCAGATTACGTTTGATTGTCATTGATGATGCCGAAAAGTTCACCAGTGAGATGCACGATCCCTGCGCTCATAGCCGTTGCCTACAAAAGAGAACAACACAAAAACGCCTTACCGAAGGCACCAGTGTGGAGCCGGCCAAATACCCTCCGAAGGTTAAGTCAGAAATCTTTTTACAACTCTAGAGTGCTAGAGAGGAGTCAGTCACGCGTACCTTTTTATGAGGAGGATGTTGTGGCTTTTTATAGTAGTGAGGTCTGGCCTCCTTTCCTTGTAGAGCAAGTCTTATCCTTGCAGAGCAAGTCTCCTCCTTGTAGAGCAAGTCTCCTTCTTGCAGCCCAAGTCTCCTCCTTGTAGAGCAAGTCTTTTTCTTGCAGCCCAAGTTCTTTCCTTGCAGAGCAAGTCTTCAGGAATCTGAAACGTGGTGAGCAAGTCTGGGCCTTCGCTCTGCCAGGGGCCTACACAAAGAATGGGCTCGACCTTCTTTAGGCCCATGGACATGGGCCTATTAGGCTCGCCAAGCCTTATCTCATATTTTATCCTCTTCAGCTGCCCCCTTCACCCCATTTGGTTCGTCGCTTTTATGCAGACGGTCAATTGGGGTGACGGTCAAAACAAACAATCATGACGGTCCTATATTCATGGGGGCGACGGATAGGCGTAAATGAGCGGTAACAAGGAAAAGCTAGGATGGTGATCGTAAAGACTGAATGGTTGGTGACGTAGTCAAAGTGGTGACGGTCAGAACAATACAGTTGACGGTCAAAACTTTACGGTTGATGGTGACGGGGGCCCCTGGAGGGAGCTTTACGGAGTATGACTCCGTCGGGTCAGTGGAGGTCTGACAGGCTGTAGAGGCATTTAAGGCAATGACACGTGTCACTCGTAGATTGGTCCGTATCTCGGATCGAAGTGCCGCTTCGTCTTCCGTGCACTCCATCTATAAAAACCAGCACCTCTCCTTCATTTCTCTTACTTTACGCAGAAACTACATTGTCAGAGCGAGTCCGTCACCTGTCAGAGCTTACCCGTTCACATCCTTCAGCAACGACTTCTACCCGCTCACTCCTTTCCTTGGTAAGTGATCCTATCCGTTCACTTCGATGTACCTTCAGTTTTTATACTTGACATGGTAGAAACTTTAAATTTCATGCATCCGTCTCTTCCCTTTTTTCATTTTAGACCGTTAGTCTTAGGCTTTGTCACTCCGTTGTAGGCAATGTCTAGTGCGTCGAGTAACCAGTCGTTCGTCCGCGACGGGGCGGGTTACGAGGAATTGTACCCGTCGGGTTACAAAGATCCGGACGAACTGAGCGAGAGGACTCCGTCTGCCACTTCACCGTCCTCAACAAATGAGGATATGGAGTTGGCCGAACCAGAGGAAGGTTTTGACGGCGGTGGTGAAGGACCTAAATCGGTAGATGGGGCTGACGGACTTAGGGAGTTCGTCATGCTACCTGAGTGGACGGTGAACAAATTCGGGTCCACAATTAAGGAGGTTCATTTCAAAACAATTAGGGCAATTTATCAAATACCCGACCACATCCCAATCCGTCTACCCTACCAATCAGAAAAATGTTATTACGACGGAGTGGAAGACCTAGGGGTGTACGAACAAGCACTAAAGGCTGGGCTTAGGTTCCCCCTGAACAGACTCAAACGAGAACTACTCCAGCACTTAGGTCTGTCCGTCAGTCAGATATCCCCTAACGCCTGGAGGGTTTTTATTGCAATGGAGGTCCTGTACGGAGCCATGTCTAATGGTTCTAGATCATTGACCGTATGGGAGTTCCTCCACTGCTACCGTCCAGACGAGATAGACAAGTCGAGGGGTATGTACAGCTTCGTCCCTAGGAAGTCCGTCTTATTCACTAAATCGTCAAGGTCGCTGGAGACGCGTCCCTTGAGGGCGTTCATCATGACCTCCATTTGCTCTTTCATCGCCTGCATCTCTGCGAGGATGGGTGGTGGGGTTGCATTCGTGAGGGAAGGCATGCTTGAATTCCGCCTCTCCGTTCTACTGGGCTCATTACTGCCCTCTTGCTTCTCAAGCCCCCTTCTTTCGGAGCTGTCCCCCTGATTCTCCTCCTGGACGTTATGTCCCGGGTTCCTCTGTCGCAACTGTTCCTCCAGGTCATGATTCTGTTTCGTGAGGCGTTCTACTGCAGCCACGAGGGTTTGGACCTGTCTTTCTAATGCGGTGGGCCTTGGCGGCTCGTCACTTTGAACGTCGTTGGTGGTGGTCATCGAGCGTGTGAGTACCATGCAACTCTTGTGTCCGGGAGGCGACAATGGCTTAAGCTGTCACGATCAACCTTTCCCACAGACGGCGCCAATTGATAATGCCGAAAAGTTCACCAGTGAGATGCACGATCCCTGCGCTCGTAGCCGTTGCCTACAAAAGAGAACAACACAAAAACGCCTTACTGAAGGCACCGGTGTGGAGCCGGCCAAATACCCTCCGAAGGTTAAGTCAGAAATCTTTTTACAACTCTAGAGTGCTAGAGAGGAGTCAGTCACGCGTACCTTTTTATGAGGAGGATGTTGGGGTTTTTTATAGTAGTGAGGTCTGGCCTCCTTTCCTTGCAGAGCAAGTCTTATCCTTGCAGAGCAAGTCTCCTCCTTGTAGAGCAAGTCTCCTTCTTGCAGCCCAAGTCTCCTCCTTGTAAAGCAAGTCTTCTTCTTGCAGCCCAAGTCCTTTCCTTGCAGAGCAAGTCTTCAGGAATCTGAAACGTGGTGAGCAAGTCTGGGCCTTCACTCTGCCAGGGGCCCTACACAAAGAATGGGCTCGACCTTCTTTGGGCCTATGGACATGGGCCTATTGGGCTCGCCAAGCCTTATCTCATATTTTATCCTCTTCAGTCATTATTGTCTTTAAATGGAACTATGGTGAAGCTTATTAAATTATTGAACAATAACGGCTTTAGTTATCTCTCATAGTGCAGGAGAAGATGAAGCAAGCTACAGTCAGCCCAGTACCCGGTGATACTCAAGATATTGCTGGATACAAGGGCAGGAGATTCTGCATCTTGTGGTTTATATACCTTAGAAAGTAAAAAGAAAACTGAATTTCTAGCTTCATATATATATATATATATATATATATTTTTTTTTTCATACTTGTTAGCATTCAATAATTAAGACTTGGTATTTGAGATTGGACCCCGATATTGTAGGTTTGGTTGTGAATTGTTTAATTGACCATTATCACTTAACGAATAGTTGATGTTGTTGCCTTTATGAAAAGTGAACTCATTGCAAGGAATTTATTTATGACTTGTGGTATATTATTTGACCACAGATAAAGTGAAGGGGTTTACAATGACTTGAGTTATATAACTTATATTCACTGTGATGCCGTAGCCAATTTCAGCCATGTTCTTGGGGGTGGTGAAGAGCAAAGACAATCGAATGTGAAGATGAATGAGTGCTCACTGCTCAGTACCGAGAATGGTAAAGTGTAAAACATAAAAACAACAAAGCAAAGAGACTTTATTGGATTTGGTGAGAGACCTTAAAAGTATTTCAGACTGTTAAAAGTCATTTATGCGTGGAGGCCGGAGGGTGTGGCCGTGTGGGGATGGAGCTCTGTACCCCGCATGTGCGGACACTATATCTATATATTGGTATTATAGTATAGATAAAAGGAAAATCAGTTGTATGTATATTAAGTATTAACTCTTTTTATTAAGTTTTTTCATGTATTCAGCAAAAAAAAAAGAAAAAAAGAAGGGTTTTTCATGTAAATTACAGGCATAATCTACAAGTATTATTACTATTGATATTGCTTCCAATTAACAAATCAGATGTTTGGTCGTAGATTCACCACACTCTGTTCACCAACTTAGATATTTCTAAGTCACCAAATGTAGTTTGCATGTTATGAGTAATTCTCTCTCTTTATTTTTTATTTTTTATTTTTGGAGACCATGCTCTTTTCATTTTGGTAGGGTCCATCTTCACAGTCCCAATATTTATAGTATAAATTTTTCCAAAGCTATTAAAATTAATAAATATGGGTGATTTAAAGTTATGTGAATATATAAAATCTTCATATTTCACTATGGATTGCTCAGATTATATATATATATATATATATATATATATATATATATATATATGTGTGTGGGGGGGGGGGGGGGTTGTGGAGATGTCAAACACTATCACAATTTGAAAAAATATTTATGATCCTCAACCAAAAAAAAAAAAAAAAAAAATCTTTATATTCCTTCATATAATTTTGAATTATTTTTTAGAGTTTTTAGGTAAAATTTTGTATATTAAGAAAAACTGTTGCTTTTCTTTAATTCTTTTTCATAAATATTATTGTATATGCTCTTTTTTTTTTTTTTTGAGATCAAATATTGTATATGCTCTAAAAAGTAAGAAACAAAAATTTACTCATTTTTACTAGAAAAAAAAAAATTAGGTAACTACTATTAGTTATTATAACATATATTACATATTTTTTACTTATACTACTAATATGATGTAATGACTATTAGTTATCAATGTTGCATTCTTGGTACAGAGGAATCTTAAAACCGAAAATGACATCATAGAGGTATGTATTCAAATTCAACCCACCAATTAGACAAATTTAACTCAATCCAACCTAGCTTTGACATCTCAAATTAGTTTTTCATTTTTTAGGGTTAATAGGTTAAATTGTTTTCCAAAAATGAAAAACAAAAATGTGTTGGGTTAGGTTTGGGTTAGCAAAATTTTTAACACAAATAATTGAGTCAATCTACGTTTTTAGTGGGGGTGGGTCTGTGGTGGGTACACTTTTCCACAGTCCTATAAAAAACTCATTCCATGCTCCTTAACCTACACCTTAATTTATAATTTTATATATCCTTATCAATCTCCGCAAATTTAGTTGTTCCCTCGGCTCAAATTGCAATCAAAGTCACATTCCAATTCCATATTTCCAGCTTTTTCCTTTTCTTTTAGCTTTTTGTCAAAAGAGGGATTGATCATTGATGACTATGCCCTAAAAAATGCAAGCAGGCCCCTTCATGCCTCGCCAATTTCCAAGTAAAGGTGAAGAATTGTCAAAAGCTCACCTAATATGCTCTTCTTTTTTGAGTCAATGGTGGGGGCGTAGTGGAAAATGATGGAAGCACCTTTGTAGTGGGTCTCTCATTTTTTGGTAGTGGGTTGTGGGACCTTCTTAAAGGGCTGAGCATGTTTCATTTGTATTCATGTAAAGTGAGGAATTGCATTAGTGTTTCACACCACCCTTGTCTGAATGGCCCCTCATTTTTCAAAGCAACGTGCCTGGGATAAAGAAAGTGATAGTGTGATACGAAAAAGTCATTCGAGTTTAGGTGGATAATGGAACAGCAAGGCTGTTTAAAGAGGTCGTAGTTTGTAGTTTGTACTTCTACATGAGAAGCCTCAACGGCTTCCTGTGGAACACTCAAAGCTGTAAAAAGGGTGGGAGGTGATTATAACTAGGCTAGATTTTATGGCTTCTCATGGAGCCTGTACATCCTTATTAAATCGATGTTTTAAGCAATTAAGTGCAACATAAATTTTGGTAATGAAGTGGAAAATTGATGAAAAACATCTTTAAAGTAAATACCACTCCGAGGACACAAACAATCCTATAAAATTCAATATAATAGAAGGGAAATTATTGTGTACTCCCGGAGTACCATAAATGCGTACTCTCTCCTCTCACATGAATGGTAGGTCCCACTAATTAAATTCATGGTGGGACCCACCATTCATGTGAGAGGAGGGAACACGCATTTATGATACTCCGGGAGTACCTAATAATTTTCCATAATGGAACTGATAGTCTGATACAAATAGTTAGAACTCACAAAACCTTTGAAATCTAAACTTTCTATGCAACCTCTACAAACAACTCACTTGCCAAACCACTATTATAGTTTTGAAATCTTTGGAATCCTTCTTAGTGATTTCCTCCACACAAACCATAACCCTTGATGCACTCCAATAAAACTCCTAACATAACTCAACTTCATCTATACTGGTTGAATTAAGTTCATTTTTAGAATTATCACAAGTGGATATTTCTCGAGGTGAAGAAATTGGATTGGAATTTTTATTTTATTTTTTAAGACTAAATTGCAAATTATATCTCTAAAATTTGGGATAATATTTTGTCCCTCAAAATTTCAAAATTTTGATCTATTCCCTAAACACTAGGTATTGTTTAGATTTGCTCAATTCCATCAACGTGTTGTGCCTGCCTGCCCATTAAGCACTAGATTAATCAAAACAATTTCAAAATAAAGGGTGCAAACTAAGAACAATACCAAATATAAAGGGTGTAAAATCAAGACAAATATAAATATAGAGGGTGTCGTTGGGTTGCTGATCTAGCACTTAACAAACAATTAGACATGGTGTATTACAAAGGAGCAAATTGAAATGATACCTACAGGTAGGGAAACATATCAAAATTTTAGAGGATAGAGTCAAAATTACCCTAAATTTTAGGGATATCATTTACAATTTAGTCTTTTCTTTATATTTTTTTAAATCCTCCACTCCGACCTAATTGAATTTATGGATAGCCAATTTTCACTTATTTTTTGGCAGTTTTTAATACTAAAACTATGCTTCACTGTCCCGGATCCTTTTTATTTTTATTTTATTTTATCTACCAATTAAAACCATAAAAGAAGCTCACTTTAAAGCTTTAAACCCTTCCACCTCCCACTATCAGTTTCCACTCACTTAAAGTTTGTGGTAATTTTGATCTTGTTCCTTAAAATTTAAAAATTTGATATACTCCCTTAACGCAAAGTATCATATGGATTTGCTCACTTCCACCAATGTGTTGTGGGCAAAATTTGCTTAATAGTACTTTTTTAGAAAAAAAATTGGGTGAATGGCATATGTTTGAAGTTTCTTAATTAGTTAGATTGTTTTTGTAAGTTGAGTTTGGCAAACTCGAGTTTGGGCTGGAAGTTGAGTTTGACAAACTCGACTTCCAAACAATATTAATGCATCTTGCTTGGTCCTACTTGGAAGTCGAGTTTGTCAAACTCAACTTCTAACCCAAACTCGACTTTCAAAAACAGTCTAACTAATTAAATAACTTCTTTCGTATACTTCTTTCCTAAAATTTTTCTAAAAACATACTATTTGGCAAATTTTGCCTGTGTTGTGCCTACTTATCCATTAAGCACTAAATTAATCAAAATAATTTCAAACATATAGGGTGCAAAATCAAAATAAATACAAATATAGAGAGTTTTATTGGATTGCCAATCTGGCACTTAACAGACAATAAGGCGATACATAGTGTTAAGATAGATAAAATCATATCAAAAATTTGAAACTTTAGGAGATAAAATCAAAATTAATCCAAATTTGAGAGATATAATTTGCAATTTAGTCTTGGTTTTGTTTATTAAATTCCAACCCCACCTAATTAAGTCCATGGACAGCCCCCATTATCACTTCTTTTACCCAGTTTTTAGAATTATGCTAGCTTTAAACCCTTTCCGAGTATGACTATTAATTTGCAGTGACCGAATCATGAGCTGAAATGAACAGATGTGATCAATAAGCAAAAAAAATTAGGTAACTAGTATTAGCTTCTTCTTCTTTTTTTTTCTTTTTTTTTTGGTTGAGAAAAAGCCCCTAAAGCCCCTAAACTAGTATTAGTTATTATAACATATATTACATATTTTTTACTTATACTACTAATATGATGTAATGACTATTACTTATCAATGTTGCATTCTTGTTACAAAGGAATCTTAAAATAGAAAATAACACCATAGAGGTATGTATTTTTGACAAATTTAACTCAATCCAACCTATCTTTCACATCTCAAATTAGTTTTTTCTAGGGTTAATAGGTTAAATTGTTTTTTAGAAAATGAAAAACAAAAATTAGTTGGGTTAGGTTTGGGTTAGCAAAATTTTTAACATAAATAACGGACTCAATCTACGTTATTATTGGAGTGGGTCTGTGGTAGGTACACTTTTCCCTGTGGGTCTGCCATGGGTTGGATTAGGTGGTGTGGGGCTTCATCTCGTGATTCTTGTGGATCTACAATGGGTTGGGTTCTGCCGTGACCGACAAAGATGGTTTAGTGAGGGTGGGTTTGTAATGGGTACACTTTTCCACGGTCCCATAAAAAATATTCATTAATTCCATGCTCCTTAACCCCACGCCTTGATTTATAATTTTATATATCCTTATCAACCCCTGTAAATTTAGTTGTTCTCTCGGTTCAAATTGCAATCTAAGTCACATTCCAATTCCATATTTCTTGCTTTATCCTTTTTAGCTTTTGTCAAAACAGGGATTGATCATTGATGACAATGCCCTAAAATATGCAAGCAGGCCCCTCATGTCTTGCCAATTTCCAAGTTGTAAAAAATCTGAGTATTTGGGAAAATATCTAAGCACACTCTCTAAATAGAACCTCTGCTCTTATTGAATGAAAAACAAAGAAAATGAAAGTGTTAAATTACAAGATACAACTCCTACGCTACATATACAAGCTGCATCAAGAAGAAAGAAGAAACTAACTCTATCTACTTTCCTAAAAAAGCGGGAAATAAAACCGTTACAACTAATAACCAGTAAACTGTCAACACGTGTCCATTATTAACTTAAAACAGGGAAAGATTCTGCTAAGTGAGACGACATCGTTTGCATCAAGTAATTCAAGTCATTGTGGAAGGAGTAGCCCAACGGCGCCGTATCCGTTAAGTTCAACAGCTCATCATTTACACAAAACGCTGTCCTATCTTGAGCTTCATTTAGTTGCAACTGAAGTGATGCCGTTTTGCACTGCCGTACTTCTTTCTTATTTTCAACACAAGTAAAGGTGAAGAATTGTCAAGAGCTCACTTGATATTATGCTCTTCTTTTTTGTATCAATGGTGGGGGCATAGTGGAAAATAATGGAAGCACCTTTTCAGTGGGGCTCTAATTTTTTGGTAGTGGGTTATGGGACCTTCTTAAAGGGCTAAGTATCCGTGGCGACGCCACATTCATGTCAGGGTGTTCCTAGGAACACCCTAACCTGAAAAAAAAAAAAATATATATATATATATATATAATAATTAATTTTTTATTTGTTTACCCTTTAAAAAAAGTTAGGAACACCCTCAATCTCAATCAAAATTAGGAACACCCTAAAATAAATAAATAAAAAAGCCCAAAAAAATTTTTGAACTAAAATCTGGAAAAAAAAAAAAAAATTGTAACAGGCAAGCCCACAAAAAAAAAAAAAAAAGAAGCCCAATATATTGAAAACAGAAACCCACAGATTTTCCAAAAAAAAAAAAAAAATGATCAGTATAAGACTGATCAATGCAAGCCCAGCAAACCCATTCATTCCTCAACCCACCCTCCAAATACTAACAAAAAACCCCATTCTTCTCCCTCAAATTCCAAATCACCAATGAAAAAAATAATACTAATAAATAAACAAAAGAGCAAAACAAATCTCCTCTTACATTTACTGGGAGTATAATGCCCCCATCACGCCGCCTCTCCATGACAGTCCTCCACATCGCCAGTCGCCCTTCTATGAATCACTGGTATCTTTCTCATTTTTTACTTCGCTCTCTTGTTGTGTGTTTGTTACCTTTTTTTTTTTTATTTTTTTATTATTTTTATTTTTTTTAACTATGTGTTTTGTATAACTCTGTGTGCTGTGTTATTGCTATACAACACTTCAAAATACTGTGTCCGAGTGTGAGAATGACATTTTTGTGGCTGTAAATTTGACAAGTGTGGATTTCTGTCTTTCACTTTAATTATATAATATATTATAATATTTTTGAGTTTCTGTTATATAATAATATATAAATTATAAAATATCGTTATATATAATTAGTTATTACAATGTACTGTTGTTTGCATTTATATTTTGGCTTGAGTGGTTAAATTATAAATGAGTTTTATTCAATAAAAAAAATGTAGGACACAACATTATTAAGCTAAAATATTAATTCATAAAATAAAAATTTTTATTGGGTCTTGAATTTTTTTTTAATTCAATAATTTTTTTATATTTAATTTGCCCCCCTAGAAAAACTTCCTGGCTCCACCACTGACCTTGAAGCACCTGAAATAAACCGGAATGATCCGAAATTTTCTCTGAAGTAGAATAGGGTGGGTTACTGTTCCGGTTTGTTTACTGGCACGGTATTTTCCGGCTGTTACGGAATGGAATTAATAATATTGAATCAAACTTAATTACCTAAAGGCTAAAAAGAAATAAGATTGTATAATTTATATTTCCTAAGAAACACCCTGAATAAAATTCCTATAGTCGCCACTACTGAGTATGTATCATTTGTACTCATGTAAAGCGAGGAATTGCGTTAGTGTTTCACACCACCCTTGTCTGAATGGCCCCTCATTTTTTCAAAGCAACGTGCCTGGGATAATGAAAGTGATAGTGTGATACGAAAAAGTCATTCGAGTTTAGGTGGGATAATGAAACAACAAGGCTGTTTAAAGAGGTCGTAGTTTGTAATTTGTACTTCTACATGAGAAGCCTCAACGGCTTCCTGTGGAACACTCAATAGCTGTAAGAAGGGTGGAGAGGCGATTATAACTAGGCTAGATTCTATGGCTTCTCATGAAGCCTATACATCCTTATTAAATCGATGTTTTATGCAATAAAGGGCAACACAAGATTTGGTAATGAATTGGAAAATTGATTTAAAAAAAAAAAAAAAAAACATCCTTAAAGTAAATACCACTATGAGGACACAAACAATCCTATAAAATTCAATATAGTATAACTGTTATAAATAGTTAGGACTCACAAAACCTTTGAAATCTAAACTTTCTACGCAACCTCTACAAACAACCCACTTGCCAAACCTCTACTATAGTTTTGGAGCCTTTGGAATCCTTCTTGTTAATTTCCTCCACACAAACCATAACCCGGACGCACTCCAATGAAACTCTTGACATAACTCAACTTCATCTATACTAGTCGAATTAAGTTCATTTTTAGAACTATCACGAGTGCATATTTCTCAGGGTGAATAAGTTGGATTGGATTTTTTAAGACTAAATTGAAAATTATACCTCCAAAGTTTGGGGCAATATTTTGTCCCTTGAAATTTCTAAATTTTGATCTACTCCCTAAACACTAGGTATTGTTTAGATTTGCTCAATACCATCAATTTGTTGTGCCTGCCTGCCCACTAAGCACTAGATTAATCAAAATAGTTTCAACCTAAAGGGTGAAACTTAAAACAATACCAAATATAAAGGGTGTAAAATCAAGACAAATACTAATGTAGAGGGTGTCATTAGGTTGCCAATCTAGCACTTAACAAACAATTACTATTAGACATGGTGTATTGGAAGGGAGCAAATCGAAATGATACCTACCGGTAGGAAACATATCAAAATTTTAGAGGATAAAATCAAAATTACCCTAAATTTTAGGGATGTCATTTACAATTTTGTCTTTTCTTTTTATTTTTTAAAATCCTCCACTCCGACCCAATTGAATTTATGGATAGCCCATTTTTACTTATTTTTTTGGCAGTTTTTAATACTAAAACTATGCTTCACTGTTCCGGATCCTTTTATTTTTTCATTTTATCTACCAATTAAAACCATAAAAGAAGCTCGCTTTAAAGTTTTAAACCCTTCCACGTCCCACTATCAGTTTCCACTCACTAAATCTTTCGAATTGTGAGCTGAATCGAACATTTTGTGATCAATATTTATTACCCCAAAGGGGCTAAGCCCTCAACTGTATTTGTATATGAAAGGAGTTTGAGAGCAATAAAGATCGGAGAACTGATAAACGTTTGTGAGAGTATTTTGTATCCTATAGGATCCATCTAGATGACCCTCTTTTTCTATAATATTTGCAGAAGGTAGGTAAATAAAATATTTGGAATGAGGATTGATTGATGATGACTCGTCCATGCATGAAATATGAAGTATGCAAAATTCGGTTTATCTTTTCATTTAAGAGATTTTTTTTTTTTTTTTTTGGAGAAAGTTTTCATTCAACAGATTAAGTGAATGTTTAGAAACTGCTTATTTAGCTTTTTGTTGAAAACTTTTTGCTAAAAGCGTACTAAGGTATATTTGTACCTTGAAAAAATTTGAAAAAGTGAGAAAATGCGGAAAAATGTGAGGTTTTAAAAAGTTGTACATAAAAATTAGGGAAAAAGCCACTTTTAGTCCCTACATTTTTAGGCGATTTCCATTTTAGTCTCTAAGTTTTATTTTTACCGCTTTTAGTCCCTATTCTGGAAAACGCCTCCATTTTAGTCCCTGCCGTTACATCAGAAATGGAAGAAGCTGACGTGGCAAACGACATGAATAAATAATAGTAAATTAATGTCCACGTGGTCTAAATTAATAATAAAAAAATATTTTTAATGCCACGTCAGCATTTAAATTAAAAAAAATAATTTATTAATTTTAACTAAATAAAAAAATTAAAAACAGAATTAAAAACTAAAAATTATATGAATTGAGATCTAAATTTTTCTGGAACAAGAACAACAAAAACACAAACTCAGATTCAAAAACACAAACCCATAAATAAATAAATAAATAAATAAATAAAAAGTTGCCGTGGAAAATTCTTCCACCAAAATCAAAAGTCAGTCAATGCAAAAACTTTACCAATCTCAAAAGCAAACTTAGACTGGAGGTGCTCAGAGGACAAGCTAGACGAGGAGATCTCAGCACTGGATAGCCTTGACCTCGACGATCTGGAGGTGCTCAGAGAAAGGAGGCTCCAGCAGATGAAGAAGATGGCCGAGAAGCGGAGCCATTGGATCTCCCTCGGCCACGGCGAGTACACCGAGATCTTCTCCGAGAAGGACTTCTTCTCCACCACGCGATCCAAAGCGCGCTGAGCAGGATCGGAGGCGCGGAGGAACTCGCGGTTGATGTCGAGAGCGCGCGTATCGATAGTGTACCTAAGGTTGCGGCGAGACTGAGGAGTGTTTTCGGTGTAGAACGATGATAGTGTGTTGAGGGAAGATAAGAGATCTGGCGAGTCCATTCGGCATTCTAATACCGTGCTGCTCCCCATTTTCAGATCGATCTTGAGAGAGTTTGAGGGAGTGCGTACCAAGTGTTTGCGAAAATGTCAGAATGAATTTAGTATGGGCTCCCCATTTTCTCAAATCTGCTTGTTGGATAATGGAAATGGGAACGAGAACGGTTACAATGTTGATTTTTTCGGATCTAATTTGTATTTTGTTGCAATCTGCTTAGATCTGTAAATTTTTTTTTTTTTTTTTTTAATTTTTGGGTTTGTGTTCTTGGATCTGCGATTGTGTTCTTGTTGTTCTTGTTCCAGACAAATTTAGATCTCAATTCATATAATTTTTAGTTTTTAATTCTGTTTTTAATTTTTTTATTTAGTTAAAATTAATAAATTTTTTTTTTTAATTTAAATGCTGACGTGGCATTAAAAATATTTTTTTATTATTAATTTAGACCACGTGGACATTCATTTACTATTATTTATTCATGTCGTTTGCCACGTCAGTTTCTTCCGTTTCTGATGTAACGGCAGGGACTAAAATGGAGGCGTTTTCCAGAATAGGGACTAAAAGCGGTAAAAATAAAACTTAGGGACTAAAATGGAAATCGCCTAAAAATGTAGGGACTAAAAGTGGCTTTTTCCCTAAAAATTAAAAACTAAAAGCTAAAACCTGAAACTTTATTTTTACTTTTTTTTTTTTTAAGAATACTAAATATTTTTAACACACACACGGAGAGAGGGAAGAAGGTTTTTTAAAGAAACTTACAGTGGTGTATATCCAAAAGGGTCAAACTCTTGGATACACAGCATAGGCTTTAAATCTTTTTTACTCACACTCATTTTCCAATGTGGGATTGAGTGTGAGTAAAAGAGGTTTAAAGCCTGTGCTGTGTATCCAAGAGTTTTATCCCTCCAATCCCAACATGCCACATCATCATATTACAAATTAAAGAATATGCACAATCGCATTCATTGAATTATAATATCCAATTGGAAATCCAACTTAACTGTGAGTTTTTTGAGATGTTATTATGTGTGGTATAATATATTGAGTCTTAAGTAAAAAACTAATGTCACAATCTCTTATTGGATGATGTAAAATATGGGTTTTACACCTCATCCTTACCAAACTCGGACTCTTAATTCAAACCCCTAAATACTTATCAAGAATAAAATTTATTTGACTACTAATCAACTTATGCTTGCACCTTACTTTTTATGTCATTTGTAGTTCTTTTTATTGTTGTAACTTAGACTAGGTTTCTACATGACCTATGAATATCTTATTTTATTTTATGTCATTTCTGAATTTCTAGTTTTGTATTTTCTACCGTTCAAGATCTTGTCACAGAAGTCCAATGTGCTTTGTATTTAACTTTTTCAAAATTCATTGGTAATGTGGAAGATGAGAGTGACTTGAAGGGTCTTATAGAGCAGCGGTTTGAAGCACTACAGAGTAGCAAGTAGTTGATATGAGAAAAAAAATTAAAATATAAATCCAATTTACAGAATAATTAAAATTCAAGTGTTTAGATCAAAATCCTAAACTCATGACCAATGCATTGGTCTCTCTGCTTGTATAATGTACCGTGTAGTTCATCAAAATGAGATATCATTGAAAATAAATGAAGGAATTATTCAACAAGACTATGTGGGAATAATTGCTAAAATCATTCATATTGAGGTGCATAAGTGTTCTTAAATTTTAAGCATAAACTAGCTTTTAACAAAGGCAATAATTGTTCTAGTCTTAGTGTCCTTAAATTTGAAGTATAAATTAGCTTTCAAGAAAAATAATGGTTGTTCCTGTTAATGTTTTGTGGTATTTGGATTTTGAGTGACACATGAAAAGGGTTGGATTTAGGTTTAAATCTCTAAATATTAACCTTATTTTTTTTATAGGTGTGGGGCTGAGCAATGACACTCGCTTGGTAAATAAACCTAATTATCTTAATGCGACTTCATAGACAATTCCATTAGATTATTGGTCATAAATTTTTTTCCCCTCAAACTTGTCCTCAATATTTTTAGTGGGAATTCAATTTTGTTCTTCAACTTTAAACATACGAGGGAATTCCGACAACATAAAATTGATCAATGAACACACCATAGTAGTGGAGATTAAAGCAATACTCATTAGTAAACTTAATTTTAGTATCTCATTTATAATTCTGGTTTAAGGTAGAAAGAACTTTCTTTAGTTTTGAAAATTTATAATACTAAAAACAAATATCACTATGTTCAAAACTCATTTCCCATAACTCAAACTTCAATTTCCATAACTCAAAACTCAATTACCATAACTCAAACTTCTAACCTATATCTCATATCATATTCTGTATTTTTCTCTTAACTTGCTCAACTTCTTTTCAGCTTTTACAGTTGCACATCAAATTGTCACATTGGCTCTTTCTTAACACATCATATAAAGTTTGGTTTAGGTAAAAATATTTTGTTCTCAATTTGTTGCATTAGAGAACTTCAAAATGTTGATAGGTTATGAGTGAATGAGAAATTGACTCATAAAATGGCCAATTGAAGATGGTTTTAGTTGGTAGAATCCATGAGTCCCACATAGTAAGAAATTGGACTTTTATAAATATATATATATATATATATATATATATATATGTGTGTGTGTGTGTGTGTAAAGAGAGAGAAAGAAAGAGGGGTCCATGTGGGCTTTCCTAATATTGAATAATTTTTTTTTTTTTAAGTGTCTTTGTTTAGTGCATAGTTTTTATTTTTTACGAAATAGAGTGCCTGTTCAGATGACACAATATAAATATAAGGATTATGTTTTACTCCCTTAATGCTTGGTATTGTTTGGATTTGCTTACTTCCGCCAATGTGTTGTGCTTGGCTATCCATTAAGCACGAGATTAATCAAAATAGTTGCAAACATAGAGAGTGCAAAATCAAAATAAATACAAATATAGAGGATGTGGTTGGGTTGCCAATTTGGCACTTAACAGGCATGGTGCATTGTATGGGAGCAAATCATAAAGATGCATAACATTTGGGGATCATATTAAAATTCATTTGGGGATCATATTAAAATTTTGAAACTTTAGGAGAAAAAATCAAAATTAATCCAAATTTTAGGATAAAAATTTGCAATTTAGTTTTTGTTTTATTCATTTAATATTTTTCAAAATTCCGATCCGACCCAATTAAATCCATGGATAACCCCATTTTCACTTCTATTTTCACAGTTTTTAAAGCAATGCTACCTTTAAACCCTTAAACCTCCAAGTCTGATTATCAATTTGTATTTATTTAAACAATTAATGCGATCAATATTCATTCCCCCAAAGCGACCAACCTCTGAACTGTTAGTGTGATAAAAGATGGGATTGGGAGAGGCAAAGAGAGTAGTAACAAACAAGGTTTGAAATTGAAATTGGGCAAGATGGGTTTCAACGCCGGTGATTTATTAAAATGTGTGTGGTAATGATGGTGAAGGTTATTAAATTTTATTGAACATTAACATCTTTGGTTTTCTTTCATAGCCCAATGTTACTCGATATATTGTTGGATAAAAGGTCAATTGATTTTGTCTTTTAAAGAAACAGAATTTCTAGCTTCATTTTTTTTTTTCATACTTAGCATTCAATAATTAAGTCTTCGTACTTCTCAAAAAAAAAAAAAAAAAAAGTCTTCGTATTTGAGATTGGACCCTAATATGGATATTGTTGGTAGAAAGATGTTGTAGCTTTGGTTGTGAATTGCTTGATTGACCATTATCACTTAACGAATAGTTGATGTTGTTGCTTTTATGAAAAGCGAAATGATTGCAAGGAATTTATTTATGACTTGTGATGTGATATGTTATTTGACCACAAATAAAGTGAAGGGGATTACAATAACTTGTGTTATATTTCTGGCTTAATTGTTATATAAACTATCAGGCTTAGGTATCTAGTTTAATTATCAAAAGTTTGTAAGAACTAACTTTGTTGCATAAGCCTTATTTAAAAGACATGTTTTGAAGGTCAGGCCAAATCATCAAGTATTTGCCTCTTTCCTTTTCTTTTTAAAATCTTAATTTTTTTATTCTATCTATTGATTCCTTTCCCCTTCTATTGTTGAATATTTTTGTTTCAAACTTTCAACATATATGTATGTTTAAATGCTGACATTGAATTGTTAAGCTGCAGATTGCGCATCAGCCTAGCATATATGTCCTAGACACTCTGGGTGTATTTATGGTTCCAACTATCCCTGACATAGAGACAGAATTGAGGCTGGCTCTTGCAAGTATCATCTTCTTGCAAATAATTTCTCTTTAGTTTCTTCTGAGACTTCTCTATGATTAATACAATACACATGTGAGTGTTCACATAGCAATGCAAGCATGCTTTTTAAATTTAAGGAATGATAAATCTTGCTTGAAAGATCACATTTGTAAACAGACAAAAATAAGTGACACATCTCTCAAATTACTTATAAAAAAGTTGTAGCCTTCCTACCTATTTCATAAATATGTATTATTGTATATATTTTAAAGAGTTAGTTACTATTTTTTTTAAAATATTTTATTGGTAACTAGTATTGTTTATTTAATAATATATTATATAAATTATTGATTAAGAATCAAATTACTAATCTGGTCCACTTACTATTAGATTTATCGATGTTATTACTAAATTCTTAAAAACAAGTTAATTACATTCTTGATAGTTATCTTAAAAATGAAAATGATTGTCATAAAGGTATGCATTGATCCCACCAATTCAACATACTTAACCCAATCCAAATTAATATGCCATTTCAAATTGGTTTTTATGTGGGTTCTAGATTAAATTGCTTCCCCACCCCACCCCCCTCCCCCTTAAAAAAAAAGAATTGAATTAGATTCAGATTAGCAAAATTTTAATACAAAAATCCAACTTAATCTATGCTATTAATATTTTGAAAAATATATGCATTTTTTTATAAATACTTTGAGATTTTTTAAAATTAGTTAGTTCGTTATAGATTCCTTTTGGAAGTTCTGTGTGGTTAAAGTCTTTCTAAATGAGTGTTGCTCTTTCCCCTTTCCCCTTCCTCTATAAGTAAAAATTTCAAAAAGAAAAAGGTTTAGTTCAAATTTGAAAGATTAGACTTAATCACAAAAGCTTTAGTAACAAAGTGAAAATCTAATGAAAAACCTATTTTTTGTCTAATGACAAAGAATACAATCACAAGAAGCGGACGTTATAAGTTGAAATTCTATTAAAAAAATGAAAAACCTAAACCTCTTTAAATGAAATATTACTCCAAGGGCAAAAAGTTTTATAAATTCAATATAAAGGAACAATTAAAAACAATCAAGACTCATAAAACCCTTGAATCCTATACCAATTATGCAACCTCTGCAAACAACTTTCTTATTTTTAGACCACATAGCGCTATTTGGTTTCACACAATCAAACACTTTCTTTGGAATCACAACATATGTAGGTAAATAATAAATATTTGTCAATGAAACACAATTAATCCCCGCTTATATCGAAAATCGATTGATATCTTGGTTTAATAAAGAGTACAATCATAAGAAGCAAACGTTATAGGTTGAAACTTTATTAAAAAAAAAAAAAAAAAAACTCTTTGAATGAAATATTACTCCAAGGATAATTTTTTTTTTTTAATAAATTCAATATAAAAGAAGAATTAAAAACAATTTGGACTCATAAAACCTTTGAACCCTATACCAATTATGCAACCTCTGCAAACAACTTTCTTCTTTTTAAACCACAAAGTGCTATTTGGTTTTACGCAATCAAACACTTTCTTTAAAATAACAAAATATGTGGGTAAATAATAAATATTTGTCAATGAAATACAAGGAGAAAAGGCATAATATTTTATTTTTAAATAGCATAGACTATGACCCCCTTTTATTTAGAGCAAAACTATAAAGTGGTGACATAAAATTAATTAAAAAAAAAAAAAAAACAGAATCAATGAACATATTTCCTCAAACACACAGGGGCAAATGAGACTTTTGGTCTTTACTGATTTGCTTGAGCTTGCCTCTTTCTTGTTGTTAGAGTATGGTACACGCTTTTGTGCTCTTCGAAAAAACAGATTTTACCTTGATTAAATTTGGTTGAATTGAGTTAATCGTAGAGTTCTCAAGATGAAGAAGTTGGGCTGGGTTTTTATTTTATATTTTAATTCCAGCCCAACCCAGTATCGATTCAATGGACAGCCCATTTTCAATTATTTTTTTGCAGTACTTTTTATCTACCGGTAGCTCCACCACCAAGGAAGTAGCCACCACCAAAATTCAACAAGTTAAAAAAAGAGACATTCTTCCGGATTCTTTTTTTTTTTTTTTTTTTCAAAATAACACCATACAACATGTTATTGTTTGTGTGATAGATTATGGGATTGAAATTGAAATTGAAATTGGGTTTCAACGCCGGTGGTGGTGGTGGTGGTGGTGTTGATGGGCGCCATCAGAGACACGCCGGTGTTGTGGTTGAAGTCCACATTCCCTTCTTCTCCGCCAAAAATGAAAGACTTGGCCAACCCTAACAAACATCATCAAGATTGCATCACCATTAATGCCCATAGCAAAACCTCTGTTCACAAGGTTTGTTATTAGTGAATTTAGTCTGTTAACGGATTTTTTTTTTTTTTTTTTGGGAGGTTGAAATTCAATTGATTCCCTCAACATGTAAAAAATGAGTCAATAATTTTATTTCATCAAAAAATCTGTTAGCCAATGATGCAATTTAAACATTCATTTTAAATTATAAATTTTGCTAAAAACGTTGTCATTTCATAGATCTTATTGTTTGATGATTATATTTGTTTAAATAAAACTGTTTAATTTGCTAAAAGATTTGGACCAAATCTTAAGGACTAATTTGACAATTGAAGTAAATGTCAAGAGACTAAAATTGAACTTTAGCATTTTTTTTATTTTATTTAAAAAAGATTCATTTGATTTTAGACATGTTTTTAAAAATTTTGACAGTAATTATTTATTTTTAAAACTTAAACTAAACATAAAATATGTCTATAAATATGAAGATATATTATTCATTTAATTAATTATTTGTTGCAGCAATCCTGTCCTAATTTTTCAAGAGTTATGGTGTTTTCGCGTCCTGTCCTATATTGTCTGTTTCAATGTCTGTGTCAGTGTCAATCAGTGTCTTTGTCCACTCTCTCTAATATTTTAGAATGTGTGTGGTGATGATGGTGTTTTATCGTGGTTCATGTACCAAAAGCTTCTCGAGCTTGTGGGAGTTCAAGCTGAAGGAAGTGATTTCAAGGGAAGCTACTCTACTTATTTTCATGGTTGGCGTTCCTAACATTGCCAAGTTGGTTTGAATTAATTCAATCCATCAAATTGCATAGTCTTGCCTTCCTGGTAAGCTGTTACTATGTTTTTGCTAGATTATGTTTGAATGTCATTGTCTTTAAATGGAACTATGGGGAAGTTTATTAAATTTTATTGAACAATAGCTGCTTTTGTTTTCTTTCATAATGCAGGAGAAGATGAAGTGTGCTACTGTCGTCCCACTGCCTGGTGTTACTCAAGATATTGCTGGATACAAGGTGAAGAGATTCTGTGTTTTATGGTTTATTACATTAGAAAGTAAAGAGAGACTGAAAGTCTAGTTTCATGTGTCTTTCACAGATATAGTTGATGTTGTTGCTTTTATGAGAAGCAAACCGATTGCAAGGAATTTATTTCTGACTTGTGTTATATTATTTGACCACAGAAAAAGTTATGGTAATTAGATTACAATGACTTTGTATTATATTCTATCTTAATTGGTTGATTGCCCCCCAGCCCCCAACCCAATCTTGCTAGCTGTCTTACTAATTCTTATTTATTTTTTTACTTTTGATTTTCTTTTTTAGCTGGCAAGCGTTTTTAGGTTTACATGATTAGGAAAATAAACTATCCGGCTTAGGTATCTGGTATTATTGCCAAATTGTGGTCTATGGTGTTTGGTTTATTTGGAGTTTGTTGGGTGATGTTGAAGAATGTTGTTGAGTTGTTAGCTTGCTGGTCTGGTCATTTTTGTTGTCATCGGAATGGGAATTTGTGGATGGTTCCCCCTGCATTGTTTGATGTGGTGCTTATGGAGAGAGAGGAACGATTGGAATTTTGAGGATACAGAGATAGCTATGCTTGATCTCAAATTATTTATCTTTAGAACCTTGTTGGACTAGATGTCAACTTTGCATAGTCAGCCATTATGTTCTGTTTTTGATTTGATAGATTCATTTGTATAGTTGGGCCACACTATTTTTTTGATATCAACAAAATTGCATTACTAATATTTAAAAAAAAAAAGTTTGTAACAAGCTAGTTTGGGACTAGCTTATAAGCTAGTTTTTTGCTTTTTAGCTTTTATTTACACTGTTTTAAAGCCTCACTTTTTCTTACTTTTTCAAAGTACAAGTATATTTAGCACACTTTTAACAAAAAATTTTCAACAACAAATTAATAAGTTATTCCCAAACGGACACTGAATCAGTTGCATAAACTTTATTTGAAGACATGTTTTTAAGGTCAGGCTAAATCATCAATCATTTGCCTCTTTCCTTTTCTTTTTAAAATCTTATTTTTTATTCTATCTATTGTTTCCTTTCTCCCCCTGTTGTTGATCTGCTGTTGAATTCTTTTGGTTCAACATCTATGTATGTTTAAATGCTGATGTTGAATTGTTAAGCTGCAGATTCCTTATCAGCCTAGCATATATGTCCTAGAAACTCCAGGTGTATTGGTTCCAAGTATCCCTGACATAGAGACAGAACTGAAGCTGGCTCTTGCAGGTATCATGCTCTTGCAAATAATTTCTCTTTAGTTTCTTGTTAGATTTCTTATAGTACACATGTGAATGTGCACAGACATATACACACAGCTACCTGCATGCTTTTTTAGTTTTAGATGTGCTAATGTGCTAATCTTGCTTGAAAGATCAGTGTTGTAAACATTCAAAAATGAGTGAGTCTACAATCATGATTAAGAGAAGTCATAGACTACTCAACCTGACCTGATTTGGTTGCAATAAAGAAATTGGATTCAGCTTACCAAATTCTTAAATGCACGTGAAGATTCTGTAAAAGATTCAGGGGTAGGTGAGGAGCGAATTGCACAATACTTGCTGGCAGTTTTAAATACTCAAGGGACTCCCCTTCATTGGAAGCACTTGAACAGTAGGAGACTAGAGGATTCGATATGATTCTAAGGAAAAACATGAGTA
The DNA here is from genome assembly GCA_023055345.1 of Quercus wislizeni. Classification (NCBI taxonomy): domain Eukaryota; kingdom Viridiplantae; phylum Streptophyta; class Magnoliopsida; order Fagales; family Fagaceae; genus Quercus; species Quercus wislizeni. The sequence continues at coordinate 15,449,824 of JALGQJ010000014.1, forward strand.
TAATCTTAAAGAACAAATGCTTGAACATATTAATCCATGGATCTCTCAACTTTATACACAAGAATGTAGTTAGGGTAGTATACACGTAACACATTTATTTATTTACACATCTTACTTTGAATTACAATGACATAAATGTTTATTTTTACATAAAATACAAAATGCAAAATAACATATTTATATATTTATTTACATCACTTAAAAGCAAATTAAATAACGGAAGTAGTTATTTATTTACATCTTGTAATCCGAATTGTAATAAAGAAATGCTTACGAATTATGGAAGGAACTTGTGACTTTGAATTGGGCAACATCTAGATTCTATTGGTTGGGACTTGTGTTGAACTCCTGGAATGAAATTTGTAGTTATATAGTATATTGGAAACTAGCAGTGAGGATAATACTATGACAAATGATTATACAAAAGAAAAATAAATAAATAAAAATTTAATATGTTCATTTAACATTTTAAGTTTCAATATCTTGCGAAACACAATGTTCTAGAAACAAGATTCAATTCCTCCATGAATTAAATAGGATTAAATGTTTCTTCTTCTCTCTCTCTCTCTCTCTCTCTCTCTCTCTCTCTCTTCTTTGGAATCAGTGTGGGGAATATAAATATTTAGAAGACCGGTTTAGTTTTGGAAATTCAATTTCATCCAAAAAAATATCTTTGGTTTTAATTTAATTTGAATCTAATTTGGACAAAGAGGGCTTTAGCTGATTTTTTTATATATTTATTTTATTTATATATAAATGAAATAGGGGGTTTGGGTTCATAGCAAGAAAAAAAAAAAAAAGAGAGAGAGAGTTGTAAAGACTATCTATAGTAATAGGACAAAAATACTAATAAGAAGACAAATCTTCCCTTACCTCATCATCTTCTCTTGGTAAATTTACGCTACCCTAATGAAGAACAATCTATGGTAAATGAGTGATCTCCTCTACATTTTCTACTCAAATCAGGACGACCATAAATCAACAATTCTGTTAGTGCCTCCATCCCTTCTAGGAGAGATGACAACTTAGGATAATTGTCAATCCAAAGTGTCTGAAGTGATTTCAGATGTGGTAGCCAATCTGGCAAAGCCGTTAAATTTTCACATCCTCCAATCCATAGTAGCTGTAAAGTGTTTGCAGATCCTTGGAGCCATTGGGGAAAAACCTCCAACTTTGGTAAATGGAAAAACATTAAATTTTGGAGGCTTAACTTGAGATCTTGATTGTCTTCTTCTCCTGCTACTTCTATCAAACTAAGCTCTTTACAATCCCTAATTATCAAGGTCTCTAGGGCAGTTAGGTGTTTCATACTCAGTGTCAAAGATGTCAAACTTGGACAATTTCCAACCACCAATGTTCGAAGATAGGTGAGGTGCCCTTCCTCCACCCCTTCAAACACACATTTTAGATTCGCACATCTCCATATCCACAAAGATTGAAGAGAACTCAAGCAACCTACTGCGTTCTCCGACAAGCAGGTATGCTTTGTTGTAACAATAAAAAGCCTGAGCCTGATTATGTCCCCTATACCTTTTGGCAACCGTTCAAGATTGTGGCAATTTTCAAGCAGTAAAGTTTGCAAACTATGCAGCTTGCAAATGGAATCTGGAAGTTGCTTGATTATGTGATTAAATGATAGGTCGAGATATCTCAAATGTTTCAAACTTCCGATAGAACTTGGCAACACCTCAAAGTATGAATTTTTCAAAACAAGCACCCGCAAGTACTTAAATCTTGAGAAGCGTGTTTCAAGTAAGGACATGGATTGTTCTATTTGGAAAATAATAGTCTGAACTTTGCTCAACTTCTCTAATTGTGTTGTAACTTCTGGCCCATTGTCTAAAAATGATAGGTGACAGACTTCTGCCCTTGAATACTCTCTTTTGGCAATTGAGCGTGCGAGATCGTGGATAAGATCGTGCATTTTAAAGGTAAATTGCAAGATATTTTCTTGTTCAACATCTTGAAAGAAAGATCTTGACAACAACTTCTTGATATACAAGTTGCCAACATCTTCCAACTCTAGATTTTCATCCTTTGGTGATTGAAGAATTCCATGTGCCATCCAAAATTGAATCAAGAGAAGATTATTGAATACAAAATCCTTTGGGAAATTAGAACAATGTGCAAAACATGGCTTTAAGTGAAATGGCAATTGATTGTAATTGAGCTTCAATGCAGGTAAGATGCCACTCTCCTTTTGATTTAAATTCCATATCTCATTATCTCCAATAGATATCCACTCATGTTCAACAACTTTTGAATAGACTAGGCAGGCTAAAGTATTCACTGCCAATGGAACCCCTCTACATTTTTTGACGATTTCTTCCAATTTCTAAGAGGTTTGGATATTGTTCTTCTTCTCCTTCCTTAAATGCCAATTTCACAAAGAAAGACAAACAATCCTTTTGGGATAGACCATCTAAATTGTAAGACTCTACAGTGCTCATAATAGTAGCAACAGAGCTATTCTACATTGTCACTATGATTTTACTTCCATTGCAACCGCCAAGTAACAAATTTTTCAATTGAATCCATTTTATATGATCCTCATTCGAAACATCATCTAAGACACGAAGAAATTTCTTATCTTTTATATGTTCTCTTAAACGCATTTGCAACTGATCTATGCTCAAATTCTCATCAATACCAACTGCTGATTTGAGTATTTCTGTTATCAATCTTTTAACATCAAAATCCTCAGACACACACACCCACATTTTCAATTGAAAATGTCTAACCACCTGTTCATCATTATACACCAACTTGGCAATTGTGGTCTTCCCCAAACCTCCAATCCCAACTATGGGAATTACACTGACATTTCTGTCAACATCATGCTGCATCAAAAGATTTATTATCTTTTTTTTGTCATCATCCCTACCAATGACATTTTGAGAAGGAATAAAGGAGTGGGTCATGTCCCTCCAGTACATTGTTGTCTTCCTATCTTCAAGTCATGCAGCAAGATTGAATTCAGCCTTAATATCTGAAATATCGTCTACCCTCTCCCTAATACCCTTGATTTTACGTGCCATTTCAAAACGGAATACAAGTGGATTAGAACCAGAAAAGAAATAACCCACCTTTTTGCGAGTGCTCCTGCATCTCTTCATTACTTCCTTCTGCAGAATTTGATATTGAAATTCATCCAGGACATTCTCCGCATCATTAAGGACATCTTTGAGCTGTCCTAGCCAATGGTTCAGCCTATGGTCACTTTCTTGCTTCTCCTCAACATCTAAGAGTACGGCCTTAATGGCTAACACGGTGCACTCAAGCTTTTTTAGATCGCTTTGTATGCCCCATGCTGAGTTGAGCTCCTCGTAAATAAGGGAGCCAAGCAGCTTCACAATCTTCCCTGCAATGCAATAGGAATTTGAGCCATGTTCTTGTGGTGGTGGGATGGAAAGGAATTTGATGGTTAAGTGAATCAATGCCTTTTAAGTATTAGCCACTGTTTTTATTATAGAGCAATTCCGAGAGGGCAGATTTTTTTTTTTGGGAGAAACCAGACTGGAAACCTCCAGCCTGGGCTAGATTGAAAATAAAAACTTAAGAAATGTCAGCAAGAACCAAAGGAACAAACTCCTCTTGGATGTCCTCTATCGAAACTTGAAATTCTAAAACTGTTTTGGCCTTTTTCGCCATTGCATCAGCAACTCTGTTGCAATTGCGATTAACATACACAAACTTCGAAAAACTCAACTGGGCTGCCTCATGAATGATGTCGACAATAATATGACCATAAATGGATTGTTCAGCTCTACCATCTACAAGGGCGTTGATAACGATCTGCGAATCACCCTCAAAAAGCACCTCATGAAGACATAGTTCCTTCGCAAACAGAACAGCTCGGTGACATGCGAGTGCTTCGACTTCAGCTACCGTTGGAGGGAGGGGGATATGCAAAGATAGGGAGCCAATGATTTCACCTCTATGGTCACAGATCACCACTCCGATACCTGCCTCGTTGCTACTTTGGAAGACCGCACCGTTGAAGTTGGCTTTGAATTTGGCATGGGGAGGTGGACACCAATGGTGGACGGTGGCAGCTTGTCTTGTCACTTGCACAGGCTCCTGCACTTTAGGCTTCGTTTGGGAGGAGGGAATGGAATGGAATGGAAAGGAATGAAAAGAATCATTTTAGAATATTCTTCCATTCTCTTGTTTGGGAGTTTTAATGGAGGGAATGAAAAGCTCATTCCCTTGTTTGGGAGTTTAAGTAGGAGGGAATGGAATGGGTAGGAAGGAACACTCATTCCTTTCTATTCCCTTAAAATCTCAAATTTTCATTCCTCCCAACTATTCCCTTAAAATCTCAAATTTTCATTTCTCCCGAAATTGGGAGGAATGGGAGGGAATGAAATTAGATTTAATGATTTTTTTACTAAAACTCCCAAAAATACCCCTGTATGTTCAACTTTTTATTTTAAAATAGGGGCTTAATAGTAATATTGTCATAAAATGATTCCGTTTCATTCCCTCCATGTTGCTCCCAAACAAGATTACTTACATTCCATTCATTTCCATTCCTCTATTTTAAAACATCTAATCAAGGTTACTTAATTTCATTCCATTCTATTCTTTTCCCTTACTTAAATACATTCAATTCCATTCCATTCATTTATGATCATTCCATTCCATTCCCTTCTCTTATGAACTCCCAAACAGAGCCTTAAGGAAATCCTGAAGAAAATTGCCAGCCGCTTTTGTGATGTACTCCAAAGTCTGTGTAGGGCGATTGAGACGAACTAAATTACGCCTATTCCACAGCATCCACACCATAATGATGAAGTACTCAGCCCTGTGCTCATCAACAACCTGCAAGAACTATGAAATAAAGTTAGTGAAGTCCCCAGGAGGAGGATGAGCTAGGTCCCAAACCCAACTGAGGTTCCTCCATATACCTTCAACCTCCACACAGCCCCACACCACATGCAAGATATCTTCAGGTTGGGCTTTACATTGGCTGCATAAGTCAAAGGGAACTATATGTCGTCGGAGCAAATTATCCATGGTTGGCAGAGAGTTGTTGTAGGCCCGCCATGCTAAATGCTTCACCTTGTGAGGGACATGTAGCGTCCAAATTCCTCTCCAAAAGGATCTCAAGGGGATGGGATTAGAGCTACTTGGGTTGGTGGTTGAAGCATTGGAAGCCAACAACCTATAAGCACTTCGGGAAGAGAAATTCCCCGAAGGAGTTTTAGACCATACCAGCCAGTCAGTGGGCATTCTCAAGCTCAATGGAATGCTTATAATTGCATCTGCCTCTTGAGGCAAAAACAATTATTTGATATCCTCCTTTTTCCATGTTCCTGAGTTACGGTCAATAAGTGAGCTAACCTTTGCTTCAGGAGGGATAGAAGGCAGAGGGGAGCTAACCTTTCTATAGCAAGGATCCGGAAGCCACTTGTCTTCTTTGATACTCACATTAGCTCCATCGCCAATGCGCCAAATCAGCCCTTGATTCACCACCTCCCTTGCACCCAAAATACTTTTCCATGCATAGGAACCACCCTTTGCTTCTTTAGCTTCAAGAATATAACAATCCAGAAAAAATCTAGCTTTGAAAACCTTATAGCAGAGAGAATCATGATTGTTCAGCAAGCGCCAAACTTGCTTCGCTAAGAGAGCCTCATTAAAATTTTCAATCTCCTTGAAACCCATGCCCCTTACTTCCTTTGCCTCACAAAGCTTTTCCCAATTCACCCAATGGACCTTTCTCGAATCCCCACTGTAACCCCACCAAAACTTTCGTATCATAGCTTCAATATCCTTGATCAAACCTTTAGAAAGTTTGAAGCAACTCATGGAATAGGTGGGAATAGCTTGAATCACTGATTTAATAAGGACTTCCCCACCAGCTTGTGATAAAAGCTTCTCCTTCCAACCCCTGTAATTTTTTCCACACTCGCTCCTTGATATAGATGAAACTTTGTTTTCTTGCCCTACCTACAAAAGTGGGCATGCCCAAATATTTCTCATATTGCCTAATTGCACGTACAACCAAGACCTGTTGGATACGGGTTTGAAGCTCAGGCTCAGTGTTGGAGCTAAAGAAGATGCAAGTTTTATCCCTGTTAATCTTTTGGTCAGAACCTTTCTCGTAGATTGATAGCACATCTAGGATTATCTGGTACTCCGCTTCTGTAGCCCGATAGAACAATACACTGTCATCAGCAAAGAACAGGTGGGAGACCTGAGGCCCATTTTTGCAAATTGATACTCCCCTGAGGTGACCTTCGGACTCAGCTTTGTGCAATAACCCTTGAAGCCCCATGGCACATATAAGAAACAGATATGGCGAGAGAGGGTTTCCCTGATGTAAACCCCTGCTAGGTTTAATATTACCTGTCGGCTCCCCATTTAAAAGCACAGAGTATAAGACTGATGTAACACAAGACATGATTATTTTCACAAATCTTTCTGAGAAACCCAGATGTAACATAGCTTTTTCCAAAAAAGACCATTCTACTTTGTCATAAGCTTTGCTCATGTCAAGCTTCAAAGCCATAAACCCCAGTTTGCCTTGAGTTTTCCGTTTAAGGTAATGCAATGTTTCAAAGGCCACCAATATGTTGTCAATGATAAGGCAACCCGAAAAAAAGGCACTCTATGTGTCAGAAACCACAAAAGGTAACATCTTTTTTAACCGGTTAACCAACACTTTAGTAATAAGTTTGTAAATCACATTACAAAGGCTGATAGGCCTAAAATTAGAGACCTTTTTTGGTTCCAGAATTTTTGGGATTTTTGGGATAAGAGCAATGAAGGTGGTGTTAATGGATTCGGGACAACACTTGTATTTAAAGCTAATAGAACAGCCATAATAACATCATTACCAACAATATGCCAAAATGATTTATAAAAAATGGGAGACATACCATACGGACCAGGTGCTGTGAGAGGATCCATTTGGTGAAGCGCTCTTTGAACTTCCTCTGCCAAAAAGGGTCGGTTTAAGTCAGAATTCATATCCTCAGTCACTGTGGGAAGCATACACTCAAGAACCTCATCAAAACCCAATGGGTTCTAAGTAGTGAAGATATTGGCAAAATACTCCACAACCATTTCCCCTATTCTTCCTTCCTCTTCAATCCAGTCCCTAAACTCATCCTCAAAACCCAAAATGTAACTGTGTTTATTCCTCTGATTTGCTCGGCAATGGAAGTACCTAGTATTTTGGTCACCCTCCTTTAACCATTCAACATGAGATCATTGTTTCCACATAGTTTCTTCCTTGGACATGAGAGCTTGAATATCTGCCCGAAGCTGATGAACATGAGCTGGATCTGACCTATACAAACCCCTCTCTTCGGCCCCTTTTAATTCTTTTAATTTCTTTGCAAGGGACAACCGGACATGACCGAAGGTATCTCGGTTCCAAATTCTGAGATTATCTTGACAGTTAATTATTTGTTTGGTCACCATGCAAACTGGAGATGGATCACTCACCTCTTGCCACGAATTTTTAACCACTTCTTCACATGAATTATCCTTGAGCCACATAGCCTCAAAACAAAAAGGCCTTCCCTTGCAGTGAAACCTTTTTTGCTCAGAATCAGAGATAAGCAAAATAGGTTTATGGTCGGAATGGAAGGCATCCAAATGATGAATACAACATGTGGTGAATCGAAGCACTCCACCATAGCTAACCCTCGTCTAGCCTAACCCACACATTTTGGTCACCTGGTCTCCTGTTGCACCAAGTGAATGGAAAGCCATTAAAGCCGAGATCTTTTAACCCACCAAAATCTATTGCATCTCTAAACCCCTACATCTGCCTCTCTGGCCGATCCAGCCATCCTTGTTTCTCCTTTGCTCTAATGATTTCATTAAAATCTCCCAAACAAACCCAAGGGATGGAAAACCGAGAGCTAAGGTCCCTAAGTAATGACGAGGAATTTCCCCGGTTGGCAGTATCAGGGTCTCCATAGAAACCTGTGAAACGCCAGGCGTCATTCGTTCCATGATCAATTACTGTATCAATATATCTCTCTGAAGAATTCATCACAGTAACTCGAATACCTTGTTTCCACAACAAGGCTAAACCACCCCCCCTAGAGATCCGGGGAACAACAAAAGAATTAGAATACTGCAATCTTCGGCAAATTCTTTCAATGACCTCTTTATCAACCTTTGTCTCGATCAAGAAAATCATTTTGGGATCTTTTTTGTTGACTAAATCAACAAGCTTGCCTTCTGTCTATGGGTTCCCAAGCCCATGATAGTTCCAACTTAGGCAACTCATTGTAATCGGTGGTGCTGGCGACCAGCATCCACCTGAGCATTTTCATTGTAAAATCCTCCAACTACACTTACTCTCTTTTTCTTTTGAACAGGTTGCTCCGAGAGCTCAAACTCCAGTCTCCTACTACCTTGCACTTCCATATCAATACTAACATTGTTTTCATCAACCTCTCGCTCCAATTTTGACCATTTTTTCTTTGGGCCATTTTGGGGTTGTTTAGTAGCCTGGTTAGTTATATCTGATAATGGTAGAGTTTTTGTATTGGAAGGTAAAGGACTAGGCAGCCCCACGTTGTTTACTGCATTATCAACACTACACTCTACGTTCTGCATGGGCATGACCTCCCAAGTCTGCCAACCCATTAATTAGCTCCACCGTGTACACAAGAGGTTCATTGATAAATGCATTGCTTGTATTAAAATTATTAGATAAAAGCTCACCTTTTGGTTCAAACTCCATAGTAGTCACGTCAGACTCCAATGTATTGAGAGTATTAGATAAAAGCTCACCTTTTGGCCCAAGCTGAACCCCTTGAGTAGTCACTTTCTCTGGCTGTCCATTCTGACCAAAGGCCAAACTTTTTGTTGCATGTTCAGAGCTGATCTCATCCCCCAACATACGGTCCTTCTCATTACCCGGATTTAATCTTTCACTCCTATCAAACAGCTTTAATCCCCTGTCAATTTCCTCAATGCGCTCCTCAAACCCATCCCCCAAATCTCGGCTTTTTCCCACTGTCTCCAATGTAAACGTGGCCTTGGTACCAGCCCCTACGTCACTGTCACACCGCTCTTCCTGAACAACCACTCTTTCCTCGTTCTGAGTTTGCACCACCACCGACGCCTGTTGTGACCCCAGAACCACCACTGGACTCGGAATTGGCTCTTCTCTACTCATCCATTGCTTTTCCTTTTTCCTTGCCTCATAAAAACTAGGCACTTTGATCACCGGACTTCTTCCCTTAACAAACAGAGGAGCACGGATCCAAGACCCATACGCTTGCTCCTCTTTCTTCAACTGGCCTTCACTATCTATCCATAACTCACAATCTTCATCCACATGGCTCAAGCTCCCACACCAATAACAAAGGTTGGGTAATCTTTCATACTTGAAAGAAACCTAACCTTGCTCCCCCTAAGAAGAAAAGCGCCTCCCTCTGTAGAGAGGTTTATTGATGTCTATAATGACTCTCACTCTCATAAAACTTCCACCATCCATTTCGTTAATGTCTTCTTCCCTGCACACCGAGCCTGCAACCTCACACAACTCTTCAGCAACCTTGTGGTTCAGAAATCTCATCGGGATATCGTGTACTTGAATCCACACCGGTATCGTGTTGAACTTTAAAGCCCTAATGGGAACTTCTCTGTCATACCACTGCAGCACCACGAGATGTTTGTTGAATCTCCAAGGCACGCTGCTAAGGATTTTGTCCATTTCTTCCCTGTTATCGAACACAAACAGCAGAATGTGGTCCCCTGCTCTTCTCATCTCAAAACCCTTCTTTGATTGCCACAGAGGATTGAATGTTTTGATGACTGCCTCAACACTTAATGCCCTTTTGTTAGGAATTTTGCAGCCATAATACATTCATTAGATGACTTATCCTCAGATATTTCTAGGTTTACGTCCTCTCTATCATTCAATGAGAGGTTTTGCCAATGTTCAGCCAGGTTGTCCATCTCTATTTTCTCACTAACACTCGTGTATCCCTAGTAGACTACAGCGAAGAAGAGGAAAAGACTCAAGAGACCTACAGGTGACAACAGTTACCTGAGGTACAACGAAATCCTCACTCAAGGAACGGCTATTCTATTGTGTAAAGTAAGCTTCTTTGGAACCCCAGGGAGAGCTAACCTAACCAAGAGAAACTACAAAGGGGGAAATTTTAGTTTAACAACAATTTGGTTCGGAGGGCAGATATAATTGCAAATAAGTGAAGCAAAATTGTACGTAGGTGGATTTACTGCACCATGGATCATGACTTGACTTGGCACACAATTCTTTTTAGGCCATAGGCAAAGCATGGAATAGGAATGACTTAAGCATTGAGACAAAGTATATATCTTTTAATTTGTTGGGGCGGAATCATTTTCCTTTAGGTGTGAGTAAATTAACTATTCGATACATACTCTAGTAGAGAATAGAATTGTTGGAATCTCATTATTTGTTTGAAAGAAAAAAGAGGGGGCTAGATAGAATCTATGACATACTTTGCAAAGAATGATGCCTTTCTTTCCAATGTTGGCTAGTGCAGGGGACATTCTTTGAGTTGATAAGGGATGTTGGCTAACGATATTCTCTCTTAAATTGAATATTTGTATCCATACTAGTACTATGGATTACAATTGGCTTGGAATTGGGATTAGAATCGGATTCCTAGCTAGCAGTTCAGTGTATTACATCAGAGAACAATTCATATTGTCCACTTATAACAAATTAAATCAATGATTGCAGGTGTCTACTTACACAAACAGTGGTAACTTTAATTATTTAACCATACAATTCTAACACTCCTTTAATCATTAAACCACACAATTCTAACATGCTTGATTTGAAATAGATGATTAGTAAGTTCAGAGGAAAATGATCTTTCTTTTTCTTTTTCTTTTTTTAAAATTTTAAATTTAATTAGCTTCACTTGATGGCTTTTTAAAAAGGATGAGAAGTTTTTTTGTTTTCTGTGGCTGTAATGTTCTTTTGTTAATACTTATAAAAAAATGAAGAATTGTTGAAAGAGTGAATGACAATAATTTATGGTAGGGATAAATGAGCAAACAACACAACCTTGTTCTGGGGTGGTTGAGATGACATCAAGGTAAGCAAAAAAATGTTATTTGATTTAGAAGAAGTAAATAAGAGAAAACTTACAAGGAACCCTATAGACAATACATAAATTGGGGAAGAGTAAATTCATACTCTTACAAAAACTAGTAAAATCATAATAACCAAACACCAAATCAAACCTTCTACTTCTTCCTCTCCTCTATTTCTAAGTCAAATATGGCTGCTCATCGAAATCAATTCTTTTCTAAAAATTCTTTATCCAAGAAAGAAAATAAGAGAGAAAAAGAGATAGATAGAGTCAGAGAGATAGTTCTACTGCTTAATTAAGATTTAAACTTGTCTATCTATTGTTCTATACATCTCTATAGAAATGATAAAAGGGATATCAAAAAGACATTAGCATTTATATTTAGGGAATGTGATTAAAGATGTGATGTGGGTATAGGTTTTTCTTTCTCATTCCTGCTGAGGAAGTGCTAGCCAGAGAGAGCTCAGAGCTCGGAGATGATGGAAGTACTCTGCAATTGCCAGAAAGCACCTTGCAGCTTGACAGGTTGTGAGGATTTGATGCAGCCTGTGGATCGTCTGGTGCCTCAGATTATCTGCCTGTAAGTTTATTCATTTTTTTTAATTCAAGAAATGTTGCATAGAATACATCAATACAAGGAAAAATATATAATATGTAGAATCTAGAACTGACTTTAGGAGAAGAAAAAGCACTATTTGGTTTATTAAACTTTAAATTTGAATAGTTTTCCGGGGCACATGAGTTGGACCTTAGCGCAGCCAGTATGGTTTGCTTGTCAAATTGGCCATAGAATAGAATTGTGAGAATGTGTCAATTTTATTGTAAATTGTGGACACGTATAATTATTCTGTGTAAAATATACATATCATATATATAGACACATTTTACTAGACATTTGACAAGAACAATCTATATCCTTTTAATTTTTCTTTTTGTTCTTTTCTAAATCATTCAGAACATTAGAAAGCCTTATTTTCCCTGTAATGCATTTATCCTAATTAACACAAAGGAGTTACTCTCTCCATTTGTCGCATATGTAGGTCATATATTTCAAATTGAAACAATAATGATGATAGTGTACTAGGTCCAAACCAGGGAAAACAATACCACTATAAGTCAACTTATGACTAAATGGTCATGCTTAGGTGATTGATTTGCTAATAGGTGATTTGCCTGAAATACCCTTGGATTTTTGTATTTTTATGGGTATAATTGGAATCTCACATTTTTGCCTAAACCGCCTTAACTGTCTCAGAGAGTTGGCCAAGGACAGTGTCCACTTGTTAAGCGCTGCCACAAGTTCGATTGCAAAGGTATCTCTCTCTCACACAAGTTCGACATGCACTTGATGATATTCGTCCATTTTTGTGAGTAGTACTGATTGCATGCAATTCTTTGATTAAAGTAAATACTTATTTGGATGATTTAGGATTGGTTTCTAGAATTATCGTCATGTCGTTTAATTATGAATTAATTTCATGTATTGCTCAACATGAATGAAAGCGATTAGATTAGAGTCATTGTTTGTCAATTTGACAAAATCCAAACTTCAATTTTAGTCAAATTTCAATTTCATCACTCCACTATTGATTGGGACAATATTGTCCCCCAACTTCCAAAAATCCAAGTAAATTTTATTTTATAGGAGAACCTAGCTTCAAATCCCAAAAAAAAAAAAAAAAGTCAATTTAATACATAGAGTTTACTTTTTGAGGTCTGTTTGGGAGTGACTTATTTAGTTTTTGTTAAAATCTTTTTTGTTGAGAGTGTATAAAATACTTGTACTTTGAAAATGTGAGAAAAAATGAAATTTTAAAAAACTGTACATAAAATGGCTTACAAGGTAGTTACAAACACAAACTTGGTTTAAAAGTTATGAGTGAAAAATTTCGACACAATTAAATGCATAGGGATAAATTGATATTACCCCCATTGTCAGAGGATTAGAAATTGTAGTATGGCTTTTTGAAAATGATAATGAAAATTTGAGACAGAAGCATTATGAGAAATTGTGAAGTTGATTTTATGATCTTATTGATGGTATTCTTCCTCTACCATTTATTGGGGATGGTTTGAATATGATCTTTGTTTTTCTTTGGCATTTTGGTTTGGTGCAATGAATGGTTCTTAGTTTTTGCTTTTAGTCTGAGTCTCAGAATTGTAGATTTTGGTACTTGCAGACATTGGTGATAGACTTTTTTATAGGTTGAAAACTCAAATGGTTGTGATGCTACACAATTCACGACTAACAATCAAATATATATATATATATATATATATATTTAAAAGAGCTTATCAGGTTATTAGTAAAGTAGTGGTTTCTGCTGGTGTATCACTACCATTGTGGTGTATCACACCATTGTATAAATGCCTATCTGAAAAGTGTTCTCTTTTCTAAAACGTCCTGTAGTTTCATCTCTATTTTGTTTTCATAATGTACAACTCTCAATGTGTATTGTATAATCATGCAATGTACTTGTGATGTGATAACCATCAGCACTAGCCATCTATATTACTGCAATTTAAAGGCATTGCGTATTTATTATTGGGGCAAATAGTTTGAGAATGTGATGTTTACATTTTTGATAAGCTGTACTTGATGTCATCTGTTTGTACATCCAAATTTTGGAGAGAGTTTCCAATAATAATGTTTATAAGTAAGCTGTTGAGAGGCTGTTCCTGAGATGCTTTTGATAGTTGTAATATAATGATATATGGATTTTAGTCTCCTCTAGCTACTTGAAGTAGATCACGGATCTGCTGGGGTTTGGGAGTGTCTTACATTGGTTTTTTTTTTTTTTAAAGTACCTTTGGTGTATAATTAATACGAGGATGGATTTTGTGTTTGTATGAAAATGCTGGTCATGTGAAGAAGCACTAATTTGCTAGAGGTGGAAGGCAGATGGGTCAGAGTGATACTTAATGTTAAAGAGGAATGCTTAGCAAGTAGCTTCTTAGGTCTTATTTGATTGGCTTGGAATTGGGATTAGAATCTGGTTCCCAGCTAGCAGTTCAATGGATTACATCAGAGAACAATTCATATTCTCCACTTCCAACAAATTTAATCAATGATTGCAGGTATCTACTTACACAAACAAGGACAAAGAGACAAATAGATGTGCAGAAAGATGAACCAACAGTGGGAGCAACCAAATGCAGATGGAAATGCTTCATGAGACATATCCCACCTTTTTTATTACTTCTTTCTTTTGGGACCATATAAGGATGATGCAAATGCTACTGCATACCCCTAACTTTTTGTATATATTTTTGTTGGTTGTAACTTATTTTGGTGCATAACACTTAGATTGTATTTTGCTAAGTTAACAAGTCCACTGTGTCCGCTATTTGGGCCATGTATGTCAAACACCAAAGTGCCTTGCAACTACATGCCATTTTTTGCTAGATGTGGACCACTAAAAACTAAAACTAAAAAATGGTATTTGTTAATGGGTGCTCTTAGAGCATTTGTTAATAAACCATTTAAAGAAAGTTTTAATACCACTATCATGGAAAATATAAAAAGTTATTAAAAAAGCTAATTTTTTTTTAAATCCCATAAAAAATTTCTAAAAATAGTTATTAAACAAATGCCCTTAGGGCATTTGTTAATTTTTTTCCAATTAAAAAGAAAATAAATTTTAAGTGGATAAGATATATTTTATTTTAAGAACAAAATTATGAGTCATTCTTCTCTTTGGAAGACTTGGGCAGTTGCCAAAGTGAATTAATACTAGAGTTGGCCTTGAGTATAAAAGGTAACTTAAGATAAGTACACAGAGAAACAAAAACCACACAAAATCAAATAAATGTTACGTTTCATATTTAATATTCAAAAAAAAAAAAAAAACAAAAAAGAGAGAGAACTAAAATAACAATTCCCTACTTTAAATTAAAATGAGGATTGTTATAAAAAGTAATTAGTTTATTGAACCGGGCTTGTGTTGCTAACGCCCCAATTGAATTTGAAGCAAGGGAGAGAAAATCATTAAATTTACTGAACCAAAGCCTTTTCTACACATTGACTATAATGCCTTCCTTCCTTTAATACACCCTTGGTCCTATATTCTAATTATGCTTAGAAGATCCAACATTGTACTGAAATATCATTAATGTATTATCTTTCAAATAAAAATGTGAATCTCTTAAATTTAATCTGCATTGAATTTTCTCATAAAATGAAAGGCAAGTTTGAAAAATTACTAACATTATGTTTATTGATTTCTAAAAAAGGTAGATTGTATTATGTGTAGGGGTATTGGGCTTAGGAGCTCATTGTCCATGTGTGAATTGGACCCAAAGCCCAAGCCGAGGACTAGAGACCATCCGGGAATGAGGAAACGTTAGCAAGGGAGCCCATGTTAGTGAACGACAAGGTTAGTTTTGGTCATAATGGCATAAGAAAGCAGGCCGAGGATAGATGTCACCTCAGATAAGCACAGCCGAGGTTCGAATGGGTGGTCTGCCGTCCAGAGGAACGTCCTCGGAGGTTCTGCAGGCATAGATAAGCGTTGCAAAAACAAAGTACAGAGGGAAGTCCTAAAATATCCAAGGAGAAAGCTGCTACCATTGCATTAAAGGCTCTGCAGCTAACTTTCTAGCTGCATTAATGTGGAGAAGACCCGTGAACAGGACTATATTGGCTTCCCCAATGCACAAAAGAGGCTGGAAGGGGTGTCCAATGGGACAGACACTTAAGTAGAGGCATGGATGATCAACAAGTTGAAGGTCAAGATCATTCAAAATGAGCTATATAAGGGAAGAGACCCACCATGAATAGAGGATCGGAAAAATTAAGAGGGAAACACTGTAGCAATCAAGAACCACACCTGTAATCAAACTTGTGGGATATATATAAGAACTGATCTCCTCGGACTGTGCCGAGGACGATTTTTCTAAACTTAATTCATTTTGACCTAGTTTTCCAAACCACCCTCTACAAATTCATTGTTTGGGTTTTTTGGGCCTAAGTCCACTCATCTTGGGCTGAGCTTCAAATCTGGTCCTATGAATCATGCCAAAATGAAATAAAAGATCAAATGGAAAGAATTAACACCTTTTGATGTTTCCAAACGAAGACTTCCAGCTTTGAAAATAAATAAATGTGTATTTGAAAAGAAAATATCTACTTATCAAATAAAATAAAGGATATCTTATAAGTGGGATCCAATTAGCTTAACTAGTCAAGTCTCTTGTCATCGAATAAACTATTTTTAGTGTCTTGACCTAATGATAAAAAACAATTATCATATAATGGACATCATAATTTGAATCTATCTGCATGTGTGTATAAAAGCACATCTTATCAATTCTTATTTCCTTTCTCTTCCCTTTCCTAGCTACTCTACTTTATTTTCTTCCTTTCAGTAAAAAAGGTCTTTTGCTTTTTTAGTTTTTAATTTTTTTTAGGCTAATAATGTTAATGTTACAAGTATGCTGAATGATCAGTTTTATTACAAGTTATCGTGCCACAAATCTATTCCCCACTTTTTTTGTGTATGATTCAGCATTTAGTACTTGAACTTATAAATAATACATAAATGAAGTAAATTACAAAAAAATTTCTCTAGCGGAGAATGATTAATATAATAATAAATTACAAAATGTACATTCTGATCTAATTCGTTTGCAATACCCTTTTCACCTAAAACGTACCCAGAGCTGTCAGGCTCAACTTGGCCATCCAACAACTGGCTATTCGGTGAATGACCAATACCATAAAATAACCCCTTTGCCTCAAGCACAGATTTTGAAGTAAAATTCCAGACATCTGGCCTTTTGTATTGCTAACAGTATCCATGGATTTTGTGTTTGTATGAAAATGCAGGTCATGTGAAGAAGCACTAATTTGCTAGATGTGGAAGGCAGATGGGGCAGAGTGATACTTAATGTTAAACAGGAATGCTTAGCAAGTAGCTTCTTAGGTCTTATTTGATTAGCTTGGAATTGGGATTAGAATCCGATTCCCAGCTAGCAGTTCAATGGATTATGTAAGGTCACGATTTAGAGCCCAAGCCCAAAAGGTACAAGATCCTGACCCAGTGAACCCAATACAATAAATTTGTAGAGAATGGGTCAAAGAACTAGATATTAATGAATTGAATAACGGCTAATATGGACGAACTTCTTGCTTAAAGAATCAAATATTTACGTCCGAGGAGACAAATGTCAATATAACTTTGTAAAACAAAGTAATAGTGCAACGCTGA
The DNA here is from genome assembly GCA_023055345.1 of Quercus wislizeni. NCBI lineage: Eukaryota > Viridiplantae > Streptophyta > Magnoliopsida > Fagales > Fagaceae > Quercus > Quercus wislizeni. The sequence continues at coordinate 15,467,102 of JALGQJ010000014.1, forward strand.
TTGTTCACGTCCTCCCTTTCCAAATTTTCACCGTCCCATTTTATGGAAGATATTTCCCATTATATAGTCCCCTTGAACTATCCTCCCCCTACACTTGTTCATCATCTAAGCCACCACTTGAGTAGTTGTCCCATCAGTTTTCTTCTTCAGCTTTTCTGAATGATAATCTCCCTGGAAACACTGTTCAGAGGTCTACTCCACATAAATGTGGTCATAATGGTAGGTATAGTGCATTTAATGTGGAGGTAGCAGCCTTTCCATAGATATTTGGGAATCTTCTTTCCTCCTAGGGTGCCTATGAGGTATTTCTACGTGGTAGGAACTTCGTGTAGTACCATTATATTGGTCCGAGTAAGCAATTTGAACCGTACTGAACCGTATTCAATAGATCCGAGGAGGAATATCTCCTCAGAAAGCTTTCTTGTTATTTCCCATGCCCAAAATTTTAGTGGACAAACCTTGGCAATCTTTAATCTCTTAGTTTACCTCCTCGGCAATTCAGGTTTGTGGATAAGGATTAGAATTCAATACTTATCAATTTGGGCTCTCACAAACCCAAGGCCGAATATGCATAAATTTTGGACCTCTACCCCCACAGATTACATCAGAGAACAATTCATATCCTCCACTTCCAACAAATTTAATCAATGATTGCAGGTATCTACTTACACAAACAAGGACAAAGAGACAAATAGATGTGCAGAAAGATGAACTAACAGAGGGAGCACCCAAATGCAGATGGAAATACTTCATGACACGTATCCCACCTTTTTTTATTACTTCTTTCTTTTGGGACCATATAAGGATGGTGCAAATGCATACAACATTCCCCTAACTTTTTGCATATATTTTTGTTGGTTGTAACTTGTAACTTATTTTGGTGCATAATACTTCGATTGTATTTTGCTAAGTTGATAAGTCCACTCTGTTTGCATGCCCAAAGAAAAAAAAAATTTGTGTCCATTATTTGGACCATGTATGTCAAGCACCAAAGTGCCTTGCAACTGCATGCTATTTTTAGCTAGATGTGGACCACTTAAAAATAAAATTAAAAAAGAGTCCTTGTTAACGGGTACTTCCATGGCATTCGTTAATGGATCATTTTAAAAGAGTTTTAATACCACTTTCATGGGAAATATAAAAAGTTAGTTACTTTTATTAAATCCCATAAAAAAATTTTAAAATAGTTATTAAACCATAGCCTTTAGGACATTCGTTACCTTTTTTCAAATTAAAAAAATTGAAAAGAAAAAAAAAATTTAAGAGAATAAGATGTATTTTATTTTAGGAACAAAATTATGAGTCATTCTTCTGTTTGGAACCCTAGGACAGTTGCCAAAGTGAATTAATACTAGAGTTGGCCTTAAATGTAAAAGGTAACTTAAGAGAGATGAAAACCACACAAAATCAAATAAATATCACATGTCTCATATTTAATATAAAAAAATGGAGAACTAAAATAAGGATTCCCTACTTTAAATTAAAATGAAGGATTATTACAAAAAGTAATTAGTTTATTGAATCTGGTTGTGTTGCTAAGGCCTCAATTGAGTTTGAAGCAAGGGAGAGAAAATCATTAAACTTATAAACCAAATCCTTTTCTACACATTGACTATAATGCCTTCCTTTAATACACCCTTGGCCCTATATTCTAATCATGTTTAGAAGATCCAACATTGTACTGAAATATCATTAATGTATTATCTTTCAAATAAAAATGTGAGGACTCTCTTTAATTTAATCTGCATTGATTTTCACATAAAATAAAAGGCAGGTTTGAAAAATTACTAACATTATGTTTATCAATTTCTAAAAAAGTAGATTGTATTATGAATCATGCCAAAATGAAATAAAAGATCAAATGAAAAGAATTAACACCTTTTAATGTTTTCAAACGAAGACTTCCAGCTTCGAACATAAATAAATAAATGTGTAATAAAAAGAAAATATTAGCTTATCAAATAAAATAAAGGACATCTTATAAGTAGGATTTAGTTAGCTCAACTGTTTTTTTTTTTTTTTTTTTTTTTTTTTTTTTGAGAAACAAACACACACACACACACACACACACACACACACACACACACACACACACACAAGGGAAAAGAAAAGATGTTCTAACACAAAGACACGTCACAACTCCACTCAAAGCATGTTAATATATATGTTGCTTATTGCTTACGAAGAAGAAGAATAAAACATGAATATTAGAATAGATGCTTGCACACACCAATCCATGGATCTCTCAACTTATACGCAAGAATGTACTCAAGGGAGTATACACAACACTTCTTTATTTATTTACATCTCTTACTTTGAATTACAACGACATATATGTTTATTTATTTACATCATTTAGTTCAAATTACAATAACAGAAATATTTATTTATTTACATTACTTAAAAGAAAACTAAATAAAATAGAAGTATTTATTTATTTACATCTTGTAATCCAAATTGCAATGAATAAATGCTTACAAATTATGGAAGGAACTTGTGACTTTGAATTGAGCAATGTTCAAATTCTATTGTATGTGACTTATGTCGAACTCCTGAAATGAAATTTGTAATTATATAGTATATAAGAAACTTACAATGAGAATAATACTAGCATAAAAATGATTATACAAAAGAAAAATAAATAAATAAAATTTTAGTATATTCCTTCAAGATTATATGCCTTATTGCCCAAACATTGAAACACAATGTTCCATAAACAAGATTTAATTTGTCCATGAAATACTCCTAAATAGATCAATGTTTCTTTTTCTCTTTATCTCTTTTCCATTTATTTTTATATTTTTGTGAGGAAAAGGTGGGGGGGGGGGGGGGTTTAAATACCACTTAAGTTTTTGAATTTTATTTTCAATTTTCATCCAAAAAGATATTTTTTTGTTTCAATTTACTTTAAAACTATTTGGACAGAAAGGGCTAAACATAACCATTAACCAACATTCAGGATTAGTATCAACTGTCAGTAGTCAGTGTGTTAAGCGTAAATAAACTAAAAACTTAAAAACCATAATAAATAATTAAATAACACAAAGAAGAAGAACAAAAAGACAGATATGCCCTTACATCATCTTCCTTTCTTCTTCTTCTAGGAAGTACTCGCTGACGCCATCTTCTTTTCTATGTGAACCTGGTCCCTTCGAGATAAATCACTAAATCAGCGGTACAAAGAACAAAAAGATAGATGGAAAAGAATAAACCACGTTAAGAATAGAACAATACTTTTACTAACACAAGAAAGAAGAACAAGAAGACAGATCTACCCTTACCTCTTCTTCTGATGATGATGATGATGATGATGAACTTCCACTATCCTCATCGAGTTCAATCTTTGGTACATGAGCAATCTTGTGCGAATCTTCTTCTCTGCATTTTCTACTCAAATCAGGACAACCTCTGATCCTCAATAGTCTTAGTGTAGTGAGAGTTTCCATCCTCTCCGGGAGAGATGACAACTTAGGGCAATTGAGAATCCAAAGTGTGTGAAGTGATGTCAGACGTGGCAGCCACTCCGGCAAAGCCTCCAAATTTTCACATTCTCCAATCAATAGCTGCTGTAAAGTGTTTGCAGATCCTTGGAGCCATTGGGGCAAAACCTCCAACTTAGGTAAACCACAAATCATCAAATTTTGGAGGCTCAACTTGAGAGCTTGATTGTCTTCTCCCTCCTTCTCCATCAAACTAAGCTCTGTACAATAAATAATCATCAGGTTCTTTAGGGCAGTTAGGTGTTTGATGCTAAGTGACAAAGAGGTCAAACTTGGACATTCTACAACAACCAATGTTCGAAGATAGGTGAGGCGCCCCTCCATCCCTTCAAATAGACATTTTAGATTCTCACATTCACTTATCATCAAAAATCGAAGAGAATCCAAGCAACCTACTGCCTTCTCCGACAAGTAGGTATGCTTTGTTGTAACAACCAAAAACCTGAGGCTGATTATGTCCCTTATATCATTGGGCAACCGTTCAAGATTTCTGCAACCATCAAGCACTAAAGTTTGCAATCCGTGCAGCTTGCAAATGGAATCTGGAAGTTGCTTGATTATGTGGTTTTCTGTTAGGTCGAGATATCTCAAATGTTTCAAACTTCCGATAGAATTTGGCAACACCTCAAAGGATGAATTTTCCAGATCAAGCACCCGCAAGTACTTAAATCTTGAGATGCATGTTTCAAGTATGGACATGGGTTGCTCTGTTTCGAAAATAATAGTATGAACTTCGCTCAACCTCTCTAATTGTGTTGTAACTTCTTGGCCATTATGAGAAACTCCTGCAGCAAGGATGGACGTCACCGAACACTCACCTTTGGCAATTGAGATTGCAAGATCATGGACAAGATCGTGCATCTTAAAGGTATAACTGAACAAAGCTACTTGATGTACATCTTGAAACAAAGATCTTGACATTAACTCCTTGATATACAAATCACCAATGTCTTCCAAATCTTGATTTTCATTGTTAGTTGATTGAAGAAGTCCATGTGCCATCCAAAATTGAACCAAAAGAAAACTTTTGAATTCATAATCCTTTGGGAAAAGAGAGCAATAGGCAAAGCATTGCTTCAAGTGAAACGGCAATTGATTGTAACTCAACCTCAACACAGGTAAGATGTCACCCTCATTCTGTTTTAAATGCCATATCTCATTATCTCTAACAGATTTCCACTCCCTTTCATCAACTTTTGAGTAAAGTAGGCTAGCTAAAGTCCTCACTGCCAATGGAACCCCTTTACATTTTTTAACAATGTCATTCCCAATTTCTAAGAGGTTTGGATACTGTTTTTCTTCTCCTTCCTTAAACGCCAATTTCACAAACAAAGACATACACTCCTCATTGGATAGACCATCTAAATGGTATGTGGGAATAGTACCCATAATTGTAGCAACCAAGTTATTTCGTGTTGTTACTATGATTTTACTTCCATTGTAACTATCACGTAACAAATCTTCCAATTCCATCCATTTATTACGATCGTCATTCCAAACGTCATCCAAGACAAGTAGAAATTTTTTATCTTTTAAAAGTTCTCTTAAGAGAATTTGCAACTGATCTATGCTCAAATTCTCATTAATTGAACCAACAAGAGATTTAATAATTTCTATTATCAAACTTCTAACATCAAAGTCCTTAGACACACACACCCATTTTCTAAATTGAAAATGTCTAGCTACCCGTTCATCATTATACACCAACTTGGCAAGTGTGGTCTTCCCCAAACCTCCAATCCCAACTATGGGAATTACACTGACATTTCTGCCAGCATCTTGTTCCATTAAAAGATGTATTATCTTTTCTCTGTCATCATCCCTACCGATGACATCAGAAGGATGAACAAAGGAGTGGGTCATGCCCCACCCATGCATTGTAATCTTCCTATCTTCAAATGCTTGAGCAAGGTTGAATTTATCCTTATCAGCTGCAATATCATCTACCCTCTCCCTAATACCCTTGATTTTATGTGCAATTTCAAAACGAAATACAAGTGGATTAGAACCAGAAAAGAAATAACGCACCTTTTTGCTAGTGCTCCAATATCTCTTCATCACTTCCTTCTGCAAGACTCGATACTGAAATTCATCTAGCACATTCTCGGCATCATTAAGAACATCTTTGAGCTCCCCTAGCCAAGTCCTTAGCCTTTGGTCACTTGCTTGCTTCTCCTCAGCATCACAGAGTACAGCTTTAATGGCTAAGACTTTGTCCTTAAGCTTTTTCAGATCACTTCGGACACCCCATGCTGAGCTGATTTCGTGGAAAGTACGGGATCCAAGCTGCTCTAGGACCTTCCCTGCGACGCTGTAGGCAATTTCAGCCATGTTCTTGTGTTCGTGGTGGTGGAATGGTAAGGAAGGAGATAGTGAAGTAAATCAATGCCTTTTAAATCTTAGCAGTTGTTTTTATCACAGAGAAATTCCAAGAGGGCAGATATAATTGCAACTAAGTGATGGCAAAATTGTACGTAGGTGGATTTATTGCACCAAGGATCATGACTTGGAACATGATTCTTTCTTAGGCCATTGGCAAAGCATGGAATATGAATGACTTAATCCTGGAGACTAAGTATATCCTTTTATTTTATCGGGGTAAGATCTCTTTTCTTTAGATGCAAGTAAACAGTTCAATACATACTCTAGTTGACAATAGATTAACTGTGTTCATGAAGTGTAATTTAGATAGTTTAGTGGAATCTCATTATTTGTCTGATAGCAAAAGGAGGGGCTGGAAGCCGTGATATACTATACAAAGAATGATTCCTTTCTTACCAATATTGGCACTGAAATTTCATATAATCTTGGTTAATTACATGGAATTTTAAAATGAAATATGAACTATTCTATAAGAGTTGATTGTTAAATGAAAGTGTAAATGGAAATCTAGGAATGGCTGGTGCAGGGGGCATTCTTTGAGTCGATAAAGGATGTTGGCTAATGAGATTATCTCTTAATTTGTGTATCACTAATAGTATAGTTGCAGAACTCCGGATTACAATTAACTTGGAATCGAGATTACAACAGAATCCAATTAGTCCCTCACTTTGTAAAATGAGTGTCATTTTATCAAAATCTATCAGCAAATGATGCAATTTAAACTTTTTTTTTATTATATATATATAAACAATTTTATTGAAAATATTCTTGAGATGCATCATTTAATAGATTTTGTTGTTTAATGACTATTATATATATATATATATATATATAAAGAATAATGTTAAAACAGCTTAATTTGCTGAAAAAAAATCTGGATTGGAGGATTGGATTGACTCATTTTGACAAAGTGAGGTACTAAATTGACAAAAATTAAATTTTGAGGACTAATTGGCAATTGAAGTAAAAGTCAAGAGACTAACTTGAGTTTTATCATTTTTTTAATATTAAAATCAGTAATTAAATTTTAGATATATTTTTAAAAACTATGGTAGTTATTAACTTATTATTTATTTTTAAGACTTTAAATAAACATAAAATATACCTAGAAATGAAGAGATATATATATATATATATATATATTGTATCAATCATATCCTAATTTTTCAAAAATTATGTTGTTGTTGTGTCCTGTCCTGTCCTGTCTTGTCTGTGTCCTTGTTAGTGTCAGTCAGTGTCCTTGTACATGCTTCTTAGATGGTAACTTGGACTCTCTGATTTATTAAAATATGTTGTTATGATGGTCTCTTATCATGGTTCATGTACCAAAAGCTTCTTGAGCTTGTGGAGTTCAAGCTAGAGGAAGTGATTTCGAGGGAACCTACTCTACTTGTTTTGGTGCTTGGCATTCCTAATGTTGGAAAGTCAGCTTTAATTAATTCAATCCATCAAATTGCGTCTTCTTGCTTTCTTTTCTGGTAGTTATTACTATGTTTTTGCTACATAATGGTTGGATGAAACTGTGGTGAAGGTTATTAAATTATTGAACAATAACGACTTCGGTTTTCTTTCGTAGTGCAGGAGAACATGATAACAATAACAATATAATAAGAAGAATAACAATAACAATAATAATAATTGTTTTGTTACCATTATCACTTAACATTTTGTTGATGTTCTTGCTTTTATGAGCAGTAGACTGATTGCTAGGAAGTTATGGACTTATTTTGAAATGTGTTGTACTGTTTGACCACATAAAGTGCGGGGAATTACTATGACTTGGATTATATTTTTTTTTTGATAGATAATAAGAGTTTTATTGATGAAAAGGAACAATGTGTTTATGATCTTGGATTATATTTTTGGCTTAATGGATTGAATTTCCCCCTAGCTTTCTTACTAATTTATATTTCTATGTTTTGCTTTTGATTTTTTTTTTTTATAGAGCTAGCAAGTGTCTGTAGGTTTATGTGAATTGGGGAATATAACTATCAGGGTTAGGTCTCTGTTTTAATGATCAAAAGTTTGTAATAAGTAAATCAGTTGTAGAAGCCTTTTTTACATAGGTGGACTTATTGCACCAAGGATCATGACTTGGCACATGATGCTTTCTTAGGCCATTAGAAAAGCATGGAATAGGAATGACTTAATCCTGGAGACTTAAGTATATCCTTTAATTTTATTGGGGTAAGATCTTTTTTCTTTAGGTGCAAGTAAATTAACAGTTCAACTCATGCTCTAGTTGACAATAGATAAACTGTATTTATGAACTGTAATTTAGATAGTTTAGTGGAATCTCATTATTTGTTTGATAGCAAAAGGAGGGGCTGGAAGCCGTGACATACCATACAAAGAATGATTCCTTTCTTACCAATATTGGCACCGAAATTTCATAAGCTCTTGGTTACTTGCATGGAATTTTAAAAATGAAATATGAACTATTCTATAAGAGTTAATTTTATAATGAAAATGTAAATGTAAAGAGATTCCTTGAGTTGATAAAGGATGTTGGCTAAAGAGATTCTCTCTTGATTTGGGTATTACCATAATAGTATTGTTTCAAACTCTGGATTACAATTGGCTTGAAATTGAGATTACAACAAGATCCAATTAGAATCGGATTCCCTGTTAGCAGTTCAATTGACTATATCAGAGAAATATTCATATACTCCATTGCTAGCAAATTTAATCAATGATTGGAGGTACGGGTAATCTCAGTTGAGCATGTGTTTCGAGAGGCAAATAGATTTGGAGACAGACTAGCTAACCAAATGCAGAGGAAAATACTTTAGGGCAAATATCCCACCTGTTTTTGTTTTACTTCTTTCTTTTGCAACCATATAAGGATGATGCACATGCATACCCCTAACGTTTTGTATATATATTTTTTGGTTCATGGTTGTAACTTATTTTGGTACATAACACTTCATTTCTATTTTGCTAAGTTAATATAGTCCACTTCGTTTGCATGCCAAAATAAAATGTGTCCACTATTTGGACCATGTTGTATGTCAAACACCAAAAAGCCTTGCAAAGAAATGAAAACCACACAAAGTCAAATAAATAGGAGGGGATTCCTACTGTCAATTAAAATGAACGACTATTACAAAAGCAATTAATTAATTGAATCTGGCTTGTGTTGCTAGGGCCTCGATTGAATCTGAAAGCAAGGGAGAGAAGATCATCAAACTACTGAAATATCATAATAGCATTGACTACAATGCCTTCCTCCCTTTAATACTCCCTTGGTCCTATATTCTAACAATGTTTAGAAGATCCAACATTGTACTGAAATATCACAATATCATTAATGTATTATCTTTCAAATAAAAATACGTCACTCTCTTTAATTTAATTCGTTATTGAAATTTCTAATACATAAAAGAAAAACAACTTCAAAAAAATTATGTTTATCGATTTCTAAAAAAATATCTTATTATGAAACACGCCAAAATAAAATAGAAAAACAAATGGAAAGAATAAACACCACTTGGTGTTTCCAATGAAAATGTTTTAAGTCCAAAAATAAGTAAAATCTCTTCTCATCAAATAAACTATTTTTGGTGTTTTGACCTGGTGATAAAGACTAATTATCATATATGACGGATGCCATAAGTTAAAATCATACCTATGAAAAAAAAATCTTATCAATTTCTTTTTCCTTTCTCTTCTTTTTCCTAGCTACTCTAGCTTATTTCTCTCCTTTCAATAAAGGATATCTTATCGATTTCTTCTTCTTTTTCTTCTTCTTTTTGGCTAGTAATGTTAATGTCACTAGTGTAGTGAAAAATGAGCAACAAATATAATTACAAAGAAATGTCTCTGGCAAGAGTAATTAATCACCAATCTTGTACTCTATTGCAATTGACAGTGCGTTGCAGACCGCACAAACAAAAAAATTGCATCATACTTCACTAGTGTAAGACCATATGTTTATAGAGAGAGTCGAGGGACACAATAAAATCTATCAACATTTTTAAGACACTGTTATTTTGAGCACTAGTGAGTCCTGGTATAATCTTCTTCTTCTTCTTCTTTTTTCATTTTATTTTGACCTATGGTGGATTGACACCTCACTTCTTGTGAAAATGTTGTAAGATTTTGTTGTGGCCGTAGAACTCATGTCTACATCCACGTGCTTCTCAACCATCCCTCTTATATAGAGGACAAGTGGACAACTACATTTGCAAATGGAGGAAAATCATCAAAACAGAAGGGTTGTAATTGGGCACGACTGCAAATTATTCTAGTTAGTAGCAAGTAGTCGATATGAGAACAAAATTCAAAGCTTTACAAAATCATTGAAATTCGAAAGAAAGAGATTCAAAACTCGTAACCAATGCATTGGTTGCTCTGCTTGTATAATTTACAGTGTAGTTGATCAATATGAGATACAACTGAAAAAATTGAAGTCATTATTCAACTAGATTCTTTAGAAGGAACAAAATTGGATCACGAAATGAGGGCATCACCCAATTTGAAATTCTCTCATTTATTTTTTTCAATGAATTCTTTGTACTCTCTCTTCATTTTCACCCCTGACACAGTCTGCATAACCAGAATAGAAACAGTAAGTGGCGGCCGAGAACCACTAACCACATAAATAGAATAGGGCCTAGATTCATGCAAAAGACATTCATAGAGAGTCAACACAAGATTATAATTTCAACCAATTCCCTCTCCATAAATTGAAAAGAAAGCTTTCCAAAGTCAAAATCAATCAACCACTAATACACAAAAAATAGAACTACTTTTGTACTGTATCAATATCATAACATTTCACATGAATATGCAAAATTTTGCCAAATAAAACACCTCCATGCAACAACAAAAATTCGTCAACACAATGAGTTAGTCTGTCATAGTCCAAAGAAAAAAAAGAAGAAAACGGGGGATCCGTTGAATTTCAAGTGTTTAGTTGGGCCAATAAAATAAGAAGACTTAGAAAAACATAACCAGATAGAAAGAATTAAGTCTGAGAGGACAAAACAAAAAATAAAATAAAATAAATCCAAGAAAACACATGCAGTGGGACAAATGAAAGGACAATATATAACCAACCTGATCATTTCCTTATTTTTAAAAAACTGCACACATGGTGTACCCATAATTCCAGCTGCTTCTGCTATCTCTGGATCTTCCTCGATATCAATTTCAACAAAATGAACATTCTGATCAAATTCGTCTATCACCTGCCACCAGAAGTTAAGTAAAAGTTTGACATATTCTTAGTAAGCCATTCGACAATATAAAGCATGAATCATTAATCATGAAACATAAAGTAAAGTTTCCATCATGCATGAGAAGCATTGCTTGTTTATTCTCTTCACACAACATTGGTAACTTCTTCCCAGTAATACCCTATATCTGGTCTTGAGTTGACTTGGCTATACCATATTCTATGCAATTTTAACAGAATATGCGAATCACTTACAAGATGCGACTTCCACTCACAATCCACAGTTAAGTATGGACCGATTGCAATAGGGGTAAGATTCCATGTGATACGTTGGCCATTAAGGATATTGGTACTGCAGTTCACCATGTTCTGATTTAAGAAATTTTTGGTGACGTCATCTTATCCAGAAAGCACCTTGCAGCTTGACAGGTTGTGAGGATTTGATGCAGCCCGTGGATCGTCTGGTGCCTCAGATTATCTGCCTGTAAGTTTATTCATTTTTTTTAATTCAAGAAATGTTGCATAGAATACATCAATACAAGGAAAAATATATAATATGTAGAATCTAGAACTGACTTTAAGAGAAGAAAAAGCACTATTTGGTTTATTAAACTTTAAATTTGAATAGTTTTCCGGGGCACATGAGTTGGACCTTAGCGCAGCCAGTATGGTTTGCTTGTCAAATTGGCTATAGAATAGAATTGTGAGAATGTGTCAATTTTATGGTAAATTGTGGACACGTATAGTTATTCTGGGTAAAATATACATGTCATATATATAGACACATTTTACTAGACATTTGACAAGAACAAACTATATCCTTTTAATTTTTCTTTTTGTTCTTTTCTAAATCATTCAGAACATTAGAAAGCCTTTTTTTCCCTGTAATGCATTTATCTTAATTAACACAAAGGAGTTACTATCTCTATTTGTCGCATATGTAGGTCATATATTTCAAATTGAAACAATAATGATGATAGTGTACTAGGTCCAAACCAGGGAAAACAATACCACTATAAGTCAACTTATGACTAAATGGTCATGCTTAGGTGATTGATTTGCTAATAGGTGATTTGCCTGAAAAGCCCTTGGATTTTTGTATTTTTATGGGTATAATTGGAATCTCACATTTTTGCCTAAACTGCCTTAACCGTCTCACAGAGTTGGCCAAGGACAGTGTCCACTTGTTAAGCGCTGCCACAAGTTCGATTGCAAAGGTATCTCTCTCTCACACAAGTTCGACATGCACTTGATGATATTCGTCCATTTTTGTGAGTAGTACTGATTGCAAGCAATTCTTTGATTAAAGTAAATACTTATTTGGATGATTTAAGATTGGTTTCTAGAATTATCGTCATGTCGTTTAATTATGAATTAATTTCATGTATTGCTCGACATGAATGGAAGCAATTAGATTAGAGTCATTGTTTGTCAATTTGACAAAATCCAAACTTCAATTTTAGTCAAATTTCAATTTCATCACTCCACTATTGATTGGGACAATATTGTCCCCCAACTTCCAAAAATCCAAGTAAATTTTATTTTATAGGAGAACCTAGCTTCAAATCCCAAAAAAAAAAAGTCAATTTAATATGTAGAGTTTACTTTTTGAGGTCTGTTTGGGAATGACTTATTTAGTTTTTGTTAAAATCTTTTTTGTTGAAAGTGTATTAAATACTTGTACTTTGAAAATGTGAGAAAAAATGAAATTTTAAAAAACTGTACATAAAATGGCTTACAAAGTAGTTGCAAACACAAACTTGGTTTAAAAGTTATGAGTGAAAAATTTTGACACAATTAAATGCATAGGGATAAATTGATATTACCCCCATTGTCAGAGGATTAGAAATTGTAGTATGGCTTTTTGAAAATGATAATGAAAATTTGAGACGGAAGCATTATGAGAAATTGTGAAATTGATTTTATGATCTTATTGATGGTATTCTTCCTGTACCATTTATTGGGGATGGTTTGAATATGATCTTTGTTTTTCTTTGGCATTTTGGTTTGGTGCAATGAATGGTTCTTAGTTTTTGCTTTTAGTCTGAGTCTCAGAATTGTAGATTTTGGTACTTGCAGACATTGGTGATAGACTTTTTTATAGGTTGAAAACTCAAATTGTTGTGATGCTACACAATTCACGACTAACAATCAAATATATATATATATATATATATATTTAAAAGAGCTTATCAGGTTATTAGTAAAGTAGTGGTTTCTGCTGGTGTATCACTACCATTGTGGTGTATCACACCATTGTATAAATGCCTATCTGAGAAGTGTTCTCTTTTCTAAAACGTCCTGTAGTTTCATCTCTATTTTGTTTTCATAATGTACAGCTCTCAATGTGTATTGTATAATCATGTAATGTACTTGTGATGTGATAACCATCAGCACTAGCCATCTATATTACTGCAATTTAAAGGCATTGCGTATTTATTATTGGGGCAAATAGTTTGAGAATGTGATGTTTACATTTTTGATAAGCTGTACTTGATGTCATCTGTTTGTACATCCAAATTTTGGAGAGAGTTTCCAATAATAATTTTTATAAGTAAGCTGTTGAGAGGCTGTTCCTGAGATGCTTTTGATAGTTGTAATATAATGATATATGGATTTTAGTCTCCTCTAGCTACTTGAAGTAGATCACGGATCTGCTGGGGTTTGGGAGTGTCTTACATTGGTTTTTTTTTTTTTAAAGTACCTTTGGTGTATAATTAATACGAGGATGGATTTTGTGTTTGTATGAAAATGCTGGTCATGTGAAGAAGCACTAATTTGCTAGAGGTGGAAGGCAGATGGGTCAGAGTGATACTTAATGTTAAAGAGGAATGCTTAGCAAGTAGCTTCTTAGGTCTTATTTGATTGGCTTGGAATTGGGATTAGAATCTGGTTCCCAGCTAGCAGTTCAATGGATTACATCAGAGAACAATTCATATTCTCCACTTCCAACAAATTTAATCAATGATTGCAGGTATCTACTTACACAAACAAGGACAAAGAGACAAATAGATGTGCAGAAAGATGAACTAACAGTGGGAGCAACCAAATGCAGATGGAAATGCTTCATGAGACATATCCCACCTTTTTTATTACTTCTTTCTTTTGGGACCATATAAGGATGATGCAAATGCTACTGCATACCCCTAACTTTTGTATATATTTTTGTTGGTTGTAACTTATTTTGGTGCATAACACTTAGATTGTATTTTGCTAAGTTAACTAGTCCACTCCGTTTGCATGCCCAAAAAAAAAATGGTGTCCACTATTTGGGCCATGTATGTCAAACACCAAAGTGCCTTGCAACTACATGCCATTTTTTGCTAGATGTGGACCACTAAAAACTAAAACTAAAAAATGGTCTTTATTAACTGGTGCTCTTAGAGCATTTGTTAATAAACCATTAATATATATATATAAAAGCAGAGACCTCATGTGAGAATACATGAGATCTTGTCACATGGTGCTTTAATATTGCATTTAACATCTTTTATCTTTTTCTATTAAGTTTTTTTTTACTGTTATCCAATAAATCATAGTAACTTATTTTTACTATTATATAAATTTAGCATTTTTTACCTCTTTTTATTAAGTTTTTTTTTTTACCATTACCTAATAGATCATAGTAACTTATTGCATTTAACATTTTTTATCTTTTTTCATTATTTTTTTTTTACTGTTACTCAATAAATCATAGTAACTTATTTTTATTATTATATAAATTTAGCATTTTTTTACCTCTTTTTATTAAGTTTTTTTTACTGTTACCCAATAAATGATAGTAACTTATTTTTACTATTATATTGATATGAACTGTTCTTGACAGTTAGACCAATTAGACCAAAATTTATTCACTATAAAATGGATTACCTTTTGAAAGTAGACAAAACCTTATGTAAAACCCAGGCCCAGTTCTTACCTTACATATTATGACCCAAGTTTGACCATTTCCATGTGTAAATCAAAGCAAAAATTCTTACCCTCTTACAAACTCTCTTCTTCCTCCCCCATGTATAAATGATACTTCTAGAAAATCTCATTCTCATGAAATATCTCTTCATTTTTCCCAACTTCAATTCAATATGCTTTTGTCTATTAATAATATTCTATGCAATTTATGCAGAAAAATTCTCTGTCATTGACCAATTCAACAAAAAAATATATAAATCTTAAGATCCCTCAAGTTATTGAAATAATTGACAAGTGCATATTTCTAAAATTTATAATAACAAAAAAGTCTAATAAATAACATATACTATCTCACAAAATGCCATTAACTTAATATTTTCTTTAAAAAAATTCAATGATAGGAATGGTCAAAAACATGATCCTATACAAGAAATACCAAAAATACATGCAAAACAATTTTCATAGAAGGATTTATCTTTAAATAATATGAAGACAATAGTAAAGATAAAATGCATTGAATGAGATCCTATGAAATAGGTTCGTTAATTATTTCAAATTATACTTATCATTTATGTAAAAAAATAATAATACATCATATTATTTACATTAAAAAAATAATACATATTAATTTCAAAGTTCATTGCAAGATGTGAATTGCTAGGGTATTGCAATAATAAGTAACATTGATACAACAATGGGTTGGTATTACATTTTGTGCGTACTTTGTGAAAGGAATGTCAAATTACAAGCAGGATCATTTTGGTGTGCAAAATGTAAAACAAAAATAAATCTTTCTATCCCAAAGTTAGAGGCACTCACATTAACTACATACTCTCCAAAGACTTATAATATATTTGTCTCACTATAACTACTATATATATACAATTGCAAACTACTTCAAATAAAAGATTCAAATTGAAGTTTTTAATGCAACTAACAAAACAAAGTTTGTGATATTTGATCGAGATGCCGAGAAAATCCTAAATAAATCTACAAGATTGAGATCTTGCTAAAAAATAAACTAAGGTACAACTTATTTAAATTATTGTAAAAATATTGATATTGGAGAAGGAATCCCACGTGATTTGAAAAAAAAAATTAGGAAAAAAATGGATTTCTCTACTTCATTTGAATGAATTCAATCTAAAAGATGGTTTTGAAAATTACATAGTTCCTAAGATTTTTTATGCACATTCAAATGATAGAAAGGTATGGAAGAAAAAAAAAAAAAAAAAACATAATTTAACATGCTATATTAATTCTTTTTGCTACACTATTCCAAAATTAACAAAAATAAAAAAATTATAAAAAATTTTCACATCATTGAAATTTAATATAAATGCAAATACCTACGAAAAATCTTAGCGACAGATTCCAAACTTTGTAAGATCTAATCAAGAATCTCTCAGTGCCAATTCATTAGTAATTAAAACAACTGATGCAACAAAAGGAAAAAATGATGAAAGCTCAAAAATTGAACAAATATGGATTGACTAAATTTCAAATGATGAAGATGGAGAAATTGATGATGACAAGGGTCACCATATTGCAATAACAAAGCATTGAAGAAAAAAATTTCGTAATGAAGCTTTTTATTACATCACATTATAAAAATCAATAATATAGAATGAATTAATATGCTTTTATCAACTTTTATTATACAATATTACTCCAAGTTGTTTTCATTATTACTCATTACTTGAACAAAATAATTATAATAGATATATGTGTGCAATTTAAAATTGTTACTTTTTATGATGAACTCATTACTAATAAAGTTTTATAATAAATATTCTATAATATATGTATAATATTTTCCAAAAACAAATTTACATAAAACATTATAACATTATCCGTGCATCGCACGGAAACTTACTAGTTTAAAGAAAGTTTTAATACCACTATCAAGGAAAATATAAAAAGTTATTAAAAAAGCTATTTTTTTTTTTAAATCCCATAAAAATTTTCTAAAAATAGTTATTAAACAAATACCCTTAGGGCATTTGTTAATTTTTTTCCAATTAAAAAGAAAATAAATTTTAAGTGGATAAGATATATTTTATTTTAAGAACAAAATTATGAGTCATTCTTCTCTTTGGAAAACTTGGACAGTTGCCCAAGTGAATTAATACTAGAGTTGGCCTTGAGTATAAAAGGTAACTTAAGATAAGTACACAGAGAAATAAAAACCACACAAAATCAAATAAATGTTACATTTCATATTTAATATTCAAAAAAAAAAAAAAAGAGAGAGAGAGAGAGAACTAAAATAACAATTCCCTACTTTAAATTAAAATGAGGATTGTTACAAAAAGTAATTAGTTTATTGAACCTGGCTTGTGTTGCTAACGCCCCAATTGAATTTGAAGCAAGGGAGAGAAAATCATTAAATTTACTGAACCAAATCCTTTTCTACACATTGACTATAATGCCTTCCTTCCTTTGATACACCCTTGGTCCTATATTCTAATTATGCTTAGAAGATCCAACATTGTACTGAAATATCATTAATGTATTATCTTTCAAATAAAAATGTGAATCTCTTTAATTTAATCTGCATTGAATTTTCTTATAAAATGAAAGGCAAGTTTGAAAAATTACTAACATTATGTTTATTGATTTCTAAAAAAAGTAGATTGTATTATGTGTAGGGGTATTGGGCCTAGGAGCTCATTGTCCATGTGTGTATTGGACCCGAAGCCCAAGCCAAGGACTAGAGACCATCCGGGAAGGGGGAAACGTTAGCAAGGGAGCCCATGTTAGTGAACGACAAGGTCAGTTTTGGTCATAATGGCATAAGAAAGCAGGCTAAGGATAGATGTCACCTCAAATAAGCAAAGCCGAGGTCCGGATGGGTGGTCTGCCGTCTAGAGGAACGTCCTCGGAGGTTCTGTAGGCACAGATAAGCATTGCAAAAACAAAGTACAGAGGGAAGTCCTAAAATATCCAAGGAGAAAGCTGCTACTACCGCATTAAAGGCTCTGCAGCTAACTTTCTAGCTGCATTAATGTGGAGAAGACCCCTGAACAGGGCTATATTAGCTTCCCCAACGCACAAAAGGGGTTGGAAGGGGTGTCCGATGGGACAGACACTTAAGTAGAGGCTTGGATGATCAACAAGTGGAAAACCAAGATCATTCAAAAGGAGCTATATAAGGGAAGAGACCCACCATGAATAGAGGATCGGAAAAATCAAGAGAGAAACACTGTAGCAATCAAGAACCAAACCTGTAATCAAACTTGTGGGGTATATATAAGAACTGATCTCCTCGGACTATGCCGAGAACGATTTTTCTAAACTTAATTCATTTTGACCCAATTTTCCAACCCACCCTCTACAAATTCATTGTTTTGGGCTTTTTGGGCCTAAGTCCACTCATCTTGGGTTGAGCTTCAAATCTGGTCCTATGAATCATGCCAAAATGAAGTAAAAGATCAAATGGAAAAAATTAACACCTTTTGATGCTTCCAAACAAAGACTTCCAGCTTTGAAAATAAATAAATAAATAAATGTGTATTTGAAAAGTAAATATCTACTTATCAAATAAAATAAAGGATATCTTATAAGTGGGATCCAATTAGCTCAACTAATCAAGTCTCTTGTCATCGAATAAACTATTTTTAGTGTCTTGACTTGATGATAAAAAATAATTATCATATAATGGACATCATAATTTGAATCTATCTCGCATGTGTGTATAAAAGCACATCTTATCAATTCTTATTTCCTTTGTCTTTTCCATTCTCTGCCCTTTCCTAGCTACTCTACTTTATTTTCTTCCTTTCAGTAAAAAATGTCTTTTGCTTTTTAAGTTTTTTATTTTTTTTAGGCTAATAATGTTAATGTTACAAGTATGCTGAATGATCAGTTTTATTACAAGTTATCGTGCCACAAATCTATTCCCCACTTTTTTTGTGTATGATTCAGCATTTAGTACTTGAACTTATAAATAATACATAAATGGAGTAAATTACAAAAAAATTTCTCTAGCGGAGAATGATTAATATAATAATAAATTACAAAATGTACATTCTGATCTAATTCGTTTGCAATACCCTTTTCACCTAAAACGTACCCAGAGCTGTCAAACTCAACTTGGCCATCCAACAACTGGCTATTCGGTGAATGACCAATACCATAAAATAACCCCTTTGCCTAAAGCACAGATTTTTAAGTAAAATTCCAGACATCTGGCCTTTTGTATTGCTAACAGTATCCATGGTCTCTGTATTGAAGTGCACGGTGATATTTGGATTGTTGTACACTCTGAAACATTCAAGAATTAGTGTCAAGGCAGAGGGTCATTGCAAGTCCCACAAGACAATTGTAGGTTTAAACAAATGGCATAAATGAGATTTAACATTCTTTGAAGTGGCTTTCAGTAGAGAATTTAAATGATAGAAATTATTGCAAGGCAATTGAGGTAAAACCATGAACGTTCTATGGCGAGCATCACCATAAAGATTGTGTAAGAAATGTTGTTATAAGCAAGACTACCTTCCTGCACGTAAAATAATGCACTACTGTCTGCTACATGCCCGATTAAGTTAGAAAGGACCAAAATCAATCGTGTCAATAACAGAGAAATTTAAGGGTGATATGATATAATCTAATTGGTGTTATTTGATGCCCCAACCGCATAGGTATCAATAAGCCACAATGTCCCTCTTTTTATAATCATTGCACCCAGTAGCACAATTATTGATGGGTACACTTAAATCCTAAAGTGTCAAATTATTTATATTTATATATATATATATATATGCTTTAGAACATAATGGACCGAAACATAAATGATATATCCACAACATTTTTACAACAAATCTTAAGTGGCAGGTTGTTACTAGTTGTTATTGTTGGGCCAAAAAAGTAATCTTAGTGTTAGATTCAAATTTGAATTAATAACAAATAACCATTTGTTGTGAAAATATTATGAAAGTTACACCTCTCTTACTAGAGAAAGAGGTTCTCAGAAGACATGCAAGACTCAGTTCATCAAGACCAAAATGTAAAGAGAAAGCATGTCACATTCTCCAAAATCCAGATAAAACAAGACCATCCCAAATTTTTACTATGAACTAACCGTTTAATATTATATGAATCTATTTACAAATTTATACAATTCAATTTCAAGTATATATAAATATATTTCAAGACAATTATACATACTAGCCTCTGAACGCATGGTTTTTCTATTTTTTGGGTAAAAATTAATAATTTACATTTATTATAATTTGAGATTTCTACTTTTTCTAATCACCAAAAAAAAAAAAAAAAAAATCTAAGGGTGTAATGAAATTTTTTATAAAAAAAAATTGAAAAAAAAAGGGGACAGAAGAAACAAATACATCATGATGAAGTAAAAAAAAAAAATGAATACATGGGGTGAGTTTTGTAGATTGGGTAAGTTTTAAAGCTAACAAAAGAGTAATTCTATATTGTAGGGAGTTAGTGAGTAGAAATAGGAATTTAGATCAACATAAAGTAGAAGTTTATTAGAAGCAGGAAGGCATTTCAATGTAGAAGTAGGAATTTTTTATTTTTGTCAATTTACTATTTTAACCTCATTTTTAAGTATTAGGTAGGGGTATTTTTTACAGTAAAAAAAACAATAACCAACTTTCTTTTTCCAATTCACTATTTTAACCCCATTTTTAAGCCGTTGGTTAATTAATTTAAAGGTATTTTTGACAGGAAAAAAAGTAATAACTAACTTTCTTTTTCCAATTTACTATTTTAACCCCATTTTTAAGTCGTTGGTTAATTAATTTAAATGTATTTTTGACAGGAAAAAAAGCAATAATTAACTTTCTGAATCCTCTTAATATATACAGATAACTATATAATATTATACATAGATAAATCAAGCTCTTATGTTTATGAACAAATTATTATGTTTGAGTTTGATTCATTTAATAACTGCTGCTGTTTAGGAGTGTCTTAAATTGGTTTTTTTTTTTTTTAAGTACCTTTGGTGTATAATTAATACGAGGATGGATTTTGTGTTTGTATGAAAATGCAGGTCATGTGAAGAAGCACTAATTTGCTAGATGTGGAAGGCAGATGGGTCAGAGTGATACTTATGGCCTGTTTGGATGGAGGGGGGAAGGAGGGGGAGTGGAGGGGAGTAGAGTAGTGTAGGCTAAAAATAAGCTAATTTTGTACTAAATCTACTCTACTCTACTCTACTCTACTCCCCCTCCTTCCCCCTCAATCCAAACGGACCATTAATGTTAAACAGGAATGCTTAGCAAGTAGCTTCTTAGGTCTTATTTGATTAGCTTGGAATTGGGATTAGAATCCGATTCCCAGCTAGCAGTTCAATGGATTACATCAGAGAACAATTCATATCCTCCACTTCCAACAAATTTAATCAATGATTGCAGGTATCTACTTACACAAACAAGGACAGAGAGACAAATAGATGTGCAGAAAGATGAACTAACAGAGGGAGCACCCAAATGCAGATGGAAATACTTCATGACACATATCCCACCTTTTTTATTACTTCTTTCTTTTGGGACCATATAAGGATGGTTCAAATGCATACAGCATTCCCCTAACTTTTTGTATATATTTTTGTTGGTTGTAACTTGTAACTTATTTCGGTGCATAATACTTCGATTGTATTTTGCTAAGTTGATAAGTCCACTCCGTTTGCATGCCAAAAAAAAAAATTGTGTCCACTATTTGGACCATGTATGTCAAACACCAAAGTGCCTTGCAATTGCATGCTATTTTTAGCTAGATGTGGACCACTTAAAAATA
The DNA here is from genome assembly GCA_023055345.1 of Quercus wislizeni. Classification (NCBI taxonomy): domain Eukaryota; kingdom Viridiplantae; phylum Streptophyta; class Magnoliopsida; order Fagales; family Fagaceae; genus Quercus; species Quercus wislizeni. The sequence continues at coordinate 15,488,840 of JALGQJ010000014.1, forward strand.
AATTTAAAAAAGAGTCCTTGTTAACGGGTACTTCCATAGCATTCGTTAATGGATCATTTTAAAAAAAATTTAATACTATTTTCATAGGAAATATAAAAAGTTAGTTACTTTTATTAAATCCCATAAAAAAAATTTAAAAAATAGTTATTAAACCATAGCCTTTAGGACATTCGTTACCTTTTTTCAAATTAAAAAAATTGAAAAGAAATTTTTTTTTTAAGAGAATAAGATGTATTTTATTTTAGGAACAAAATTATGAGTCATTCTTCTGTTTGGAACCCTAGGACAGTTGCCAAAGTGAATTAATACTAGAGTTGGCCTTAAGTGTAAAAGGTAACTTAAGAGAGATGAAAACCACACAAAATCAAATGAATATCACGTGTCTCATATTTAATATAAAAAATGGAGAACTAAAATAAGGATTCCCTACTTTAAATTAAAATGAAGGATTATTACAAAAAGTAATTAGTTTATTGAATCTGGTTGTGTTGCTAAGGCCTCAATTGAGTTTGAAAAAAGGGAGAGAAAATCATTAAACTTATAAACCAAATCCTTTTCTACACATTGACTATAATGCCTTCCTTTAATACACCCTTGGCCCTATATTCTAATCATGTTTAGAAGATCCAACATTGTACTGAAATATCATTAATGTATTATCTTTCAAATAAAAAAATGTGAGGACTCTCTTTAATTTAATCTGCACTGATTTTCACATAAAATAAAAGGCAGGTTTGAAAAATTACTAACATTATGTTTATCAATTTCTAAAAAAGTAGATTGTATCATGAATCATGCCAAAATGAAATAAAAGATCAAATGGAAAGAATTAACACATTTTAATGTTTTCATACGAAGACTTCCAGTTTCGAACATAAATAAATAAATGTGTAATAAAAAGAAAATATTAGCATATCAAATAAAATAAAGGACATCTTATAAGTAGGATTTAGTTAGCTCAACTATTCTTTTTTTTTTTTTTTTTTTTTTTTGAGAAACAAACACACACACACAAAAGAGAAAGGAAAATAGGTTCTAACACAAAGACACGTCACAACTCCACTCAAAGCATGTTAATATATATGGTGCTTATTGCTTACAAAGAAGAAGAATAAAACATGAATATTAGAACAGATGCTTGCACACACCAATCCATGGATCTCTCAACTTATACTCAAGAATGTACTCAAGGGAGTATACACAACACTTCTTTATTTATTTACATCTCTTACTTTGAATTACAATGACATATATGTTTATTTATTTACATCATTTAGTTCAAATTACAATAACATAAATATTTATTTATTTACATTACATAAAAGAAAATTAAATAATAGAAGTATTTATTTATTTACATCTTGTAATCCAAATTGCAATGAATAAATGCTTACAAATTATGGAAGGAACTTGTGACTTTGAATTGAGCAATGTTCAAATTCTATTGTATGTGACTTATGTCGAACTCCTGAAATGAAATTTGTAATTATATAGTATATAAGAAACTTACAATGAGAATAATACTAGCATAAAAATGATTATACAAAAGAAAAATAAATAAATAAAGTTTTAGTATATTCATTCAAGATTATATGCCTTATTGCCCAAACATTGAAACACAATGTTCCATAAACAAGATTTAATTTGTCCATGAAATACTCCTAAATAGATCAATGTTTCTTTTTCTCTTTATCTCTTTTCCATTTATTTTTATATTTTTGTGAGGAAAAGGTGGGGGAGGGGATTTTAAATACCACTTAAGTTTTTGAATTTTATTTTCAATTTTCATCCAAAAAGATATTTTTTTTATTTCAATTTACTTTAAAACTATTTGGACAAAAAGGACTAAACATAACCATTAACCAACATTCAGGATTAGTATCAACTATCAGTAGTCAGTGTGTTAAGCGTAAATAAACTAAAAACTTAAAAACCATAATAAATAATTAAATAACACAAAGAAGAAGAACAAAAAGACAGATATGCCCTTACATCATCTTCCTTTCTTCTTCTTCTAGGAAGTACTCGCTGACGCCATCTTCTTTTCTATTGTGAACCTGGTCCCTTCGAGATAAATCACTAAATCAATGGTACAAAGAACAAAAAGATAGATGGAAAAGAATAAACCACGTTAAGAATAGAACAATACTTTTACTAACACAAGAAAGAAGAACAAGAAGACAGATCTACCCTTACCTCTTCTTCTAATGGTGACGATGAACTTCCACTATCCTCGTCGAGTTCAATCTCTGGTACATGAGCAATCTTGTGCGAATCTTCTTCTCTGCATTTTCTACTCAAATCAGGACAACCTTTGATCCTCAATAGTCTTAGTTTAGTGAGAGCTTTCATCCCCTCCGGGAGAGATGACAACTTAGGGCAACTGAGAATCCAAAGTGTGTGAAGTGATGTCAGACGTGGCAGCCACTCCGGCAAAGCCTTCAAATTTTCACATTCTCCAATCAATAGCTGCTGTAAATTTTTTGCAGATCCTTGGAGCCATTGGGGCAAAACCTCCAACTTAGGTAAACCACAAATCATCAAATTCTGGAGACTCAACTCGAGATCTTGATTGTCTTTTCCCTCCTTCTCCATCAAACTAAGCTCTGTACAATAAATAATCATCAGGTTCTTTAGGGCAGTTAGGTGTTTGATACTGAGTGACAAAGAGGTCAAACTTGGACATTCTACAACAAACAATGTTCGAAGATAGGTGAGGCGCCCCTCCATCCCTTCAAACATACATTTTAGATTCTCACATTCACTTATCATCAAAAATCGAAGAGAATCCAAGCAATCTACTGCCTTCTCCGACAAGCAGGTATGCTTTGTTGTAACAACCAAAAACCTGAGGTTGATTATGTCCCTTATACCTTTGGGCAACCGTTCAAGATTTCTGCAACCATCAAGCACTAAAGTTTGCAATCCGTGCAGCTTGCAAATGGAATCTGGAAGTTGCTTGATTCTGTGATTTTCTGTTAGGTCGAGATATCTCAAATGTTTCAAACTTCCGATAGAATTTGGCAACACCTCAAAGGATGAATTTTCCAGATCAAGCACCCGCAAGTACTTAAATCTTGAGATGCATGTTTCAAGTATGGACATAGGTTGCTCTATTTTGAAAATTATAGTATGAACTTCGCTCAACCTCTCCTTTGTATCTTCTTGGCCATTATGTGAAACTCCTGCAGCAAGGGTGGACGTCTTGGTCACTACCGAACACTCACCTTTGGCAATTGAGATTGCAAGATCATGGACAAGATCGTGCATCTTAAAGGTATAACTGAACAAAGCTTCTTGATGTACATCTTGAAACAAAGATCTTGACATTAACTTCTTGATATACGAATCACCAATGTCTTCCAAATCTTGCTTTTCATTCAAATCTTGCTCATCATTGTCAGGTTGAAGAAGTCCATGTGCCATCCAAAATTGAACCAAAAGAAAACTTTTGAATTCAAAATCCTTTGGGAAAAGAGAGCAGTAGGCAAAGCATTGCTTCAATTGAAAAGGCAATTGATTGTAACTCAGCCTCAATGCAGGTAAGATGTCACCCTCATTCTGTTTTAATTTCCATATCTCATTATCTCTCACAAATTTCCACTCCTGTTCATCAACTTTTGTATAAAGTAGGCTGGCTAAAGTCCTCACTGCCAATGGAACCCCTTTACATTTTTTAACAATGTCATTTCCAATTTCTAAGAGGTTTGGATAATGTTTTTCTTCTCCTTCCTTAAATGCCAATTTCACAAAGAAAGACAAACAATCTTCCTGGGAGAGGCCATCTAAATGGTATGTAGGAGCAGTACCCATAATTGTAGCAACCAAGTTTTTTCGTGTTGTTACTATGATTTTACTTCCATTGTAACCATCACGTAACAAATCTTGCAATTCCATCCATTTAGTACGATTCTCATTACAAACATTATCCAAGACAAGTAGAAATTTGTTATCTTTTAAAAGTTCTCTTAAGAGAATTTGCAACTGATCTATGCTCAAATTCTCATTAATTGAACCATCAGGAGATTTAATAATTTCTATTATCAAACTTCTAACATCAAAGTCCTCAGGCACACACACCCATTTTCTCAATTGAAAATGTCTAGCTACCCGTTCATCATTATACACCAACTTGGCAAGTGTGGTCTTCCCCAAACCTCCAATCCCAACTATGGGAATTACACTGACATTTCTGCCAGCATCTTGTTCCATTAAAAGATGTATTATCTTTTCTCTGTCATCATCCCTACCGATGACATCAGAAGGATGAACAAAGGAGTGGGTCATGTCCCGCCCATGCATTGTAATCTTCCTATCTTCAAATGCTTGAGCAAGGTTGAATTTATCCTTATCAGCTGCAATATCATCTACCCTCTCCCTAATACCCTTGATTTTATGTGCAATTTCAAAACGAAATACAAGTGGATTAGAACCAGAAAAGAAATAACGCACCTTTTTGCTAGTGCTCCAATATCTCTTCATCACTTCCTTCTGCAGGACTCGATACTGAAATTCATCTAGCACATTCTCGGCATCATTAAGAACATCTTTGAGCTTTTTTAGCCAAGTCCTTAGCCTTTGGTCACTTGCTTGCTTCTCCTCAGCATCACAGAGTACAGCTTTAATGGCTAAGACTTTGTCCTCAAGCTTTTTCAGATCACTTCGGATACCCCATGCTGAGCTGATTTCTTGGAAAGTACGGGATCCAAGCTGCTCTAGGCAATTTCAGCCATGTTCTTGTGTTCGTGGTGGTGGAATGGTAAGGAAGGAGATAGTGAAGTAAATCAAGGCCTTTTAAATCTTAGCAGTTGTTTTTATCACAGAGAAATTCCAAGAGGGCAGATATAATTGCAACTAAGTGATGGTAAAATTGTACGTAGGTGGATTTATTGCACCAAGGATCATGACTTGGAACATGATTCTTTCTTAGGCCATTGGCAAAGCATGGAATATGAATGACTTAATCCTGGAGACTAAGTATATCCTTTTATTTTATTGGGGTAAGATCTCTTTTCTTTAGATGCAAGTAAACAGTTCAATACATACTCTAGTTGACAATAGATAAACTGTGTTCATGAAGTGTAATTTAGATAGTTTAGTGGAATCTCATTATTTGTCTGATAGCTAAAGGAGGGGCTGGAAGCCGTGACATACTATACAAAGAATGATTCCTTTCTTACCAATATTGGCACTGAAATTTCATATAATCTTGGTTAATTACATGGAATTTTAAAATGAAATATGAACTATTCTATAAGAGTTGATTGTTAAATGAAAGTGTAAATGGAAATCTAGGAATGGCTGGTGCAGGGGGCATTCTTTGAGTCGATAAAGGATGTTGGCTAATGAGATTATCTCTTAATTTGGGTATCACTAATAGTATAGTTGCAGAACTCCGGATTACAATTGACTTGGAATTGAGATTACAACAGAATCCAATTAGTCCCTCACTTTGTAAAATGAGTGTCATTTTATGAAAATCTATCAGCAAATGATGCAATTTAAACTTTTTTTTATATATATATATATAAACAATTTTATTGAAAATATTCTTGAGATGTATCATTTAATAGATTTTGTTGTTTAATGACTTTTATATATATATATATAAAGAATAATGTTAAAACAGCTTAATTTGCTGAAAAAAATCTGGATTGGAGGATTGGATTGACTCATTTTGACAAAGTGAGGTACTAAATTGACAAAAATTAAATTTTGAGGACTAATTGGCAATTGAAGTAAAAGTCAAGAGACTAACTTGAGTTTTATCATTTTTTTAGTATTAAAATCAGGAATTCAATTTTAGATATATTTTTAAAAACTATGGTAGTTATTAACTTATTATTTATTTTTAAGACTTTAAATAAACATAAAATATACCTAGAAATGAAGATATATATATATATATATATATATATTGTATCAATCATGTCCTAATTTTTCAAAAATTATGTTGTTGTTGCGTCCTGTCCTGTCCTGTCTTGTCTGTGTTCTTGTTAGTGTCAGTCATTGTCCTTGTACATGCTTCTTAGATGGTAACTTGGACTCTCTGGTTTATTAAAATATGTTGTTATGATGGTCTCTTATCATGGTTCATGTACCAAAAGCTTCTTGAGCTTGTGGAGTTCAAGCTAGAGGAAGTGATTTCGAGGGAACCTACTCTACTTGTTTTGGTGCTTGGCATTCCTAATGTTGGAAAGTCAGCTTTAATTAATTCAATCCATCAAATTGCGTCTTCTTGCCTTCTTTTCTGGTAGTTATTACTATGTTTTTGCTACATAATGGTTGGATGAAACTGTGGTGAAGGTTATTAAATTATTGAACAATAACGACTTCGGTTTTCTTTCGTAGTGCAGGAGAACATGATAACAATAACAATATAATAAGAAGAATAACAATAATAATAATTGCTTTGTTACCATTATCACTTAACATTTTGTTGATGTTCTTGCTTTTATGAGCAGTAGACTGATTGCTAGGAAGTTATGGACTTATTTTGAAATGTGTTATATTGTTTGACCACAGATAAAGTGCGGGGAATTACTATGACTTGGATTTTTTTTTTTTTTTTTTGATAGATAATAAGAGTTTTATTGATGAAAAGGAACAATGTGTGTACGATCTTGGATTATATTTTTGGCTTAATGGATTGAATTTCCCCCTAGCTTTCTTACTAATTTATATTTCTATGTTTTGCTTTTGATTTTTTTTTTTTTTTTTTTTTAAAGCTAGCAAGTGTCTGTAGGTTTATGTGAATTGGGGAATATAACTATCAGGGTTAGGTCTCTGTTTTAATGATCAAAAGTTTGTAATAACTAAATCAGTAGTAGAAGCCTTTTTTACATAGGTGGACTTATTGCACCAAGGATCATGACTTGGCACATGATGCTTTCTTAGGCCATTCGAAAAGCATGGAATAGGAATGACTTAATCCTGGAGACTAAGTATATCCTTTAATTTTATTGGGGTAAGATCTTTTTTCTTTAGGTGCAAGTAAATTAACAGTTCAACTCATGCTCTAGTTGACAATAGATAAACTGTATTTATGAACTGTAATTTAGATAGTTTAGTGGAATCTCATTATTTGTTTGATAGCAAAAGGAGGGGCTGGAAGCCGTGACATACCATACAAAGAATGATTCCTTTCTTACCAATATTGGCACCGAAATTTCATAAGCTCTTGGTTACTTGCATGGAATTTTAAAAATGAAATATGAACTATTCTATAAGAGTTAATTTTATAATGAAAATGTAAATGTAAAGAGATTCTTTGAGTTGATAAAGGATGTTGGCTAAAGAGATTCTCTCTTGATTTGGGTATTACCATAATAGTATTGTTTCAAACTCTGGATTACAATTGGCTTGAAATTGAGATTACAACAAAATCCAATTAGAATCGGATTCCCTGTTAGCAGTTCAATTGACTATATCAGAGAAATATTCATATACTCCATTGCTAGCAAATTTAATCAATGATTGGAGGTACGGGTAATCTCAGTTGAGCATGTGTTTCGAGAGGCAAATAGATTTGGAGACAGACTAGCTAACCAAATGCAGAGGAAAATACTTTAGGGCAAATATCCCACCTGTTTTTGTTTTACTTCTTTCTTTTGCAACCATATAAGGATGATGCACATGCATACCCCTAACGTTTTGTATATATATTTTTTGGTTCATGGTTGTAACTTATTTTGGTACATAACACTTCATTTCTATTTTGCTAAGTTAATATAGTCCACTTCGTTTGCATGCCAAAATAAAATGTGTCCACTAGTTGGACCATGTTGTATGTCAAACACCAAAAAGCCTTGCAAAGAAATGAAAACCACACAAAGTCAAATAAATAGGAGGGGATTCCTACTGTCAATTAAAATGAACGACTATTACAAAAGCAATTAATTAATTGAATCTGGCTTGTGTTGCTAGGGCCTCGATTGAATCTGAAAGCAAGGGAGAGAAGATCATCAAACTACTGAAATATCATAATAGCATTGACTACAATGCCTTCCTCCCTTTAATACTCCCTTGGTCCTATATTCTAACAATGTTTAGAAGATCCAACATTGTACTGAAATATCACAATATCATTAATGTATTATCTTTCAAATAAAAATACGTCACTCTCTTTAATTTAATTCGTTATTGAAATTTCTAATACATAAAAGAAAAACAACTTCAAAAAAATTATGTTTATCGATTTCTAAAAAAATATCTTATTATGAAACACGCCAAAATAAAATAGAAAAACAAATGGAAAGAATAAACACGCTTGGTGTTTCCAATGAAAATGTTTTTAGTCCAAAAATAAGTAAAATCTCTTCTCATCAAATAAACTATTTTTGGTGTTTTGACCTGATGATAAAGAATAATTATCATATATTACGAACGCCATAAGTTAAAATCATACCTATGAAAAAAAAATCTTATCAATTTCTTTTTCCTTTCTCTTCTTTTTCCTAGCTACTCTAGCTTATTTCTCTCCTTTCAATAAAGGATATCTTATCGATTTCTTGTTCTTTTTCTTCTTCTTTTTGGCTAGTAATGTTAATGTCACTAGTGTAGTGAAAAATGAGCAACAAATATAATTACAAAGAAATGTCTCTGGCAAGAGTAATTAATCACCGATCTTGTACTCTATTGCAATTGACAGTGCGTTGCAGACCGCACAAACAAAAAAATTGCATCATACTTCACTAGTGTAAGACCATATGTTTATAGAGAGAGTCAAGGGACACAATAAAATCTATCAACATTTTTAAGACACTGTTATTTTGAGCACTAGTGAGTCCTGGTATAATCTTCTTCTTCTTCTTCTTCTTCTTCTTTCATTTTATTTTGACCTATGGTGGATTGACACCTCACTTCTTGTGAAAATGTTGTAAGATTTTGTTGTGGCCGTAGAACTCATGTCTACATCCACGTGCTTCTCAACCATCCCTCTTATATAGAGGACAAGTGGACAACTACATTTGCAAATGGAGGAAAATCATCAAAACAGAAGGGTTGTAATTGGGCACGACTGCAAATTATTCTAGTTAGTAGTAGTCGATATGAGAACAAAATTCAAAGCTTTACAAAATCATTGAAATTCAAAAGAAAGAGATTCAAAACTCGTAACCAATGCATTGGTTGCTCTGCTTGTATAATTTACAGTGTAGTTGATCAATATGAGATACAACTGAAAAAATTGAAGGCATTATTCAACTAGATTCTTTAGAAGGAACAAAATTGGATCACGAAATGAGGGCATCACCCAATTTGAAATTCTCTCATTTATTTTCTTCAATGAATTCTTTGTACTCTCTCTTCATTTTCACCCCTGACACAGTCCTGCATAACCAGAATAGAAACAGTAAGTGGCGGCCGAGAACCACTAACCACATAAATAGAATAGGGCCTAGATTCATGCAAAAGACATTCATAGAGAGTCAACACAAGATTATAATTTCACCAATTCCCTCTCCATAAATTGAAAAGAAAGCTTTCCAAAGTCAAAATCAATCAACCACTAATACACAAAAAATAGAACTACTTTTGTACTGTATCAATATCATAACATTTCACATGAATATGCAAAATTTTTCCAAATAAAACACCTCCATGCAACAACAAAAATTCGTTAACACAATGAGTTAGTCTGTCATAGTCCAAAGAAAAAAAAGAAGAAAACGGGGGATCCGTTGAATTTCAAGTGTTTAGTTGGGCCAATAAAATAAGAAGACTTAGAAAAACATAACCAGATAGAAAGAATTAAGTCTGAGAGGACAAAATAAAAAATAAAATAAAATAAATCCAAGAAAACACATGCAGTGGGACAAATGAAAGGACAATATATAACCAACCTGATCATTTCCTTATTTTTAAAAAACTGCACACATGGTGTACCCATAATTCCAGCTGCTTCTGCTATCTCTGGATCTTCCTCGATATCAATTTCAACAAAATGAACATTCTGATCAAATTCGTCTATCACCTGCCACCAGAAGTTAAGTAAAAGTTTGACATATTCTTAGTAAGTCATTCGACAATATAAAGCATGAATCATTAATCATGAAACATAAAGTAAAGTTTCCATCATGCATGAGAAGCATTGCTTGTTTATTCTCTTCACACAACATTGGTAACTTCTTCCCAGTAATACCCTATATCTGGTCTTGAGTTGACTTGGCTATACCATATTCTATGCAATTTTAACCGAATATGCGAATCACTTACAAGATGCGACTTCCACTCACAATCCACAGTTAAGTATGGACCAATTGCAATAGTGGTAAGGTTCCATGTGATACGTTGGCCATTAAGGATATTGGTACTGCAGTTCACCATGTTCTGATTTAAGAAATTTTTGGAGACGTCATCTTATTCATTAAGGATTATAAAATGGCTTGTTTTTCTGATGGAAAATATGTGGCATTCAATGCAGAAAATCAAGATATGTTATATTTACATGTACTTGGGACTACATCTTCCATCTATAAAGCCAAGCTCGATACATGATGAAACCTATATTTTACTAATGCTACTGCCTTTGGCTCATGCTTTACTTATTAAACTAACACCAACTTCCAAGAGAAATTCATTGTGCTACAATATTTGGATTTTAAGTGCACATTCCTTCCTCCTTTTGGTTTATGGTTAGGTTTAGGTTACACCTATTGTAACTCTTGTTAATATTACACCACTTTCAAACTTTGCTTTGGATGAGATTTTTGACAAATCCATCATTCAATTACATTTTCTCTTTTCACACTCCATGCTTGCAAAATATCAAAGTAAACAAAGATCAAAAACTATCTCATGTATAAAATGTTTAAAGTTCAAAGTTTTTTGTAATTTAAAATTATACATATAACATGAGTTTTTGGATTGGATAGTAACTAACATCCATCTGATAAATTTGGCAAGTTAAAAACAAGGAGAATGTGTAATCCAACATTAGAATTTTCAAAATATGAATTCAATACAAAGTTATTAAGAGGTATAATATTAAGAAAGAATTACACTAGGAGAAACTTGACCCCAACATATATATATATATATATATATAACTTCATAATTTTTTTTTTTAAGTTCCTATAAAATATTCATACTCAACCATAAATGTTTTTTTTTTTTTTTTTTTTTTTTTTGGTTGGGGGGGGGGGGGTGGAGGATGAATGACTTTGGCCCTAAGGAAGTAATATTAAAATCAGTGACCTTTTCCTTATGAGATGCAGCTCCCAACTGATTGGGTACGCCTTAGAGTCAACCATGCTAGAAGAAAAAAATAACATAGATATACTTTGCAACCATCCTTTCATGTTGTGCATACTTTAAGTGAAAGGCACATTATTTTTCCATATGTCTGTCACTTCTCCTGAGGCACTTTATCGGACTGTTGTATGAGAAATAAGGCTCAGAGAGTCACTATGATCATAATGTAATTTGTATTATGCCCAACATATGAAACAAGCAAATTTTCTTTAAATTACCATCTCCTCTTTTATTAGCAGATTGTCATCTGCAACATGCTGCATGCACGTCAAGATTTTATTCAACATAATGAATTTCTTTTACCAGAATTTCACATGGCTAGAATGGGTTCTATCATGTGTATCATAACTGAGATATCATTTACCATGACAACTTAGCTGGCATTGATATATAATGTAAAAGCAGAACAGGTTTCAAACTATGTACCTTACTAAGAATTGGCTTCAAAGTCCTGCATGGACCGCAGGTTGGTGCAGTATATAGTACACATATAAGCCTTGGACTTTCATGGTACAATTTTCTTAATGCATACTGAAGAAAGAGAGGGAAAAAATGTAAGCACTGAGCCAACTTATACAGAAAAACCAAAAATGGGAATGCTTCGTTGACGTGAGATTTCAATTAACATAAAAGTTCACATTGAAGCAAGCATTTTGGAAATAATATGTACCTGGCCCTTATGTTTTGTAAGTGTAATGTCAAAGCCTGCTTGGACATCCCTATCAGTAAGTTCCTTCTTAACCTCTTCAGTTTGGGGCTGTCACAAGAAAATTCATTAAGACAAAAGTTAGAACCTTTTAACCAAAATTTATCAACATCTCTGGTCAACACTTAGAACCTTTTAACCAAAATTACTCGATTCATTCTAAACTTCCTAGGAGCCATTGAGCTCTAGCCTAAATGGCACTTCCTCATCCAACAAGAATGGGATGAAAGAAAAGAGATGAAGTCATGGGTTCAAAATAGGTATATGTTTGATGTGGTACGTGCAATGTAATTTATTTTAATGTTGGAAGTCAGTTAGATTTTATTTTAGATCTTCATATTTAATTAGGTTACTAGTATTTTATTTAATTCCTAGAGTCAAGGGCATTTTTGTGATTCAATAATTGAAATTTCCCAAGTCAATTAGAATTAGTGTTTTCCTATGTCAATTAAAATTAAGGTTTAGTCCTACTAGTCTATATAAACATAGTATTGTACTCCTATGGAGACAATTTACAGTTTAGTTGATTAATAAAATTTCTCTTGGAATCTTCCAATGGTGTTTTTCCCCCCCTTTTTGATAGGTAATCAAAGTTTTATTGCATAAAAAGAACATCATGTTCATGATGGTGACAAAATACAAGTAACTCAAGAAGAGATACGAACAGAAAGTAGAAAATAAGAAATGGAAATACATTGTGTAAAATCCCAAATTCTAGACCACTGAAATAGAGTCTCAACTAGCTAAGATTTCAAAATATCTACAAATCTCACGGTAACTTCAAAAGTATGAGTATTCCGTTCCCTCCAAATTAACCGCATAAGACAAGTTGGAACCATATTCCAAATTTTAGAAAAATGCTTCCCTAGCCAATTCCTCCATCCAAAAAGAAGAGCGGCTATTGTCTTCGGCATCATCCATTGGATCCCAAACATCAAAAAAACTTCGCACCAAAAAGCATAAGCATACTTACAATGGAGCACAAGATGATCCACATTTGCCTCATCACAACGACACAAGCAACACCAATTAACCAGGGATAGAGCTCTTAGAAAAATATTGTCAATAGTAAGAATTCTACCGCAAGTAGCCGTACATAAAATGAAAGACACCCTTTTAGGTACCTTCCAATGGTGTTGACTCCTGGGTTATCTATTTTTTTATTTTTCTTTCCTTTAAAATTTATTTATGTATTGGATTTAGTTTTGTCCCACGCCAAGGTGTACTTACCAATTAAAATATAATAAGAGATAAACCCTTCAATGGATTAGTCGAGTATGGGACTATCCAAATTTAACCAAAAGGATCTGAAATCTTGCTCTGTAAGTAAGCAAACGTTTTTCTTTCTTTTTGGATAAGCCATTAGTAATTGGAAGAGAGACACATCCACCATCTTGATTATATATGCATGGTACCCTACTACGTGTTTTACAAGGTTTATTGGTCAATACATGATCAACAAGATAGTTGGTCCAGTCTATTGCTCTTCCCTGTGCCAATTTCACATTACAGAGATGGTTAACAGGTACAACCTTTGTAGCTGCATAGTATGCATAGTGATTGGCAACTTTGTACTTGAGACTGCAACTTCTAAACCATGGAAATTTCTACTCCTGCTAATAGCTTAACACTCTTTGTAGTTAATATGGGCATGGGTCCAAAAGCACTAGGAGATTTTACTCATTGTTACATCTAGGCGGTCTGCAGACTTCTTTTGCTCTCCATGGCTTCACTGGCTGTAATAAAGTCTGGTACTATTTTGCATCTAGCAGTTTTTTTTTATACTTTTTCTTACCTATCCAAAAAAAAAAAGTCTTGGGGTTTGCAGCGATAACTTGGTTCGTTTACTATACAACCATTAACTAAAATATGCCTGTGGTTAAATTAACCAATTGACCAGCTTTAAGAAAGATAATGCATTGACTTGACCACTAGGCTAACCAATATTTGTCCCAACAAATGCACCAAATTTGTCTGCCAAGTTGAGTTTCACCAATTTTTTTTTTTTTTTTTTTTTTAAATAAGTTCTCTAGCAGAGTCATGTTAAGAACAAATTTCCAATGCATGGGGATGATAAGCACATGTTAAGGTACTCTTATCTCTAGAGTCTATAGACAAGTAGAACAGATGAGTGTGAACCTCATCAAATACCTGGTGAAACTCAATAAGGAGATCTTTGCTCACAAGATATCTCTCAACTGATAAAGCTGCAACGCATCCAGATCCAGCAGCGGTTACAGCTTGCCTCCATTCATGGTCCTATTAAGATAACAAGAATTTGAATTAGAAGATTATCCACTATGATAATGATTCACAAACATATGGTAAAATCAGATGATTCAGATCACAAGATGAGATTGGACTTATACAGCCAAATGACAATGTAATTAAACTTGATAGGCAGATGTGCTTTCTGCTTAGCTATAAAATTCAATTATTTCTGTTGTTTAGAAATATTAACAAAGAGGTTTTCTTGACATCGTGAAGATTCACAGCTTCCAATACAAAATGTAACAGAAGGCTAAAACCTAATGCCTTGCACTATCTCTTTCCTCTATAAATGGGGCATGCCAAGAAACTGATTAGATGACAAAGTTTGTAACATGCATCACTTCCATTCATACAAAGTTTTCCCCAACTTGTTCAAAGAATTTCCTTGAATGTATCCTGATTCTTCATAAATCCAACAAGCAATAATTAATAGACACAAGCTTTGTCATTACATATCTAATCAATACAATTTCTGAACCAACAAGATGACCACTAGTTGAACTGTTGCAACATTTGGGCCAGAGGCTAGGGTATGGTATCTGGGAGACACAATAAATCTTGACAGGTCCTGGACCAATTGAAAACTGAAGAAATAAATATGCTAACCCTGGAGAGGATTACCTGTACATCTCCAGCAGCAAATACACCTTCAACTGAAGTATTTGCAGTACCCTCTTCAACTAACACGTACCCAGATCTGTCGAGCTCAACTTGGCCTTCCAACAACTGGCTATTCGGTGAATGACCTATACCATAAAATAACCCCTTGGCCTCAAGCACAGATTCCTCCCCAGAGTCAGCTTTTCGAAGTAAAATTCCAGACATCTGGCCTTTTGTATTGCTAACAATATCCATGGTCTCTGTATTGAAGTGCACGGTGATATTGGGATTGTTGTACACTCTGAAACATTCGCGATAATCAACCTGTTAAGCAAACATTCAGGGAGTTGAAAACTCACATACAAGTTGTTCATTAGTACATAATTCACCAGCAAAAAGGCAGCCAAAAAAACAGACCACCACAAACTGAAACTTTTTAGCCACTACTAAGAAATTGACAGTGGCTTATAATTAGTGTCAAGGCAGAGAGCCATTACAAGTCCCATAAGACACAAGGTTTAAACAATGGCATAAATGAGATTTAACATTCTTTGAAGTGGCTCTCACTAGACAATTTAAACAATAGAAATTATTGCATGGCAATTCAGGTAAAAATATAAAGTTCTATCACTTCTATGATGGGCATCACACTAAAGATTGTGTAAAAAATGCTGTTATAAGCAAGACTACCTTCCTACACATTACAATGCACTACCATCTGCAACATGCCATGTTAAGTTAGAAAGGACCAAAATCAATCATGTAAACAACAAAGAAATTTAAAGGTGATATGCTATAATCTAATTGGTGTTATTTGATGCCCCCAACTGCATAGGTACAAAAGTTAGCTGCTACTTGCAACAAATAAATTGTTTGATAAAACCACTCAGGGTCAGCATTGTTCATGAAGTCAATTTTTATGAAGTTAAAGCTAATAACTATTTATCAATAAACAACAATGTTCCCCTTTTTATAATCCTTGTACCCAGTAGCAAAATTATCAATGGGGCACAATTAAATCCTAAAGTGTCAAATTTGATCTCCTCAAATCCCCCCCACCCCAACCCACTTTTTCCCTCTTAAACAAGGAAAAGCTTTAGAACACAATGGACTGAAAATTACTAGAGAGGGCTTCTTGGAAGACATGCAAGGCCCAATTCATCAAGACCTAAATGTAAACAGAAAGCATGTCATATTCTCCAAAATCCATAAAAAAAAAATTTATCCCAATATCTAGAGAAAAAATGAATTCAGAGATTATTTTAAATATCAATTACTTTATTTATAATTAATTTATTATAAATACATAGGAACCTGCATTTTAAAGTAAGTCATCAAATTCCAGCTACACAGGTTGTATGTATCTAATAAACCACATATCCAAAAACTTTAAGCCAATAGGAAATGAGTTTGTTTAATCATTCAATAATTATTCTAACACTCCCACTCATGTATGGGCCCAAGCTCCCCTAAATAAGTGGGGCCCAACACATTGATATTTTAATTTTTCTTAAAAATGGAGGTAGAATGGACACAAGGTTTGAACTCAAAACCACGTACTCTAATACCATGATAAACTGACTCTTGTCCCAAAAGCTCAAGCTGATAAGATTTTTTTATTTTTATTTAATCATTTTTACAACAGTTCCAAACCCATGTACCATCCAGATCAAGCAGCCTATGCTTCTCATCTTTGTCCCTGGACCAAATGGTTCCATCAATATCCCTAGTGGCATCTATGAGTCTCAATCTGTGTTGGGTGAGGATGTGGGGAATTTGTGTGCCCTATTCTTCCCCCCACCCCTGACAGGCCAACTCATGCATCTATACTAGATTGAACCTATGACTTCACCATCAATCTATTTGCTCACAAAAGGAAAAATAATAATTAAGACAGAGTTATGTATTAAAAAAAAAATGGATAAAGGGTAAAGGATAAAGGAACAAAGATTAAGACAGATAGACTCAACTGGAAGGTCCCATGAAATTACTAAGGAGCATGTAGCAGGGAAAAAAAATGGATAAAGGAACAAAGATAGATACAAATCTGATACATCAAAAGAAACTATAAATTAATAGATAAATAACTAAGAAGCTAGTAAAAGGATGAAGACAATCTTTCAGAGAATGAGAAGTTTCACTACATTTTATATATGGTATGAGACACAAACTGACAATGAGACTGAGTAGCACAAACAAGAACTTCAGTAGCTGTACAAGTAAATGATAACTTCAAAACAACATTGAAGGAAGGGCCACCAGAACTCACCTATCTTGCATTGCTTTGGAAGCCTTTAGTTGGTCTCTACGTACAAGTAAATGAACATGACGAGCATATTTAGTTAGGTATATTGCTTCCTCAGTAGCTGTATCTCCTCCACCAACAACAGCAAGAACTTGGCCCTTAAACAATGGTGATGCTCCATCACAAATCGCACAAGCACTAATTCCCCTACTCCAAAATTCATCTTCACGGGGTAACCCGAGCCTTTTAGCAGTAGCTCCTGTGGCAAAAATGACACTGTGGCACTTAACCTGAGATATAAAGATGAGCAAAAAAATGAACCTTCACAAAAATTGAACCAACCAGATTTCTTTATATAACCAAGAAATGAGGATTGGCAGCCTATACGCATAACATATAGACTAATTAATAAGGACATAATGGAAGGGGATATGTAGCTATTTTTAACAATGGCTATGACAGATTATCAAATTATATATATATATATATATAATATAAAATGCACGCAATTTAGGGAACAAGAAATTTTGCTCTTCTTGCTTCTCTATCTCTCCACTACATGTGATAATATCTATTTTGAATCCCAACAATCATGCCTGATTTTTTAAATAAAAAGTAGACTTCATTACTTATTATACCCTCTAACTTTGATTCTCTATCAAATTGGTTCCTAAGATCTCCACCCCCCCCCCCCCCCCCCCGGGGGCGGTGGAACTTCCAATTCATGATTAATGTTATCCTTCCATCAAATGGGATACTATTATGACACCCAAAGGAGAAGGAGAAGGAGAAGGAAGTACCCATAGATTTTTTTTTCTTAGTAATTTTACTCACGCAGCCATGGGGACCCAAACCCCCAACCTCAACCAGCACCTCACCATGGCTATAAGTGGTGGAGGTGCTAAATAACCCAAAGGCCATTGGCTAAAGAACTCATAAATGTTCAAGGAGACTATATATTCATAAAGAAATATGTTGTATATAACTGTCTTAGAAGTGAATATTACTTTGTCATGTTCCAAATGTATATATCCTTTCCGGTTGTGTATGGGATTGCTATCAATAGGGAGGCCTCTGTTGCTTCGTCTCTCGAGCGGATGGGGACCGAGGCTCGAAGGAGTTGGAAGGTGCTTCTTCTTAGAAACCCGAACGATTGGGAGTCGGGAGATGTGGATGATTTCCTTCATATCCTGGGTGAAAATTTACCTCTGGCTGAGCAAAGAGATCGTATGATTTGGAAGCTATCAAAGAAGGGGGTGTTCGATGTTCGCTCGTTCTATGATAAGCTTCGTTGTCCCTTGCCTATTATTTTCCCTTGGAAAGGTGTTTGGAAGGTTAAGGCCCCGGTGTATGTCTCTTTCTTTGTTTGGTCTGCAGCTTGGGAGAAGATTCTTACAGGGGACATTCTTCGGTGTAGAGGCTTTGCTTTTGTTGACTGGTGTATCTTGTGTCGGAGTAATGGGGAATCGGCGAACCACTTGCTTCTTCATTGTGGAAAAACTTTTAAGTTGTGGAGCTTGGTTTTCAGATCTTTTGGGATTTCTTGGGTTTTGCCTAGATCGATTGTTGACACTCTTTGCGGCTGGTGGAACTGGCTCGGAAATCACTCTTCTAGGGTTTGGAATCTAGCTCCGTTGTGCCTTATGTGGTGCATTTGGAGGGAACGTAATTGGCGCACTTTTGAGGATAGGGACAAAACCGATGATCAGATGCTTGCTTACTTTACTGGCACTCTTTTTGATTGGTCTAGGGCTTGGGGACTCACCTCTAGTGATTCTATCCCTATGTTCCTTAGTTCTCTTCTTTGTGATTAGTCTTGGCTGGTTTTTTTATGTCTTTGTTTTCTGTTTTTCTCTTTTCTTCTCTTTTTCCTTTTTGTTCCCCTCTCTGTATCCTTTGTGTTGTCTTTGCTCTTTTGAGCTTCTTTAATATAATTTTCTTACTTATCAAAAAATATATCCTTTTCTAGAATATACCGCATTGACAAATCATGTTCTACTCATGCCCCACCGATTTAATGACAATTACGACCAAGACAAGATAAGTGCTCAGTTGATGCATGAATCATGATGCATGGTTTACAAAGAACTTACTGGAATCACATTTATAAAAGGTCATCTCTGATGAGCAGATTCAAAGAAACAGTTCAAATCAAGTTGTTCTTTATTAAACAATTTGGAAGTTCAGTAATGAAGTATGCAATTAATTCAACAGATATATAAAACAACCTGCTTAAAAGATAATATATCACCTTACGTTCACTACTTTGCACAGTAAAAGGACGACTTTTTACATCAATAGATTCCACATCTTCTTGGAACAACTCTGCTCCCCAACGCTCTGCTTGCCGTCTCATCCTAAACAATACCAAATGTCAAGAGTCTATTTGAAATCGCAGCTTCCTATGCCAACAATTAATAACAGAACATGAAAACAGTCCAAAAATAAAATTGACATCATATATGTTTACTATACCTGTCCATCAAATCTGGACCCGTTATTCCATCTGGAAACCCAGGAAAATTCTCGACTTCAGTGGTAGTCATCAACTGTCCCCCAGGAACACCACCCACTTGATATCCCTCAAACACTAGAGGCTTCAAATTAGCTCGAGCTGAATATATTGCTGCTGTGTATCCAGCAGGACCTGAACCTATAATAACCACATTCTCGATATTTTTTGCTGCAAGAATAGCAAAACAATCATTCCCTAGATTTTGATAGTTATCACAAATAACAAAACAACTCCTTTATAGAAGCATAGCGCTGAATTGAGAAGCCAGATTTTCATTTCAAACCAAGGGATTTACAGCATCCAAAGAAAAAAGAACCCAATCCAATCCTAGCTTAAGCTAAGATGCCTTTGGTAAATCAATCAGGGCATAAAGAAAGTAAAACATAATAGTATATCATATTAAACCAAATGTCACAATTATGTGCTTACGTCTATAATGTTTAATCAAAGCCACAAAAGTCAGGATGTAACCAAGGTCTGTAGGCATATTTAAACAACAATTAAAACATAGGGCTCATCAGAGAAACTGAATGGTTTAATGCCATTCTAGCTCAACTCAACTGAATGGTTTAATGACATATGAATAAGGTTCATTATGAACCTCCTATCAACTAATACAGTAATTCCACCTAGTTTAGTTAGAAGTTCTCAATATAACACAAGTACATGCATAATTTGATTGCAAAATATTGCCCACCTTAAAATTCCAATAATTTCTAATAAAATTATTTAGCACATTTGACAAATTCTCAGCAACCTTGCCATAAATAAAGCTCACAAATCATATATTATATAATAAAAGTTGGGTCTTAGAACCCGTTATTGCACCAAGTGGCTACTCTTTATTAAAAACTTAGGCAAAGTACATAATTTTCCTATAGTTTAATTAAACCCTAAATTTTAAACCATTTCAATTAAAACCATTAAAATTTCAAATCTTTGCCATTCCCGACCTCAATGGCTCACTATTAACTAACATAAATTCATATAAAAATTCTAAGACCTCTTATACCCTATGAGAGTAATAAAATTATATAATAATCAATCATTTTAGTAATTGGAACCAAAAAAATTACAGTAAAATCACATATTATATAAAATCATGCCTAAATCATATCATATCATAATAAAAATCATGTCCAATACACTGTAATTGAGCCAGATGCCCACCCTCTACTTTTTTATTATTTTCTCTTTATAATTAAATGAAAATAATTAATATAGTTGCTTTAAGTAAAATTCCATTGCCGAATTTTTAAAAAGTTCAAAAAATACTACTCAATTAAAATTCTACAACCAAGAGTTTCTAAGAAGAACACAATTTTCTTCCAAAACCTTCCCATTATGTGGTTAATCATAAAACCATATGCATGTATTAAATCAAACACGACTTATTAAATTATTTAATCGAGTCAAATGACTAAAACTTCATGTGAATGGTTGTTTGAAATGCCACATAGTGACTAGACATTTATCTTACACAATGTGAATATTATATATAAATATATATATATATATATATATATATAGCTTACCATACAACAATCCTCACTATTAATCAAACTTGTACGAGCAAAAACTAATTACCTAGTAATCTAGGCGCTTGTCACCCCTAACAGACTAAGCAGTTTATCCTCGTACAATGTGAATTATATAATTGTAACATGTTCTTAAATTTACATATGAATTTTGATTAATCGATGGGGGATAACACTAGTAAATAACTATAAAACTAAGTTAAATTACACAATGTAGGTTTAGTCAATAATTTACACTAAAGCCATTAGGCAAGTCCATCTTGAAGTACTAAAAACCAGTTTTCTAAACCAAAACTTGATTTTAAGCTTCCTTAAGAAAGTGATTTATCGTAAAATTTTCATTTACACAAAAAGCAATCATTAAAGAAAGCAGGAAGGTCCGTTTACCAACTCAAATTCTTTAACCAAAAAGCAATTTAACTGAAATAACTGTCCTCAAAAAACCATTTCCAAAATGCACAACCAAACACCACCTTAAGCTAAAGCTAAACTTACCTGGAGAGGAAGATGAGGAAGAGGCACGGACTTCGAGGAGAACGCGTGGGCGAGTACGGTGAGAGAGGAAGCGGAGAGCGCGTGGGCGAGTGGAGAAGGAGTTGAGGAGAAACAGGCTGTGGATGTGTGCGGCGGAAGCAGGAGGAGTTGAAGCAGTGGTGGTGGTGGACATGGCTGTGAGTCTGACTCGCTGAGTCGACACAGTAGTAGGGGATCCGATTCCGAGTCCGAATCCGATTCCTATCTTGGAGTTGGCAGCAGCAGCAACACACATTTGTTTCAGACCATACAATAGACTTTCGGTTAGCCTGTTTATAATGAGGCGTTTCGTTTTTTTGTTTGTTGGGGTCAGCAACTGTGGCACACGCTCTGGATAGGTAGCTGTGTTTGCAAGACTAGCGGTTAATTTTGCAACTCGCTTGGATTTTTTTTTTTTTTTTTTTTTAATTTTTAGTCTCAGATCATTTATGGTAGTATTAGTGGGAAAAAATAATTTTTAAGTTTTGTTCATAGAATTGAAATTTATTTGAACAATATGTGAATTGTAATATCTTAGGTCATATTACCAAAAGTATAGGGTTAAATATTGCCTTGATTAAATATCCAACCCCGTTCTATATTATTCTATTATTATCTCCAAAATATTTAGAGTATTCACATCAACTCTTATAAAAATTATTGTTTATTTTAGTATAAAAACTTTTTATTTTGTTTTATATATTCATTTTTCAAAATTCCCACATTAAGTTATCTATTTTATATTATATTTTATTAAAATATGAAAAAAAAAATTTGAATTTTTTTTTTTTTTCTTTACGCACAACAACCAATATTCACTATATTCCTTTGTCCTTAAGATACATAAAGAAATAATAAAAACTAAATACAAAATAAATAGTGTCAATATAAATTTACATAATTATTGTAAAAAAAATTGTAAATTTACACAATTATACACTGATTAATAGGGATCATTTTTAAGCAAAACTGTTTAAATTTTACACGTTTATCTACTATACACCAAATAATACCAGTGCTATTACTTTTTCTCTCTTAGAACTCTCATAATTTTCCCTCCCTTATTTGTTTCATCTTTACCTCATCATGGATGGCAAAATGTCGTCAATCCGTCCTAGACCCAACATTTTTTCATTCTCTCCGCTTGAATCAATAGGTTCTCCCTCATTGGTGTAATAGTCACTTTCATTAATTTAAATTTGTTCTACATGAAAAACATTTTCCTTGTTATGTTTGATACAACAAAAAATGCAAGTAAATGTAAAGTAAACCTAATAAATTGAAAAACATTTTTTGGAATGTCGCATACTCAACAAACCACCAAAAAAAAAAAAAACCCTTCTCAATGGTGCTTCTATTTCTTAATCCCCTCTCTCTCTCCACATGTCAACTATTAACTGGCGTTGACCAACCATAAAATTTCTTTTAAATGAATTTTTAAAAATGTAAATTAGTCACTTTCCAACTTAATTTTGTGCTTATATTCCAAATTTATGGGTTTTCTTATTTCCATTTAAGGCTGCCAAATTACCTAAGAAGAAAATAATTTCATATATAGGTTATCTTTCCATGAATGAAAATTTTGTTTACATATAATTATTTAGAATTACAAAAAATATAATGACCTTTTGTGTGATCCAAAAACATTAAAAATAATAATTTTTATCCCATTTTCAAGGTCACATCAAAACAACATAAAGCAAATTAGTTTCCTAGAAAATTATTTATGTTATTGAAAATATCTTTTGTTAAAGCAAATGAATCTTGTTGTTTTTTTTAGGAGGTGGGGGGAATTTTAGTGGGAATTTAAGATTTGAACCCTAAATATTTTTGTTAGAAAACACCATAAAATGACATTTGACATATAAGTTATTGACAAATTGTTGCATCAGATAATCAAATTTTCAAATTGTTTTCTATAACTATTTTCTTAATGAGAAATTGTTTTCTATAACTAAACTTTCAAAATGAAATCATTATTTTTTAGAATTATTTCGATTTATATTTACTCAATTCATATGAAAGTCTTAAAATATGTTTTTTACAATTTATTTAAACCTTCCTTCAAAAATTTAGGAGTCAAAATGCATGATAAATGATGATAAGCTTTTTATAAATTTAAAAAAAAAAATGCAAAACAGGCTCCTCTTTTCTTTCAATTTTTTATTTATTTTATCAAGTAGGGGATTTGTATTTTTGGAATTAGAAGTGTTTATATATAGTTAGTTTAAAAAAAATAAGACAAAGACAAAAAGAGACAAAAGTAACTAGCACAAACGAAGCGAGTATATACTGTGAAGGTACGTTTTAAACCATTCAACTTCTATCCGTAGGTCCAATCAAGACAAGCATGGACCTTGATGTTTGCCAAGTCCTGACGAGAAATCTTGGTGACTCCGGTGTCTGTGAAACATACACCGTCGATTTTGGGGACCTCAACTATCTACGGCTGCCAGTTACTCTCACTTGGTGTCGGGCTTCTGCATCCAGATCCAGTATACATGATTTTACGTGCTATAAGCCTATAAGTCACAATTTTTTTATTATATAATTTATTATTTTGATGTGTTATGATTGAAAATTTGAAATTAATAATAAATTCCCGTAAAAATAATAATTTTATAGTATTTTTAGGTATATAAAAATGGGGAAAATTGAGTATGTAGCAAAAAGGAAGTAATATGTGTTCAACTGTTATGTGCAATACATATGAGCATGTAGATCTTAGACTTTTTTTCTTTTTACTATCACATATCTCTTATATGTAGCAAAACGTTTCCCATAAAAATAATACTATCCTAAATTTCTAAGACTTCTAAAAAAAAAAAAATTCTAAATTTCAAATCACAACTAATCTATATATATAATAATAGGTGAAGCAGAGAGAGTGTGAAATTGAATTCCAAATTAGGACTCTAATTTTGTGCCATGTGTCTAGAATCTGAAATTGAAGTTGAATTTTGTATCATGTGGCTAAATGTATATGGGCTCATTCTTATTAAAACCACTTCTATGTATCAGGTCAAGTGAGTTACTATGCTAATTAAGTTTCTTCTTGATTTTGCAGTCAAACGTGAAAACCAAAGAGATTAATATCGGTGATAAGAACTTATCATGTGGCTAAATGTATGTGGGCTTATTCTCATTAAAACCACTTCTATGTATCGGGTCAAGTGAGTTACTGTGTTAATTAAGTTTTTTCTTGATTTTGTAGTCAAACGTGAAAACCAAAGAGATTAATATCGGTGATAAGAACTTGGTTTGGGTACATTGCATAATTTCCAAAAAGATAGCAAAGCCAGAGTTTGCATCTTTGTTATAAATTGCTTACAAAGTTTGTATCTTTACATTTGCACTGAGTTTCAGATTAAAGTGCTTTCTTCTTGGTTCTGACACTGAGTTTTATTTACTATTCACTTACAAAGTTTGCATCTTTACATTTGTTATAAATTGCTAATATGTGATTAGATGCACATCATGCCTAAAATTCACTATCCTTATATTTATTTTTTTGTTCAGGTTTGATACCTATAACAATGAAGAAATTACTGTTGTGAACCGATGGATGATATTTTTTGCAGGCTGCAAAGGAACTTAGTGATCAATGGAATCTCACGCGAATTGGAGAGGACCCGGCTGTAGATGTCTGGATGGTAGATGTGAGTCATTATGTTTTTAAAATTTTCAGTGAAGGTAAAGGTTATGAACAATGTAAATTTTCCGGAGAGAGATTTATTATTCTATATTTACGCAAGTTTTGTCGCCTTCTTGGAGTGGATCACTCCATCCTGTCTTTCTACTGGAATTTTTTATTCAAATTGTTACAATTTAATCCGAAATTTTATTTGAATTTTTCTATTGTTGTTACTATCATATATTATTATTCCAATTGTTCAATTAGAATCTGAAATTGGAGTCCAATTTTACTATACACATGTACAATCTAATTATTTTTAATTTTGCTGTCATGTGCAGAACCCAATGAGATGAAATTAATAACACATTAAACACTCATGCTTTGGGAATCGGTAATACCAATCTAAATCCATTGAACCTGCTTTGTGATAATATAACTATGAAGGATGTATAAAAACACGCACAAACCCATCTCTCTATAAAAAGAGATTGGAGAGAATTTCTTTTATCAGTCATGGAACTTCAAAGGTTTTTTCTTCACATAAATGCCCATAATGTTACAAAATGACCCATCGTAAAACTACAAAATGAGTACAACTCTGAGGGTTTTTTTTTTTTTTTTTTAATTTTAAATTTTTTAAGCTACGAAAATTTCAATCACCAATAGAGATTGAAGATTCAAAAGCGTGAATGGATCTTTTAGATAAACATTATCACCAAGGTTCATCTTTCTGTGTAAAATATATATACTGCTAAGTTTTGTTAATGAAATTTTCTGGTTAATAATATGAATTTAGACTTAACTGAGCCTTTTAAACATGAATAAACTCATGATTAATAATATATCCATTCCCGTGTGGTAGCACGGAGCTACATACTAGTATTAATAATCTGTAAGTACCACGATATATCTTCTTCTTTTTTTTCTAATTATGTTTTAATGTGTAAAATCTTTAATGGGAATTGGTAGTCTCTACTCTCTAGCCATTTTATTCAGTTTTGTTAATAAAATTTTTTGGTTAATAATATGAATTTAGACTTAACTAAGCCTTTTAAACATGAATAAACTCATGATTAATAATATATCTATTCTTGTGGTAGCACGGGGCTACGTACTAGTATTAATGTGTAAAATCTTCTTCTTCTTCTTTTTCTAATTATGTTTTAATGTGTAAAATCTTTAATGGGAATTGGTAGTCTCTACTCTCTAGCCATTTTATTCATCCTATTTTTGATATATAAGAAAGAAAAATGTATACTATATTTTAACAAAATAAATGAAAAAAATCTAAGCTAATGAAAAAAGATATTAGCTTTACAAATTAAGTAGACATAAGTTAAGAAAAAAGTTTTTAATATTTATGTGTATTAACTTTTCAAATATGACACTATTGACTAATCTACCAAATCCACCAACTAATGACAGAGAGAATACCAAAATGAATTTTTTTTGGCCTTCACTAACAAAAATAGAACGAGATCAAACAAAAATTATTTAGTATGTTCATGACTGATGAGAAATATCTCATTACACTGTCTCATAATATTAACCTCTCATAGCATTGTGGATTTACATATGTAGAACTCACATATACTATAAGAGAGAAATTTCATGAGATATTTTTCGCCTTTGTATTCTGTCATCCAAATTTTAGCTAATAAATGGCCTTTGGGCCACATTTTTTTAGTGTTTAAGTTTTGGGCCAAACTTGGACTCTAGCCTTAGTGAAGTAACCACTCCATAAAGTTTTTTTTTTTTTTTTTTTTTTTCCAGAAACAAACAAACCATTAAATATACACTTAATTACACTTTCTTACCAACCTCAAACACATTACTTAACCCAAAATACCAGTACAAAAAGGCCTAATAAAATTATGTTATTAGTATTGAATCACTTCATAAGCTGCTTATATAATTGGACTAAGAGTTTTTGGTGTACACTTTTCCATATTTCTAAAACTATCCTTATTTTTTTAGTTCCAAAAATTAATGAAAAAAAATACTTTGGAAAATATTTAATTGACAAGTTGAAATAAAAAATAAAAAAGAATATAAAGGGTCAAATAATCAAATTGAAAAAATCTCTTAAATATATCTAATTCCCTACCCCCCGTTTTATCTATAGTTATAACAATCAAACGCTTTCAAAACTCTTTCACATTCAGACATTTACTTATTTTGACACCAAAAAAAAAAAAAAAATCACGTAATGAGATTAGAAAACAAAAACAAAAACAAAAAAACTTTTCAAGCACATGCATAATGCATGCACAAAGTATTAATAGTTTCTCATACATTATACATGGAGAGTGATAATCTAATAATACATTCTTTTGTAGTTATTTATGTTTATGGTTCGAACTCCACCTCTATCTCATCCATTTACCTATCTAAAAAATATATCAATCTATGCAAAACATATGTGTTTTGTATCCATTAAACAGATATCTTAGTTTCAAGTCTTACCAATTACCATATCCAAAAGGAATTAAGAATCCTTATCAATGGACACATGGCTTATGCAGGAGATGCAACCATACATAGCATACTATCATTATTCTGGGCCAACAGATTTTGGGCCCAGAGTGACCTAAAGCATAGCCAACCTAAACCCTCTATTAAGTTTAACCCAGACCTGATATTAATTTGTAATTTTATTTTTTGTTAGATAATAATTGATGATATATATGGTTTATGGTTACCTTTTAGTGCACTGAGACTTCAGCTTCGTGTTTCTTTTCTTGTTCTCTTGAATCTATTTAGATTTTGGCTATGGATATTGGTTCCTTCTAATAAGCATGTTATAATTTTTGTTTTTTTTTGGGCTCGAGTCCTAAATTCTAGTGGACTAGCACTACACGATTCCAGACAAACCGAGACTGAACTGCATTATGTGTGTTGGGTCTCAGATTTTTTACTATGGGGCAACGACCCCACCCCCCCCTTAATTGGTTTTTTTTTTTTTTTTTAATATTAGTATATATAGGTATAAATTTAAGTAATTTTATTCTATAAAATTACACTTTACCTTCCCTTTAATAATATCAATTGATTCTTTTAAGAATAATATTATAGCTAGAAACTTTTTTACAACATTTTTACAAACTACTTAGGTAGTAAATTCTTATTGATTTGCATATGGGTTTATTTGTAACTCTTGCATCTTCCTCATTTTAAAAGGCATAAAAAAATTTATAAACCTAAAATCTCAAACAAAATATACAAGCCCAAAAAAATTAACCCAACAACAAAAAATACCAATAATAGCTTAAAAACAATTAAACTCAATCAACTAATTTTACCTTAAAAAAACAACTCAATAAATGTGTGTGTGTGTGTGTCAACCCCATTCTTTTAAGAATAAAAACATTTATTTTATGATAATTACTTCTTCTTCTTTTTATCAAACCGAAATAATGTGTTTGAGCTTTGTGAGAGAGTGTAATTAAATGTGTGTGTGTGTGTGTGTGTGTGTGTGTTTAAGAGTTAGTTTGTTTCTCAAAAAAAAATTAAAATTTTTTTTTTTCGGTGGGATTCAAACCCAGGTCTTAATTCTACAACTTATCAATTAAGCTAATTAGAATTTACATCCTAACTATTATTTTTTTTTGTATTATGTAAACAATATGCTCATATTGTTTACATAATTCTAATTAGCTTAATTAATAAAATTGATGCTTATACCATGTTCCATGTTAAAATGCATTCTATAAATGTACAACCTTATTTTTAAATGCATTCTACAAATACAATACAAAACCTCTTTTTTTCAACTTAATTAGAGGAAAACTAAAAGGATGGTTATAAATAAATGGGCAAATTACATTTTTCTCTCTTGAGGTTTGGAGGAATGACACTCACCCCCAACATGAAAGGAAAAAACACTCACCTCTCTTGAAGTTTGAAGAAAATGACACTCTCCCTGATGATGCTGAAAATCGTCAGTAAATCACATAGTCTTCATGTGCTCGAGACAACACCTACAAAACAACAACAAAGAAGACCTTGTAGAGGATACCAATGTGGTACCGGCTAAATACCCTCCGAAGGTCAAGTTAGAGAACTTTCACAACTCTAGAGTGCTAGGGCTGGGAAAATTATGCGTACCTTAATTTATGAGGGTCTTTGGGTTTTTATAGTAGCATGGGGTTGACATACGCTCATTGGCTTAGAAGATCTTTCCTTGTGGGAGACATCTTCTTTAATTTCGCGTATCTTACGTGATCCTTTCCTTATGAGACTCCCTTGATTAGGGTTAATCGTGGGGCACAAGATATTTCCATATATACTCATGCGTGGAGGCCAAGTAAGGCCATGTCAGACTCGTCAAAGGTTCGTTTATCCCCTTCAGCTTCCTTCCGTCAACTTCTTATTTCGTCTATATATTCTAGTTGTCTCGTTCAGGTGTTTGTTGACCTCAGGGTGCATCGTCACCTTTGAGGTGGAACCGTTGACTTTATCCTATCGTTGTTTAGCTATGAACGCACAAGTGAAGCTGACGAGTTCATTAGGACCGTCGCCTTTGCCTAATATGGACGAGTTTATCAATACTACAAAATTACCCTTATCACCCCCTTTCTATTAATATTAGTAACAGAATATTCCAAATTTTTAAAAAATCCATTTTACCTAAGTTTAACTATGGTTAATAAAAAGAGCATTCACATTTAAAAAAAAGAAAGAAAAAAGAAAAAAGAAAAAGAGCATATTATAAAACATGTAGCTAAAGTGGATTTTTTAGTTGCTTTTTGTAGCACCTTATCAACTAATATTATTTAAGTTTGCAGATTCTTGAATTTTTTAATTGCACCCTTCACCAATGCTTTGCACCAAAATTTATGAGATAAACATTAAGGGAAATTTTGGGTTTAGAAATATTTTTAAGAATAAGTGGAGGGTAATTTTGGAAATTTGCCCTTAACCAAAAGGCAGATTAATACAACATTGTTAACTTAAACTTAACATAGTATGGTCAAATGAATTGCAAGGGGGGAAAGTGTTTTTTCCCTTCAGGTGTGCGGAAGAGTGTTATTTCCTTAAATGTTAAGGGAGGGGAGTGTAATTTGCCCTAAATTATTTTTTTTAAAGGAAAATATAAAAGAAATGCAAGTGAGGGCAATTCCTTATCGAAAGAGTATGATCTCTCTTATTTAATTTATCTCTACAAATAGGTCTAAACTTTATATAAAAGAAATGCAAGTGAGGCACTTCCTTATAGAAAGAGTATAATCTCTTTTATTTAATTAATCTCCACAAATAGGTCTAGGCTTTATATAGAAGTAATGCAAGCGAGGCAATTCCTTATAGAAAGAGTATAATCTCTTTTATTTAATGGGTCATGTTACCGGATGCCCTTAGAACAATGGTTAACAATCTATTTTAGGAAAAATTTAATACAACTTTTATGAGAAATAGAAAAAGCTGTCAAAATATTAAATACTTTTTTCTTTTCTTTTTTCAATAATAACTTTCTTAAAATAATTTGTTAACCATTATCTTAAAGGCATCCTTTAACATTTTCCTTAATTTAATTTGTCTCTATAAATAGGTCTAGGCTTTATCCGACTCTGTGTTAAGCAAAGCCTTACTAAGTTTTTTGAGCTAAAGAGCTCTTTTAAATAATAATTATTATAATTAATAATTAAATAAATTTGAAAATCTTACCCTAGGAAACTCTATAAATTTTTTTTTTCTCAAAAGCATTACAAGTAAAAGCTGAGAACCGGATTTTCAACCCAAAAAAAAACTCTACATTTTACTGTTCATGTTTCATGTTTTATAAATCCAACGTTTTAAGCACTATTATTATAACTTGCCACACGACTCAAAACATTAAAGAGCTTCTACCATTTAAGTAAAAAAAAAAACATTAAAGTGCTTTTTGGTTGAAGTTGTATAGTGCAAAAAGCTTTACTATTGAATCTTTAGCATCCCACCGCGCACTCTTGGCAAATATAAGTGTTTGTGAGGTGTGAGAGTCGGGGTTTAAATTTTCAGAAGGAAGTTTCACACACATATACACTTAAATTATGTTAGAGTAGAATTTCTAATTTGTATATAAAAAAATAAAAAAATAAAAAACTCTATCATTAATTGAAGGTTTATTTCTTATAGTATTGCCAAACATTAACTTAATTCTTAGTTTTAAAATCAACAATTTTATAGCTTAAAGGTACCTTTTCTTCTTTCAAAAAAGAGGTTTAACTGTTTAAATAAGAAATATTTGTATCATTTATACATACATACAAAATATTAATGGAAAAATCAATCACCATTAATGGGTAGGTTCTATTTTTAGCCTAATCCACTTTAACCTCCTTCTACCCCTAGGTTTTATTTGGTTGGGGGATAGAAAATATTTAGTTTTCCTTTATGTGTGTTTGATTTGGTGGGTGGAAAAGCAGAGAAATGGAAAACTCCTTTATTTGGTTGAAAAGAAAAATGAAATGATAGAAAATATAGTCTGTATAAATTTACTTCAATGCCCCTATTACATTAAAAAAATTAATATTTTAAAAGAAAAAAAATCTATAAAAAAAAAAAGAAAACTGTAAGGACTAGATTTGGATCCCTAGCCCAAAAAATGGATGGACTTAGGCCCAAAAAGCCCAAAACAATGAATTTGTAGAGAATAAATTGGAAAACTGGGTTAATATGAGTTGGACAACAAATAAAGTGGGCTCAAATGATAAGAACAGGAAGATAGATTGATTTAAACTAAAGGAAATCATCATCGACACAATCCAAGGAGATCAGTTCTTATATATTTTTTACAAATTTAATTACAAGTTTGGTTCCTGATTGTTACAGTGTTTCTTTCTTGATTTCTCAATCTCCCTCTCTTATTACCTCCTTCTTCTTTTATACCCTCTTCCCCTTTCATTTCTGCCCTCCACGTGCAGGCCAAATGGTTGGTGTTGATACTTGTCCTATCAGTACCTTCCTGAAGTCTTTGTGTAGTAGCTGTAAGGCTAAAAACCACTGTTCATGTATCACCTCCACATTAATGTAATCAGAGAGTTAGCTACAGAGCATTTAATGCAGTGGTAGCAGCTTTCTCCTTAAATATTTTAGGACTCCCCTATGTCCTTTGTTTCTGCAATGCATATCTGTGCCAACAGAATTTCTTGGAACATTCCCTCGAACGACATACCACCTCTACAGACCTCGACTTTGGTTAGCCGATGAGGCATTCATCCTCACCCCAACCTCCTAGGCCATTATGATCAAAACTAACTTTTTCATTTACTAACACAGACTCTCTTAACAATGTTTACCCCTCCTCAGACGACCCCTTATCCTCGACTTGGGCCTTCGACCCAATATAAACATATATAATGAGCTTCTGGGCCCAATACCCCTACAAAAACTATATGTTAAAATTGAAAAAAAGAAATAAGAAAACAAATGAAACCAATTTCAAACACAAAATGGGAAGAGATGGAGGTAAATGGGTAATTTTTCAAACTAGGGGAGATTCCAAAATCACCTTAAATGGTGGGCATGGGGAGAAAACTTTGGTGCCCCACTATTTTCTCTCTTCCATTTTTCCCCCTCAACCAAATACCCTCTCATACCATTTTCTCCGCACATTTCTATCCCTCATTTTCTATCATCCCAACTAGATAGGTCCTTAAGTTAGAGGATTTCAACACATTACATAACGATTTAAATGACCATTTGAGTACTTTTAATCATATGACCTATTTTTAAAGTCATGTAACTTGATTAAATAATTAAAGGACAAAGTTTAGCTACAAAATTGGTTGTAGCCTTAGGATACAACTTTACTTAATAAAATAAAAAAATTTTGAATTGTTTTTTTTTTTCTTTACGCACAACAACCAATATTCATTATATTCCTTCATCCTTAAGATACATAAAGAAATGATAAAAACTAAATGCAAAATGAATAGTGTCAATGTAAATTTACACAATTATTGTAAAAAAAATTGTAAATTTACACAATTATACACTGATTAATGTGGATCATTTTTAAGCAAAATTGTTTAAATTTTACACGTTTATCTACTATACACCAAATAATACGAGTGCTATTACTTTTGCTCTCTTAGAACTCTCATAATTTTCCCTTCCTTATTTGTTTCATCTTTACCTCATCATGGATGGCAAAATGTCATCAATCCGTCCCAAACCCAACATTTTTTCATTCTCTCCACTTGAATCAATAGGTTCTCCCTCATTGGTGCAATAATCACTTTCATTAATTTAAATTTGTTCTACATGAAAAACATTTTCCTTGTTATGTTTGATACAACAAAAAATGCAAGTAAATGTAAAGTAAACCTAATAAATTGAAAAACACTTTTTGGAATGTCACATACTCAACAAACCACCCAAAAAAAAAAACCCTTCTCAATGGTGCTTCTATTTCTTAATCCCCTCTCTCTCTCCACATGTCAAGTATTAACTGGCGTTGACCAACCATAAAATTTCTTTTAAATGACTTTTTAAAAATTTAAATTAGTCACTTTCCAACTAAATTTTGTGCTTATATTCCAAATTTATGGGTTTTCTTATTTCCATTTAAGGCTGCCAAATGACCTAAGAAGAAAATAATTTCATATACAGGTTATCTTTCCATGAATGAAAATTTTGTTTACATATAATTATTTAGAATTACAAAAAATATAATGACCTTTTGTGTGATCCAAAAACATTAAAAATAATAATTTTTATCCCATTTTCAAGGTCACATCAAAACAACATAAAACAAATTAGTTTCCTAGAAAAATTATTTATGTTATTGAAAATAACTTTTGTTAAAGCAAATGAATATTGTTGTTTTTTTTGGGAGATGGGGGGAATTTTAGTGGGAATTTAAGATTTGAACCCTAAATATTTTTGTTAGAAAACACCATAAAATGACATTTGACATATAAATTATTGACAAATTGTTGCATCAAATAATCAAATTTTCAAATTGTTTTCTATAACTATTTTCTTAATGAGAAATTGTTTTCTATAACTAAACTTTCAAAATGAACTCATTATTTCTTAGAATTATTTTGATTTATATTTACTCAATTCATATGAAAGTCTTAAAATATGTTTTTTACAATTTATTTAAACCTTCCTTCAAAAATTTAGGAGTCAAAATGCATGATAAATGATGATAAGCTTTTTATAAATTAAAAAAAAAAATGCAAAACAGGCTCCTCTTTTCTTTCAATTTTTTATTTATTTTATCAAGTAGGGGATTTGTATCTTTGGAATTAGAAGTGTTTATTATATATAGTTAGTTTAAAAAAAATAAGAAAAAGACAAAAGAGACAAAAGTAACTAGCACAAACGAAGCGAGTATATACTGTGAAGGTACGTTTTAAACCATTCAACTTCTATCCGTAGGTCCAATCAAGACAAGCATGGACCTTGATGTTTGCCAAGTCCTGACGAGAAATCTTGGTGACTCCGGTGTCTGTGAAACATACACCGTCGATTTTGGGGACCTCAACTATCTACGGCTGCCAGTTACTCTCACTTGGTGTCGGGCTTCTGCATCCAGACCCAGTACACATGATTTTACGTGCTATAAGCCTATAAGTCACAATTTTATTATTATATAATTTATTATTTTTTTGTGTTATGATTGAAAATTTAAAATTAATAATAAATTCTCGTAAAAATAATGATTTTATAGTTTTTTTAGGTATATAAAAATGGGGAAAATGGAGTAGGTAGCAAAAAGAAAGTAACATATGTTTAAGGTTATGTGCAACAGGTGGATCTTAGACACTTGTCCTTTTTCTTTTTACTATCACATATATTTGATATGTAGCAAAACATTTCCTATAAAAATAATACTATCCTAAATTTCTAAGTCTTCTAAAAAAAAAAATTCTAAATTTCAAATCACAACTAGTATTAATAATATGTAAGTACCACGGTATATCTTTTTTTTTTTTAATTATGTTTTAATGTGTAAAATCTTTAATGGGAATTGGTAGTCTCTACTCTCTAGCCATTTTATTCATCCTATTTTTGATATATAAGAAAGAAAAATGTATACTATATTTTAACAAAATAATTGAAAAAAATCTAAGCTATTGACTAAGTTAAGAAAAAAGTTTTTAATATTTGTGTGTATTAACTTTTCAAATATGACACTATTGACTAATCTACCAAATCCACCAACTAATGACAGAGAGAATACCAAAATGAATTTTTTTTTGGCCTCCACCAACAAAAATAGAACGAGATCAAACAAAAATTGTTTAGTATGTTCATGACTGATGAGAAATATCTCATTACACTGTCTCATAATATTAACCTCTCATAGCATCGTGGATTTATAATTGTAGAACTAACGTATACTATAAGAGAGAAATTTCATGAGATATTTTTCGCCTTAGTATTCTGTCATCCAAATTTTAGCTAATAAATGGCCCTTGGGCCACATTTTTTTAGTGTTTAAGTTTTGGGCCAAACTTGGACTCTAGCCTTAGTGAAGTAACCACTCTATAAAGTTTTTTTTTAAGGAACAAACTAACCGTTAAATGTACACTTAATTACACTCTCTTATCAAGCTCAAATACATTACTTAACCCAAAGTATCAGTACAAAAAGGCCTAATAAAATTATGTTATTAGTATTGAATCATTTCATAAGCTGCTTATATAATTGGACTAAGAGTTTTTGGTGTACACTTTTCCATATTTCTAAAACTATCCTTATTTTTTTAGTTCAAAAAATTAATGAAAAAAAATACTTTGGAAAATATTTAATTGACAAGTTGAAATAAAAAATAAAAAAGAATATAAAGGGTCAAATAATCAAATTGAAAAAATCTCTTATATATATCTAATTCCCTACCCCACGTCTTATCTATGGGTATAACCACCAAACGCTTTCAAAACTCTTTCACATTCAAACATTTACTTATTTTGACACCAAAAAAAATAAAAAATAAAAAAAATCACGTAATGAGATTAGAAAACAAAAACAAAAACAAAAAAACTTTTCAAGCACATGCATAATGCATGCACAAAGTATTAATAGTTTCTCATACATTGTACATGGAGAGTGATAATCTAATAATACATTCTTTTGTGGTTATTTATGTTTATGTTTCGAACTCCACCTCTATCTCGTTCATTTACCTATCTAAAAAATATATCAATCTATGCAAAACATATGTGTTTTGTATCCATTAAACAGATATCTTAGTTTCAAGTCTTACCAATTACCATATCCAAAAGGAATTAAGAATCCTTATCAATGGACACATGGCTTATGCAGGAGATGCAACCATATATAACATACTATCATTATTCTGGGCCAACAGATTTTGGGCCCAGAGTGACCTAAAGCATAGCCAACCTAAACCCTCTATTAAGTTTAACCCAGACCTGATATTAATTTGTAATTTTATTTTTTGTCAGATAATAATTGATTGATAAATATGGTTTATGGTTACCTTTTAGTGCACTGAGACTTCACCTTCGTGTTTCTTTTCTTGTTCTCTTGAATCTATTTAGATTTTGGCTATGGATATTGGTTCCTTCTAATAAGGGCCAAAATGGCCCAATACCACCATTTTTGAAAATTTTTAGCAAGAAAACACTGTTTCGGAAATAATTAGCAAAGTACAACTTTTTCTAGAACTCGAGTTTCAGAAACTCGAGTTCCTCATTAGTTTTCCACCGTGGCACTGCTGAGTTGGATTTATGCGATTAAAAAATTTTTTGTGGTACTCGAGCTTGGTAAACTCGAGTACCATTTACACAGTACTCGAGTCTACCAGGCTCGAGTACCTTTTTCTTAAAAAAAAAAAAAAAAAAAAATTTACACAGTTCTCGAGTTTGGTAAACTCGAGTACTGTGTAAATTTTTTGGTGAAGTTTTTTTTTTTTTTTTTTTTTTTTTTTTGGGATAATCAAAAAATAAACATAAAGGTAAACTCGAGTACTATGTAAATTTTTTTTTTCTTGTTTGGGGATAATCAAAAAATAAACATAAAGATAAAAATAAGTAGCTTTTTTATGTTTTTATTTATTTAAATAGAGGCATTGTAAAATATAGAGATTTTAATTTCAAAATATGAATTTAATTTCTACATTAATTAAAACTAGTGTATGACCCGCACAATGTGCGGGTTAATTAGTTTTATTTATTTATTTTGAATTAGGATACTCTTATTTGTTATTTATGGTAAAATAAATAAAACTCTCTAATTTATAAGTATGGTATCTTAAAATTTTAAAGAAGCTCTATTAATATGGTATTACAATTTTCACTTATTTTATGAAGCTAACAAAATGAAAATGAAGTGACGATAATTATTTTAGAATACCTATCATCACTCACTTGAAGTGTCAATGCTAGGTTTGTAATGCCCTTGATAATAACAGCCTTCAATCTTCTATATGATCCAATCCTTAATACATATTGGGTTACACCTCACCCACATAAGTAATAACCACTAGTCATATACTTAATAACCGCTAACCATATACAAAGTATATGGTAAACTTCATTCTCAAAAAAAAGAAAGTAAACTTAATAAATTTAATATTGTGTTTTATTTTTAGGACCCAATATATAATGATTGTTAATTTTTTAAGTGAAAGAAAAAATAAAAAGAGTGATTAGATTCTTATTAAAAATAAAAGCAAAAAAATTGTCCTAGTGTAAATAAAGATACATATTGGGTATTTTGTGAAGTATGAACATTCGAAGAATATTCCTATTCAATTACTTTTACTATTCTTAATCCCATCCATGATTGAGATTTATCTCACCTCTACTATTCCTATAAAATTACTTTTCTTTTCCTCCATATTCTTCTTCAATTCTTTACTTCTTCCTCGTTAGTGAGCCTCTATGAACTCCCATAACATCTTTTTTTCCCCCTTTTCACCATGCTTTTCTGCTAACATTTTTAAGTTTTAATTTTTTCTTTTTTTAATAATCATTCAGTCTCATGAAAAATAGCACATGTAAATATTCTCACATTTCAACTAGCTGTACTAAATCCAACAACTTTCTTGCCATAGTAAATTATTCTTGCAGAGCGAACATTAATTCGAAACTTCTATCACTTTTTGTAGAGAAAAAATGGTTCAAAAGGTAAATATAAATCTGTTTAGAGGTTTTGAATAGAAGATGGCCGTTGTAGTTAATTTCGCAACTACCTAAGATCACGTTGTTTCGGATTTCTATTAATTGGCTGAAAGAGTTATGGGCGGTGTTTGTTGATAAAAGTTGGCAGACAATAGTCCGCTTAAGCATTTTTTAAATGTAACGGTTCCTAAAGCATTTTTCTTTCAATGGCGAAGGAGTGCAATGCTTGATTTTTTAAATCCTGAAGACATGAAAGGCACAACGTTTCGCTTTTTATTCTATGCTTTTGACTGGTAGTTTGGCAGATTTTAAGTGGGATTTTTTCCTACATGTCACAACCTCCTCCTTAATTGCAGGGCAAGGTTTCTGCTATTATATATAGTAGCTAGTCGCTAACCCGGGATTATATAACTCTATCTAGTCGTAGTTGGTTAGGCATTGAGTTCTATGAATTTTACCATTTGAATAGAGCTAACCAGACCCTGGAGGTAAAATTTGAGTTGGTATATGACAAGATAATTCTTTGCCAAAAGCACATAGTTAGAGAAATACCATACCATATCATAAGCTTTTTAGAATCCAGCAGGCAAATCCATCATTGTTCGCTCTCTTTTTTGCAGAAATTATTTTCTGTTCACTATTTAAAAAATTGTTCACTGTTTTCTCATAAAACACCTAGTGAAATCGTGTTTTCTAAATTTAAACGCCAAATCTGAATATTTTTTCATGTTTAAATTTCACAATAATCGAATTTGT
This sequence comes from Quercus wislizeni, assembly GCA_023055345.1. Lineage (NCBI taxonomy): Eukaryota > Viridiplantae > Streptophyta > Magnoliopsida > Fagales > Fagaceae > Quercus > Quercus wislizeni. The sequence goes on from JALGQJ010000014.1 coordinate 15,527,956, forward strand.
TTTTCTGCATTGATAAAATCGATTTCTACGTTAATAAAATTTGCTTTCTACACATCATGTTTACTGTATATTCGAATTTGCTTACTGCATTCATAAAATCTGTTTTTTTTATTAAGTAAAACTGTTCATTGTTTTCTCATAAAAATTGTTCACTGTTTTCTGCATAAACGGTTTTTAGCAATGGCCCAATTATTGCACTTAAATGGTTTTTGTGTTTTTTTAAATATGTAACCATATGAATAATGGACAAACTCCATGAAAGAAAAATGAATGATTTTTATAAATCACCTAATGGTAAATGCCTCGAAAAATTCGAATTTGTAAAAAAGTTCGAAATATGAATGATTTTTATAAATCGATGGAAAATCAATGAACGTACCAAATCTTGAAGGTGTACATAAGATGTACAGATAGTCTAGACTTGTTGAGAAATTTGATTTTATTGAAAGTACAAAATAATGAAAATTCAATGGAAAAGTATGTACGTTAAATGTGTATATTAGATGTACAGATACTACGAATTTGTTGAAAAATTTGAATTCGTTGATTGTGTAAAATCGTGAAAATTCAAATGAAAATTGAAGAACATAACAAATTGAGTAAACTTAATGGAAAATTAATTACATTAGATGTACAAATCATCCAAATTTGTTTCCAAATTTGAAGTCATCAAATGTACAAAATCGTGAAAATTCAATTTAAAACTATGTACTAATGTATTAATCATCCTGATTTGATGAAAAATATGTTTCCTTTTTTTTTAATGTTTTTATTTATTTAAATAGAAGCATTATAAAATATAGAGATTTTAATTTCGAAATATGAATTTAATTTCTACATTAATTAAAATTGTTCATTGTTTTCTGTACTAATCATCCTGATTTTGTACATTTGACGACTTTAAATTTGGAAACAAATTTGGATGATCTGTACATCTAATGTAATTAATTTTCTATTAAGTTTACTCAATTTGTTATGTTCTTCAATTTTCATTTGAATTTTCATGATTTTACACAATCAACGAATTCAAAATTTTCAACAAATTCGTACTATCTGTACATCTAATATACACAATTTTCCCTTGAGTTTTCACAGTATGTACATCTGACGTACATACTTTTCCATTGAATTTTCATTATTTTGTACTTTTAACAAAATCAAATTTCTCAACAAGTCTAGACTATCTGTATATCTTATGTACACCTTCACGATTTGGTACGTTCTAGAATTTCAACATTCAACCATTTAAGTGCAATAATTACGCCAATGCTAAAAACCGTTTTTGCAGAAAACAGTGAACAATTTTTATGAGAAAACAGTGAACAGTTTTACTTAATACAAAAAACAGATTTTATGAATGCAATAAGCAAATTCGAATATACAGTAAACATGATGTGTAGAGAGCAAATTTTATTAACGTAGAAACCGATTTTATCAATGTAGAAAAACAAATTCGATTATTGTGAAATTTAAACATGAAAAAACATTAAGATTTGGCGTTTAAATTTAGAAAACACGATTTCACTAGGTTTTTTTATGAGAAAATAGTGAACAATTTTTTAAATAGTGAACAGAAAATAATTTCTGCAAAAAAGAGAGCGAACAATGATGGATTTGCCTGCTGGATTCTAAAAAGCTTATGATATGGTATGGTATTTCTCTAATTATGTGCTTTTGGCAAAGAATTATCTTGCCATATACCAACTCAAATTTTACCTCCAGGGTCTGGTTAGCTCTATTCAAATGGTAAAATTCATAGAACTCAATGTCTAACCAACTACGACTAGATAGAGTTATATAATCCCGGGTTAGCGACTAGCTACTATATATAATAGCAGAAACCTTGCCCTGCAATTAAGGAGGAAGTTGTGACATGTAGGAAAAAATGCCACTTAAAAATCTGCCACACTACCAGTCAAAAGCATGGAATAAAAAGCGAAACGTTGTGCCTTTCATGTCTTCAGGATTTAAAAAATCAAGCATTGCACTCCTTCGCCATTGAAAGAAAAATGCTTTAGGAACCGTTACATTTAAAAAATGCTTAAGCGGACTATTGTCTGCCAACTTTTATCAACAAACACCGCCCATAACTCTTTCAGCCAATTAATAGAAATCCGAAACAACGTGATCTTAGGTAGTTGCGAAATTAACTACAACGGCCATCTTCCATTCAAAACCTCTAAACAGATTTATATTTACCTTTTGAACAATTTTTTCCCTACAAAAAGTGATAGAAGTTTCAAATTAATGTTCGCTCTGCAAGAATAATTTACTATGGCAAGAAAGTTGTTGGATTTAGTACAGCTAGTTGAAATGTGAGAATATTTTCATGTGCTATTTTTCATGAGACTGAATGATTATTAAAAAAAGAGAAAACTAAAACTTAAAAATGTTAGCAGAAAAGCATGGTGAAAAGGGAAAAAAAAAAGATGTGATGGGAGTTCATAGAGGCTCACTAACGAGGAAGAAGTAAAGAATTGAAGAATAATATGGAGAAAAAGAAAAGTAACTTTATAGGAATAGTAGAGGTGAGATAAATCTCAATCATGGATGGGATTGGAAATAGTAAAAGTAATTGAATAGGAACATTCTTCGAAGGTTCATACTTCACAAAATACCCAATATGTATCTTTATTTACACTAGGACAATTTTTTTGCTTTTATTTTTAATAAGAATCTAATCACTCTTTTTATTTTTTCTTTCACTTAAAAAATTAACAATCATTATATATTGGGTCCTAAAAATAAAACACAATATTAAATTTATTAAGTTTACTTTCTTTTTTTTGAGAATGAAGTTTACCATATACTTTGTATATGGTTAGCGATTATTAAGTATATGGTTAGTGGTTATTACTTATATGGGTGAGGTGTAACCCAATATGTATTAAGGATTGGATCATATAGAAGAATGAAGGCTGTTATTATCAAGGGCATTACAAACCTAGCATTGACACTTCAAGTGAGTGATGATAGGTATTCTAAAATAATTATCGTCACTTCATTTTCATTTTGTTAGCTTCATAAAATAAGTGAAAATTGTAATACCATATTAATAGAGCTTCTTTAAAATTTTAAGATACCATACCTATAAATTAGAGAGTTTTATTTATTTTACCATAAATAACAAATAAGAGTATCCTAATTCAAAATAAATAAATAAAACTAATTAACCCGCACATTGTGCGGGTCATACACTAGTTTTAATTAATGTAGAAATTAAATTCATATTTCGAAATTAAAATCTCTATATTTTACAATGCCTCTATTTAAATAAATAAAAACATAAAAAAGCTACTTATTTTTATCTTTATGTTTATTTTTTGATTATCCCCAAACAAGAAAAAAAAAAATTTACACAGTACTCGAGTTTACCTTTATGTTTATTTTTTGATTATCCCCAAACAAGAAAGAAAGAAAAAAAAAAAAAAAAAAAAAAAAAAAACTTCACCAAAAAATTTACACAGTACTCGAGTTTACCAAACTCGAGTACTGTGTAAATTTTTTTTTTTTTTTTATTTAAAGAAAAAGGTACTCGAGCCTGGTAAACTCGAGTACTGTGTAAATGGTACTCGAGTTTACCAAGCTCGAGTACCACAAAAAATTTTTTAATCGCATAAATCCAACTCAGCAGTGCCACGGTGGAAAACTAATGAGGAACTCGAGTTTCTGAAACTCGAGTTCTAGAAAAAGTGGTACTTTGCTAATTATTTCCGAAACAGTGTTTTCTTGCTAAAAATTTCCAAAAATGGTGGTATTGGGCCATTTTGGCCTCTAATAAGCATGTTATAATTTTTGTTTTTTTTTGGGCTCGAGACCTAAATTCTAGTGGACTAGCACTACACGATTCCAGACAAACCGAGACTGAACTGCATTATGTGTGTTGGGTCTCAGATTTTTTACTATGGGGCAATGCGCGCACCCCCCCCCCCCCCCCCTCCCCAAAATTGGTTTTTTTTTTTTTTTTAATATTAGTATATATAGGTATAAATTTAAGTAATTTTATTCTATAAAATTACACTTTACCTACCCCTTTAATAATATCAATTGATTCTTTTAAGAACAATATTATAACTAGAAACATTTTTACAAACTATTTAGGTAGTAAATTCTTATTGATTTGCATCTGGGTTTATTTGTAACTCTTGCATTTTCCTCATTTTAAAAGGCATAAAAAAATTTATAAACCTAAAATCTCAAACAAAATATACAAGCCCAAAAAAATTAACCCAACAACAAAAAATACCAATAATAGCTTAAAAACAATTAAACTCAATCAACTAATTTTACCTTCAAAAAAACAACTCAGCCCTTCAAAAAAAATTAAAAAAAAAAAAAATTGTTCTTACCTAATAGCCAACGCACACATAAAAAACAAAAATAAATAATAAATTAACTTTTTTTAAAAAAACTTAGTGGTTAAGCAATAGAGCTAGAGGCTGGAGTAGCCACATGCAACCAATAACAAAACCGTCCCTCCTAACTTCAAATTTTGGCTCTGTTCCTGTATGAGACACCACTCCCTTTTACTTAAGTGTGTGAGGTTAGATTTTGAATCTATGACATTTATTTTATGATAATTACTTCTTCTTCTTTTTATCAAACCAAAATAACGTGTTTGAGCTTTGTGAGAGAGTGTAATTAAATGTGTGTGTGTGTGTTTAAGAGTTAGTTTGTTTCTCAAAAAAAAATTAAATTTTTTTTTTTGGTGGGATTCAAACCCAGGTCTTAATTCTACAACTTATCAATTAAGCTAATTAGAATTTACATCCTAACTATTTTTTTTTTTTTTTTGTATTATGTAAACAATATGCTCATATTGTTTACATAATTCTAATTAGCTTAATTAATAAAATTGATGCTTATACCATGTTCCATGTTAAAATGCATTCTATAGATGTACAACCTTATTTTTAAATGCATTCTACAAATACAATACAAAACCTCTTTTTTTCAACTTAATTAGAGGAAAACTAAAAGGATGGTTATAAATAAATGGGCAAATTACATTTTTCTCTCTTGAGGTTTGGAGGAATGATACTCACCCCCAACATGAAAGGAAAAAAGACTCACCTTTCTTGAAGTTTGAAGAAAATGACACTCTCCCTGATGATGCCGAAAATCATCAGTAAGTCACATAGTCTTCACGTGCTCGAGACAATACCTACGAAACAATAACAAAGAAGACCTTGTAGAGGATACCGATGTGGTACCGGCTAAATACCCTCCAAATGTCAAGTTAGAGAACATTCAAAACTCTAGAGTGCTAGAGCTACGGAAATTATGCGTACCTTGATTTGTGAGGGTCTTAGGGTTTTTATAGTAGCATGGGGTTGACATACACTCATTGGCTTAGAAGATCTTTCCTTGTGGGAGACATCTTCTTTAATTTCGCGTATCTTACGCGATCCTTTCCTTATGGGACTCCCTTGATTAGGGTTAATCGTGGGGCACAAGATATTTCCATATATACTCATGCGTGGAGGCCAAGTAAGGCCATGTCAGACAAGTCAAAAGTTCATTTATCCCCTTCAGCTTCCTTTCGTCAACTTCTTATTTCGTCTATATATTCTAGTTGTCTCGTTCAGGTGTTTGTTGACCTCAAGGTGCATCGTCAGCTTTGAGGTGGAACCGTCGACTTTATCCTATCGTTGTTTGGCTATGAACGCACAAGTGAAGCTAACGAGTTCATTAGGACCGTCGCCTTTGCCAAATATGGACGAGTTTATCAATACTAAAAAATTACCCTTATCACCCCCTTTCTATTAATATTAGTAACAGAATATTCCAAATTTTTAAAAAATCCATTTTACCTAAGTTTAACTATGGTTAATAAAAAGAGCATTCACATTTAAAAAAAAGAAAAAAGAAAAAAAAAAGAGCATATTATAAAACATGTAGCTAAAGTGGATTTTTTAGTTGCTTTTTGTAGCACCTTACCAACTGATATTATTTAAGTTTGCAGATTCTTGAATTTTTTAATTGCACCCTTCACCAATGCTTTGCACCAAAATTTATGAGATAAACATTAAGGGTTATTTTGGGTTTAGAAATATTTTTAAGAATAAGTGGAGGGTAATTTTGGAAATTTGCCCTTAACCAAGAGGCAGATTAATACAACATTGTTAACTTAAACTTAACATAGTATGGTCAAATGGATTGCAAGGGGGGAAAGTGTTTTTTCCCTTCAGGTGTGCGGAAGAGTGTTATTTCCTTAAATGTGAAGGGAGGGGAGTGTAATTTGCCCTAAATAATTTTTTTTAAAGGAAAATATAAAAGAAATGCAAGTGAGGGCAATTCCTTATCGAAAGAGTATAATCTCTCTTATTTAATTTATCTCTACAAATAGGTCTAAACTTCATATAAAAGAAATGCAAGTGAGGCACTTCCTTATAGAAAGAGTATAATCTCTTTTATTTAATTAACCTCGACAAATAGGTCTAGGCTTTATATAAAAGTAATGCAAGAGAGGCAATTCCTTATAGAAAGAGTATAATCTCTTTTATTTAATGGGTCATGTTACCGGATGTCCTTAGAACAATAGTTAACAATCTATTTTAGGAAAAATTTAATACAACTTTTATGAGAAATAGAAAAAGCTGTCAAAACATTAATTACTTTTTTCTTTTCTTTTTTCAATAATAACTTTCTTAAAATAGTTTGTTAACCATTATCTTAAGGGCATCTTTTAACATTTCCCTTATTTAATTTGTCTCTATAAATAGGTCTGGGCTTTATCCGACTATGTGTTAAGCAAAGCCTTACTAAGTTTTTTGAGCTAAAGAGCTCTTTTAAATAATAATCATTATAATTAATAATTAAATAAATTTGTAAATCTTACCCTAGGAAACTCTATAAATTTTTTTTTTCTCAAAAGCATTACAAGTAAAAGCTGAGAACCGGATTTTCAACCCCCAAAAAAAAAAAAAAAAGCTCTACATTTTACTGTTCATGTTTCATGTTTTATAAATCCAACGTTTTAAGCACTATTATTATAACTTGCCACACGACTCAAAACATTAAAGAGCTTCTACCATTTAAGTAAAAAAAAAAACATTAAAGAGCTTTTTGGTTGAAGTTGTATAGTGCAAAAAGCTTTACTATTGAATCTTTAGCATCCCATCGCACACTCTTGGTAAATATAAGTGTTTGTGAGGTGTGAGAGTCGGGGTTTAAATTTTCAAAAGGAAGTTTCACACACATATACACTTAAATTAAGTTAGAGTAGAATTTCTAATTTGTATATAAAAAAATAAAAAAATAAAAACCTCTATCATTAATTTAAGGTTTATTTCTTACAGTATTGCCAAACATTAACTTAATTCTTAGTTTTAAAATCAACAATTTTATAGCTTAAAGGTACCTTTTCTTCTTTCAAAAAAGAGGTTTAACCGTTTAAATAAGAAATATTTGTATCATTTATACATACGTACAAAATATTAATGGGAAAATCAATCACCATTAATGGGAAGGTTCTATTTTTAGCCTAATCCACCTTAACCTCCCTCTACCCCTAGGTTTTATTTGGTTGTGGGATAGAAAATATTTAGTTTTTCCTTTATGTGTGCTTGATTTGGTGGGTGGAAAAGCAGAGAAATTGAAAACTCTTTTATTTGGTTGAAAAGAAAAATTAAATGATAGAAAATATAGTCTGTATAAATTTACTTCAATGCCCCTATTACATTAAAAAAATTAATATTTTAAAAGAAAAAAATCTGTAAAAAAAAAAAAAACTGTAAGGACTAGATTTGGATCCCTAACCCAAAAAATGGATGGACTTAGGCCCAAAAAGCCCAAAACAATGAATTTGTAGAGAGTAGATTGGAAAACTGGGTTAACATCAGTTGGACAACAAATAAAGTGGGCTCAAATGATAAGAACAGGAAAATATATTGATTTAAACTAAAGGAAATCGTCATCGGCAAAATCCGAGGAGATCAGTTCTTTTATATGTCTCACAAATTTAATTACAAGTTTGGTTCCTGATTGTTACAGTGTTTCTTTCTTGATTTCTCAATCTCCCTCTCTCATTGCCTCCTTCTTCTTTTATACCCTCTTCCCCTTTCATTTCTGCCCTCCACGTGCAGGCTAAATGGTTGGTGTTGATACTTGTCCTATTAGCACCTTCCTAAAATCTTTGTGTAGTAGTTGTAAGGCTGAAAACCACTGTTCAGGTATCACCTCCACATTAATGCGGTTAGAGAGTTAGCTACAGAGCATTTAATGCAGTGGTAACAGCTTTCTCCTTAAATATTTTAGGACTGCCTTCTGTCCTTTGTTTCTGCAATGCATATCCGTGCCAACAGAATTTCTTGGAACATTCCCTCAGATAGCATACCACCTCTACGGACCTCGACTTTGGTTAGCCGAGGAGGCATTCATCCTCGCCCCAACCTCCTAGGCCATTATGATCAAAACTAACTTTTTCATTTACTAGCACAGGCTCTCTTAACAATGTTTACCCCTCCTCAGACGACCCCTTATCCTCGACTTGGGCCTCCGGCCCAATATAAACATATATAATGAGCTTCTGGGCCCAATACCCCTACAAAAACTATATGTTAAAATTGAAAAAAAGAAATAAGAAAATAAATGAAACCAATGTCAAACACAAAATGGGAAGAGATGGGGGTAAATGGGTAATTTTTCAAACTAGGGGAGATTCCAAAATCATCCTAAATGGTGGGCATGGGGAGAAAACTTCGGTGCCCCACTATTTTCTCTCTTCCATTTTTCCCCCACAACCAAATACCCTCTCATACCATTTTCTCCGCACATTTCTATCCCTCATTTTCTATCATCCCAACTAGACAGGTCCTTAAGTTAGAGGATTTCAACCCATTACATAACGATTTAAATGACCATTTGAGTACTTTTAATCACATGACCTATTTTTAAAGTCATGTAACTTGTTTAAATAATTAAAGGACAAAATTTAGCTATAAAATTGGTTGTAGCCTTAGGATACAACTTTACTCAATAAAATAAACATTATTGCATATTTTGGAAATCTAACCGTTGAATTACATGTTCTTTACGCTTTTAATACACATGTCGAATTTTGTGTCAATCAAATATTATTTACTATATGATCTATAAACTTATATTTTATGTATAATTTTTAATTACAAAAACTTGCAATTTAAACAATCTATTGATGACATAGTTATTGATCTTTAATTTTATAGGAATTTTGCAAGTATGAAGGATATAAGAAGAAGATATAATTCAATGGTGGATTTGTCAAAATTCACCTCTAATAAAAAGATATCGAGTAAGATTGTAGCCTAAGGTTACAACCAATTTTATAACTAAACTTTGTCTATAATTAAATGAATCGTGTGATTTAATATGCATTGATGATTTAATGATTTACCACATTATGCATTTAAGGAGATTTCTCCAACCCAATTTGGAGGAAAATATTTTCCAAAATTAAACAAGTTCAAATAAATTTGCATACTAGTCCCATTAGTTAATTTGAACTTTTGTTTAACTAGATTAGATTTAATAAACCAATTGAGCTCTTATTTAACAACAACAACAATGCTAAGAATCTTGCATCTTAGTGGCTTTATATGCTCTTCTTTATAAGGGGAACCAAGATTTAAATCCCACCTCCCCTTGTTGTAACTATCAAATTACAAATAAAAAATAAAAAGGTTAAGCTTATATATCATATATCTTGGTTTATTTTATGAAGAAGCATGATAAGTCAACCCCAAGGGGTAAGTCTAGTCAAGTATAAGGTATGTTTGCATTGACAGAGAGGGAGGGGGAAGGGGATGCCAAGGCCCCCCCTAAATTTTTAAAAATACCCTCTTCCCTCTTGTAATTTTCATTACAAAATACCTAGATTTTTATTTAACTATTTAAGCTCATTTTTTCAATAATGATTACATTTTACACAATTTGAACTAATAATTAAAATTATTCAAAACTAAATCTCAAAATAAATAAAAGTAAATAAATTTAAACTAAATTCAAAAATCCAAAACAAATCAAACTAGCAAGTTTAAGATACATATAATGTTTAAAATATTAATAATGTGAATTGGGTTAGGTTACTTGGATTGAAAATTTTCCCACAGTGGATTGAACATTCTCTAAATGCAATGGTTTTTATTTTACAAAATCTTATGTGATTCATGCGGTTCTAAATTCAAATTTCTTTATTAAAAAAAAAAAAAAACCTAAAGAACACAACCAAAAGATTTTTCTTTTAAAATTTTTTGAAGTAGCTTATGTATATGAGATATTAATTTATTTGATGCTACAAAAAATGGCACTTCTTCTCATAGGTGGGTCTATCTTGAATTTAATCAAATGGAATTCCTTATTACATGAAAGATAAAAGAGGAAGTCTGCAGAGACAAAAAAAAATTAACACATGCGGATGCGACAAATTATTAGTTGCACATAATTTAAAAATGATGTCAGTTGTGAGTTCAGATAAAACTATTCGTACAAGCTTGCCAATTCATGTATTGTAAAAAATTTAGTAAGGATGGCAATTTTGCCCCGTCCTGCCCCACTTGACCCGCCCCTCTCCACTTTGCCCTGCACAGGTTTTCCACACCCCGCAAAAGTGGTGGGGTGGGGATGGAGCAAGATTTGGGGCGGGGTAGGGATGGGTTTAGACTTTTTAGACTTGCCCCGCGTTGATAAAGGTTAAATTGTAAATTTTTCATACCATAAAATCCTACTATTTAAACAAACATATTATCAACTTATTTTATTCTACCTAACGTGGTTCTCTATCTTCTTCTTCTTCTTCTTCTTCTTCTTCCTCTTTTTTTTTTTTTTTTTTTAATCTCTATCAAAGTTAGAAATAAGGTACCAATTTTAACGTTTTCTTTTGTCTTTATTAGAAACAAATTTATATATTATTGAATCATTGATTTTGTATTATGAGATTTTTGTTTTTAATTATTGTGATATTATCTTGTTAAACACTTGGAAAATATTAGGCAAAAATGCACTTTTAGTCCCTACATTTTGCACTTTTTCCTTTTTTGGTCCCTACATTTTATTTTTACCACTTTTAGTCCCTAAATTAATTAACGCGTAACATTTAGGTCCTTTCCGTCACCCAACTAATGACAAAAGCTGACGTGGCTGACAGTGGAATAAAAAAATAATATAATCACACACATTAAATAATTAAATTTAAAACAAACATTAAAATTTAAAAAAAGAATTCATTAGTTTTTGGGAAGAACATGATTGTTCATATTCTTCATGTTCTTCTCTAAACATGTTTGATTGCACAGAAATTTAAAATATCAAAGATTTAAAATAACACATCGATGCCCATGAGTCCTCTTTCCAATCATCAACATTTTCCCCAAAAAATCAAGATTTTCTTTCAAACTAAACGCTAAAATTCGTCACATTTAACAAAAAAACTTAAACACAAACCCATAAATTTTCTTTCCACCTGAACCCAAACCTAGAAATTTTCTCTCTACCCAAACACAAAAAAATCCAACCACCACCTCCACTAATCAAACCCAACCAACAAACATAAACACAAACCCAACCAACAAACTTGAACAAAAACCCAGAAATTTTCTTTCCACCCGAACCCAAACCTAGAAATTTTCTTTCTACACAAACACAGAAAAATCTAGCCACCACCACAACACTTATCAAACAATCAAGAGAGAGAGAGTCGGATTTAGATAAAGAGAAGGTCAGAGATTAAGAGAAAAACAACCCACCACCATCAATTGAACTCAAACCCATCAAACTTGCTGGAAGAGTTGTCTGATCCCTAAACGGTTGCCTCACTTCGACTTGGTCTCGACTCGCACCTAACAAAGCCGTGGTCAAGCTTGGGAGTCAAGCTATGGCATCGACTCGAGAACGGTCTTGTCATGGAGAAGCTCAAGGTTGTCATCACCCTTGCTGAGAGAGTGAGATCGAGAGGTAGAGATAGAGGTTTGGAGAGATTGATGGGGACTGTGGAATAGCTCAGAGAGAGGAGAAGAGGAAAAAAAAAAAATTTTGATTAGTGGAGAAGAGAAATTGGTTTATAAGGATTGTTTGGTTTTAGTTAGGAATTGTAATTGGAAATGGAATTGGAAGAAAGAGATGGTCTGAACATGTTTCCAACCAAAGATTGGGGAAAAAACATGTTTTTCCAAATATTCTAATGAAAAAGAAAATTTTCTGAATATTTTGTTTTTTAACTTTGTTCAAGATACTTTTTAGATCTAAATTTTTGTGATTTTTGGGTTTTAATTATGTTTTTTATTTAGTTAAAATTAATAATTTTTTTAATTTATATGCTGATGTGGCATTTTTTAATACCAAAATAAAATTTATTATTATTATTTTAATGTTTTTAAATAATTTTTAATTCTCTCCATCAGCCACCTCAGCTTTTCCTGTTAGTTAGCTGACAATAAAGACTTAAATGTCACGCGTTAATTGGTTTAGAGACTAAAAATGGTAAAAATAAAATGTATGGACCAAAATGAAAAAAGTGCAAAATGTTAAAAGTGCATTTACGCCAAAATATTATTCATTTTTTGCTAAAAATTAGTTTGATTTGATGGGATAAATTTATGTGTAATTTCAAGTATATTTTTATTAATGAAATTGGTTTTATTAAAAAAAAATGTAATAGTTGTGGGCAAATCAACAAGAAGTAGAGTTTTACGGGATGGGGTGAGGCTTCGCGGGGCCCCAAGGGGCCCGATGAAGCAAAAAAAAATTCTCCATCATGCGTGGCAGAGTAAAGATGAAATAAAACAAAACTATGTGGGGGCAAAGATAAAGACCCCGCCTGCCCTATTACCATCCCTGAAATTTAGCATTGCACGACATAAAATACATATAGGGTCATGAATCACAAGAAAACTGATGGTAACATTCTTGAATTGCGTGCACTAGATGGAATGCAATTCTATTTCTACCTCATTGAAAACAACCATAATTTTGAGTATAGTACAAACACAGGTATACGGAGGACCAATTGATGCAGATGAGATATGGGGCAATGCTCTCCTTGACCTTTGATCTTGATAGTTGTTGTTATCCATTTCAAATGGGCGTGCAGCAATAAGATAGGGCACGTTTCACACCACCCTCAATTCACGGTATGAACTATGAACCAATGGGAAAACAGAAGTATGGTTGGTGAAATTGAAGGCCCATGACAATGAGAGGACAAGAACTATTAAAAACCATTAGACAAAACATAAAAAAGTGTGGTAAAAGAAATAGTAATTTTATAAAAATTAAGTCAAGAAAGCTCAGCTGCCCAACCAAAATCAGAAGCTTCGTATGTGTCTAAATGCCCTGAATTTCTTCGTTCCTCTACCTCAAAACTCTACCTTCCATCCATTCATAATAGCGCGGGTGATGCACGCTCCCATCACAAGGGGCCATATATGGGTCCCAACCTTACTAACCAAAATTTTCAATGATAGGTGGCATGAACTCCACATTGCATTGCACTGTTAGACTTAGAATCGCTTAATTAAAATAAATTTCATAAATCTTTTTCAAACCTATCATATCGATAAAAAAAAAAAAAAAAGTATAATTTAATCTTTCCATTAGCTTTCATGACTTTTTGGTTTTTTGCAAATATGTTGTTATAAATAATAATAAAAACACATTTATATAACTGTTTGGATGCATGATTATGTTTGAATTTGAACCTCAACATTCTAATAATTAGAAAGTTATTTTTAACCAAGTAAGTAAACAAAAGTAATAATTGGTTGAAGTTTATAACTATTAATTAACCTCAAAATAATTTACTCAAAATAAGCATTTTAACCTCTAAAGTGGAATAATTTAGATACTTATAAACATTAATTAGAGAGCTCATGTGTCCTTAGAAACATTACATGAAATTGGAATAATAGTATAATAATACAGAAAAAATTTCTTATTAAAGCGCTCATATAAAAAGGACATACCACTCTTCATTTGTTATTTAATAAAAAACGGACAGTTTAATTAATTTAATTAAAAAAAAATGTATAGGTTATTCAAAAAATAATTTAGGTAAAAGTATAACTATATATACTTAAAATAATTTTTATATATATTCAAAAAATTGTAGCCAATCTAGAAGAAAAAACTTTACCAATAATGGACACATAATTAGCTTATGTTTAAACTTACTTAAACCCCATATATATATATATATATATATATATATCAGCTCCACGTAAGTTCAATGGGCGCAGAATTTCATAAAATGTTCTTGTTTGTTTTCGAGTGTACGTAGCGATATAGATATCACACGCGCTTATAGTGAGTAAAAGCTACACCTTTCAATCGGAGAAATTGTAGACATGAAATGGCACACAAAGTCAAGAAAGTCACTTCTTTCTCGTAGAAAACTCTAGAGTATTTTAGTCATGATAGAGGGAAGAATCAAACCCAACAAATGGAAAAATTTTCTGGACAGTGGAATTTGCACGTTTGATTGAAGAGAACATAGAATGTAGAAAGTATTCGCACACCAAAAGGTGTTTAACCAAACATTATTTTTGGTAGAATAAATATACGACACGATGGGATAATGCTACTAAACACTGCTGATCTTCACCGTTTATCCAAACGGTTGGACCCATAAGATAGGTGTGATTCATGGACTTTTCATGCAATTTTGGGACAAGATTAAACAATTGTCAATAAAAGATATGGTTTCATATTCAGAGAGAGAGATGGTTTTATACTTGTGTGCTCATGCTATACTGATCACAATTTCATTCATATGGATCAATTGACCCAATAATCAGAACCGTTTGATAAGTTTTGTTTGCCTTTTGACCAGAAAAAAAAGAAGATTAATAATGTTTTTTTAATTGTGTATTTTTATTTCAATATGTTGGTATGCTAACAGTATGACAAAATTTAAGTACAGTACCTTAGATGCTGTTCTTTAGGTTTTCCTCTTAAGACTCAGTCATGTGACTACTTAACTAAAAAATATATTTTATTCCCATAAAAAAAAAATCCATATGACAGGATTTCAAAAGGAGAATCTAAGGAACAATACCTAAGTATTGTACCTAAATCTTATTCAAAAAAGTAATGTCAATGCAATAGACTTGATTGAAAGTAATATTACTCTAAACATAACTTATACTTTAAGAGATTGTGAAAAATGTTTTGAAAATAATTGTGCTTCTAGTATTTTTTTTTTTTTTTTCTTCTTTCTTCTTTATTCTAGAATATATGGAACGGCCGGTCACATTGTTGTCAGACTAAATTGGTTTTAATTGACCAGTCAAACTCATCACCCTAGCCTTAGAAATCTTAGTGATGGGTTTGATTATGGGATCATAGGGTGGAAACCGCATATTCTTTAAAGTAACACTTCGTCTAACATGCACGCATGTTAAGTGCACAGAATAGTCATACCAATTTTATAGAATAAAAATGTGCATGAAATGAATTTTCTCTCTACTATATAAGAAGTGGTAGGCATAGTATACACGTTTCAACCATTAGTTTCTTTTAGAGAGAAGAGAGAAAGGGGTTAAGCCCTTGCGTTTCTCATGAACTGTGGAGTCGTGCTGGGGTTCTATTGTTGGGGTTGGGAGTTCTTAACTGCCCTTCTTCTATTCTCTCATTATCATCCTTGATCTTTCTTCTTCCTACTTGTTTCTTTTTTGCTAAGTAAATAATCAAGCAAAACGCTTTGTTAATTTCTTTGTTTCTTTTCATGTTATACAATAAATCCAACATGGAGAGTATGTGTGAAAAGGGTTTGTTAGAATATGTGAGGAAGTCAAGCCCACCACCCTTCTTGCTCAAGACCTACATGCTGGTGGAGGATCCGGGGACAGACGACGTGATATCGTGGAACGTGGAAGGGACGGCCTTCGTGGTGTGGCAGCCGGCGGAATTTGCCCGTGATCTCCTCCCAACACTTTTCAAGCATAGCAACTTCTCTAGCTTTGTCCGGCAGCTCAATACCTATGTATGTGACAATATTAATCAATAGATATTAATCACTGTTCTAATTAAGACTATAGCTAATACCATCATCATTCTCAAAAAAAAAGAAAAAAAAAAAGAAAAAAGAAACAAGAAAAGCTGATACCATCTTTTTTTAAGTCTCAAAGGTATACCTTTTGATCTGTAAAAGTTAGTATGAACACAAACCAAAATTATTTGAAAACAAAATCTCTACGTTTTGGCTGGTTGACTTTAGAATATTTCGAGTCCATCTTTCTTGCTGATGAAAAAGGTTAACTGCTTCTGTCTTTACCTAACTAAGGCCATAGTTATTGGGCCTAGATTACTTATGAATTAAATTATTTGATTTCTTTATGTATGTGTTTTGAGCAAGAAGTTTCATGGGTTGTCCAAACCAATTAAAATATATATGAAAATTCATGGGCTTTGGGGCTGAAAGCAACACAATACATTAGATTATGGTCTTCAGAATATTTACATATCAAAGACCAAGATAAAGTATATTATATATATTCCTGTTCATTTGATGAATATCCATTTATTCTTGACTTTTCTTTTCTTTTCTTTTTTTTCTTTTTTTCTGGTGGGGTTTAAGATTTTAATTGAATATAGCTTAAAGAGCTTTTCAAACCCAGACCTTTGATAACACGGGATAAGGTTTTACTACCTGGGTTAAGGTGGCATCTCGCCTGAAATTGTATGACCCGGTGAGAGCTGGGTCAAAAAATTTGCAATAGTTAATTGATCAAAGCTAAAATAGAGAAGGTCAATGCTTAAACCTTTGAATAACCTTTTTTAAAGGTCACTAAACCTTTGACTAGCTAATTGAGTCACTTGTACACATTAGCCTTAGTGTGGTTGGGCCAATGTTTAAGCAGCATATTCCAACATGAGCCGAGAAAATAAGTTCTTTAAATAATACCCAAAACGTTGTAGTATATTTGGCAGCTTAAGTTCCACTTTTCTACTAATTTAAATAATTTTAGTATTATCCAAAAATAATAATTTTAGTATTACTCTTTTCGTATTTATTACTCCTACTTATATTTTGTGCTAACACAATGTTATCGCACTCCTAAAGGAAAATTTCAAATCTATCACCACCTCATTTATATTAAAAAAAAAAAACACTTACACACATGTAATGGAGATTAACGTAACTTTAACAATATAATAAACAAATGTACATATTACTTTTTGACGATTGATGACATATAAATTTGTGAAATTTATGTATAATAAAATTTGTAGAATTCTAGCAATACTAATACTTACTGCTTATTATGTACTCTTTTCAAACTGCTAAACAGAGTTTAATTAACTCTCTACATGTTTTGTCATGCATAGGGCTTTCGTAAGGTTGCAACAAACCGATGGGAGTTTTGCAATGACATGTTCCGAAAGGGTGAAAAAGAGCTACTATGTGAAATTCGTCGCAGAAAAGCATGGTCCAACAAGCAGCAACCGGTTGCACCAACCCAATCTGCACCTCAAGAGTTTGATGAAGATCAAAGGTCATCATCAACTTCATCATCTTCAGGGTATAGTACCCTCATTGATGAGAACAAACGTCTCAAGAAAGAGAATGGGGTCTTGAATTCTGAGCTTTTGAGCATGAAAAAGAAGTGTAAGGAGCTACTTGATTTGGTTGCCAAGTATGCACATTCAGAGAAGGAAGAGGAAGATGAGAGACCAAAGTTGTTTGGAGTGAGATTGGAAGTTCCAGGAGAGAGGGAGATGAAGAGAAAGAGGGCAGAGATTCGTGAAAGCGCAAGCATTTTACTGTCTCAATCATGCAAATGAATTCCATGTAGAGTAATATATCAATACAGCTACCGAAAATTAAGTAGCTTAGACTATCTTAACGAGACAAAACCAATATATAGCTTAGACTAAGATGTAAAACAAATTATGAATATGGTTCAAGCAACATATGTAAATTGTTATGTACTCTTAATTAAAAGGGTGACAAAACAGGCACAAGCTTGTTAAACTGGTATGCATATGAGTACAACATGCCTCCATTGGTTATAAATAGACTATGTTTTCATGATTAGGCCATAGTGTTCCATCAATTGTTGCTAAACGTTTTTTTTTTTTTTTGGGTTATCTAAACTTCTAGCTACATATCATCATTTATTACTATTTTGTTACACATACATTATCTTATTAAAAATGGCTGTCCAACAACTCATTAGACCCGACCCACCTGTCTGACCTGATCTGACCTAAAGACCCACGATTGGATCTTAATGGTCAAACGGGTCGAGTGAAGGTTTATAAGTGTTAAAAAATCGGGTTTCGGTTTGAGTTCAAAGTTCCATTATTCTTGACTTGTACAAACAGACCCGACTGATCAAAAATTTGAAAAGAAAAAAAAAGTTTTTAGCCTTGTAGTTTCTGAAACATTTTTTTTTTCATGCTATCTTTCTTTCTTATCTCTTTGTTTGATCTCTCTCTCAAATCCCTAACCCTAGCCTATTCTTATTGCTGTTGTTGCCAAGTTGGCCTTATTTCCGCAATTGCCAATTTAGTTCTTATGTTGTTGTAGCTGACTCGCAGTGATCATTGCTGGTCCTGGGTTGAGTCTTGCTCAAACCTCACTCTCTTGAAGTGAAGCTTCCTCTAATCTGTTTGAAATCTCCTTTAAGGCTTTAATATAGTGCAATTTGATGGTGGGTCAGTAATTTTTTTTTTTTTTTAAGATTTCGTATTAATCCTGTGATCGATGGTGGGGGAGGGATTGGTGGTGATGCAAATCTAGTCTTCTCTCTCTCTCTCTCTCTCTCTCTCTCTCTCTCTCTCTCTCTCTCTCTCTCTCTCTCTCTCTCTCTCTCTCTCTCTCTCTCTCTCTCTCTCTCTCTCCGTTTTAGTTTCATAGTCATAGATCTAGGTTTTGCGGTCTTCTTTGTGCTATTTGATTTTTGTAGTTTTGGATTGTGGTTTTGTGTTGTTTAGGTTTGTATTCTTTGAGTTTTGAAGTTTTGATTTCTCTTCTTTGGTTTTTTATTTCACTTTTTTGGGTTTTGATTTTCTATGTTCATTTGTGTTGTTGTGTTTCAAACTTAAAATCACTCGACGACTCCGACCCCTTCAACTAGTGGCTTGAGCCTTTTGATCTGACCTGAATATTCAAATGACCACGGATCCATTTTCCATACACATGATCCAATCGGGTCAAGTTCGAATCAATCTTAAACCCAATTTGACCCAACCTTTGGACAGCCCTCGTTATTTATATTGATGAGCATGTTTTGTCTCCTTTGTCAAATATTTTGCAAAATTCTTCAATGGCATTAGTTGTCTATTTTTGTGGTAAGAAAGGGTCACTTTCGTACTAAACTGGATGATATATCTTTGTTAAACACTAAACTCATTAGAACAACCAAATTTTAATCTTGGATAAACTATATATTTGGTCCCTAACCTTTAAATTGCATGTTAATTTGGTTCGTAATGTTGCAAATGTGTCAGTTTAGTCTCTAACCTTTTGTGGGGGGACGAGGATCCAAAACTACTGATAAAGTAATCAAGGAAATTTCTGAGGAAACAAAACCTCGGGAAACATCAGTAGAATATCCTCGGAAAGATCTCAACTACCTTATGCAAAGGCAGAAAGAGCACAGTTGATAAAGGTTTCCAAGGACACCAATTTACCCTTTGAAAGTCTGAGAATCAGAGCTAAGGGGAGCACGGTGCAAACTGAGGGTGAAAAAGGGTTACTTGGCATTGAGCAAAGAAAAGAGGAAAGAGAAAGGACAAAACAGCCATCCCCTCCGCATTAAATGCACTGCAACCACTTAGTTGGCTACATTAATGGAGAAATGACTTATGAATAGTGTGCATACAGCTTATACCTTAGTGTAAAAGCCTTCTAGCAAGGCCCTGATGGGACAACTATTAGGGAAGTTCGATCCTAACCCTCCATATGTAGAGTTCAGATGCATTTTGGCTAACTATATAAAGCCAAGAAGCACCTGGATCAATGGAGGATTTTCTTTTGGAAAAGTAGAGACTAACGACTTGTACCCCCATCCTCGGCCTAAACCCGAGGACACCAACTTTATCATTTCAAGGCTTCCCCTAATTGAATATACTCAGATCTCGTTTGAAATTAGTTCCATTGTCATTATCTTTCTTATAACGAGTATTTAAAGTTGACCATGCACCCCACCTCTAAAAATTAATTGTGTGAGCAAAAGTATCAAGTCAAAACCTATCAACTTCCTTGTCAATACTTTTTGCGCCCCATACCTTTTATTATTATGTCAAGATGGTCCATGTCGTTAAGTGGTGGATGAAAAATGTTGACGTGACTTACGGTGATATTAAAATATTATATTTTATGCCAGCGGCCACATGTCCTTCACTTAAAAAAAAAAAAAAAGGATTTGGCTTATATTTGAAAGAATGTGAGCTTGAAAGAAAAACAACATTGGTGGAAGAATAGTAGAGAGAGTTTTTGTATAGTTCTCCAGAATTGTATTTCAAGCACGCTAAAGAATACATTAACAAAGGAGCTCCATTTATATATAAAGCTTACATAGATTAGTAACTAACTCTAGAAGTTTTCTATGAGTTTCAATTAGCTTAACTGGTAAAATTTTTTGTGGTTAAATTAGAGATTTGGGGTTCAATCCCTGCTTACACCAAAAAATAATTCGTGTCTTTGTTTGATGATAAAGAGATATCCTAAAACTAAGCTTGTTGTAGAGGAAGAACAAAGCAAGTCAGGAAGAGAAGCACAATGAAAAAGAGTAAAAACAATGTCGTTCTCTAAGGAGGAATTTAATCTCTTTATGCCAAAACGGCGTCATCTTCTTCATTTACATGAAACATAAACAGACCAAAATGATGTCGTTTGTTACTAAACTAAACGCCACTGTTTTGGCTAATGTTACCATTTTAAATCACAACTAGCTGTTGGATTAGTGGTCTCCTCTTTTACAGTTTACTTCAATTTTTCCTCTTTCAATATTGATCTTCGTTACCAAAAACTAAAGATTAGAAGTTTCTTTTTCTCTAATTTTCTTTTTCTTTGCTTTCTCGGGAACCAAACATGGGTTAAATACCCAAAGTTCAAAACTCAACTCAACTCACAATAAACCATATTTAGCAAATAACTCAAATTTCTTGCTAAATCACGGTTGGGATCTAAGACAACATCCTAGGTCAGAAGTAGATTTCTATGTTCTCATATCTTTCCACAATTGACCTGTGTTCTCATATCTTTCCACAATTAACCTGTGTTCAGCAACATAGTTTGCAATCTGATTTCCTGTTCTATAGGTATAAATGTTTAATGAATAAGAACTAACATTATTTTTCTACTGTTGAACTCCTACCCTAAATCACATGAATCAATCACTATCTTGGATGAAAATGTTTTGTTGGCCTCACATGAATAAATCAGCCTATATGTAAAGTCAATACAAGCTCTCGTTTTGTCAGCAAATCTAGAAATTGAAGATTTTTCCCTCTTCTATCTAGATCTAGATGCTTTTTGGCACAAGGAAGAGGAGACACAACTATCATGCTCCCAACTATGTAAACATGGTTTATTGTGAGTTGAGTTGAGTTTCGAATTTTGGATATTTAACCCATGTTTGGTTCCTGAGAAAGCAAAGGAAAAGAAAAGTAAAGAAAAAGAAAATTTTTAATTTTAGTTTCTCGTAATGAAGATCAATATAAGCTAAATCCAATATTTTATTTACATGGAATAAAATATAATATTTTAAAATCACCATTAGCCATGTCATTATTTTTTATTCATACTTAAGTCAATGTCATTTTGACACAACACCAAAAGGTAGGGACTAAAATGACACATTTGAAAAGTTAATGACCAAATTGACATACAACTTAAAGGTTAGATACCAAATATGTAGTATATCCTTTAATATTTCAGAAATACTAGTAGAGATCCTACACAATGTGCAATGCATTTTGTTTTTGTTCCCTCCAATATTTTAATAATTTTCCTGGTAAAAAGTTATAATGTTTAGTGTTTTGTTTTATAGATATAATAGAAAGACAATAAGAATGGTGTAAAGATTTGATCAAACAATATGTGTTTACAAATTCAAAAATTGCATGAAGTTGTAACTATTATAAATAGGTATACATGCTTATCTAAGAATGCAAATATCGTTTTAATAAAATAAATGCAAGCATCCTTCAATTATTATTTTTACATTCTTGATTTGAGTGTTAACATGTCACTAAAAGAAGTTAGGAAATCTAAATGGTAAAAACTAATTTTTGTGAATTCACAAATATTTTTAATTTTAATTTTTTGTGTCTTTTAACTTTTGTGTTAATTGTTGTTAAAGTAACTAAATATAAGGAAAAATATCATATTCTAAATCAATCATCATTTACTCCAAAACACGGTTCCTCAAGTTTCCCATCTTGTGATTTATGTGCTTGGTTCAAAATTTAAGTGGTCAAGGGAGGAAGAAATACAATGCTCCCTTCTTTCTTCTCTCGTTTAGAGTTCAATCATGGCTTCCTAAAGTCATTACCAAACTTCAAAATGGAGAAAAGAAGCATATTTTTAATACTTTTTGCCCTTTTCCCACGCTCCATTAGTCATGGGATCTTGTATGCTGAAAAAATAAGGACTTTCAATTGCTCGCCATGTGTCCGTCCTTTTATACTTTAGCCTAATATTTTGTTCTTTAGTGTAGCTTGTCTTGCTGCTCACTTGGTTCTATCCAAACAAGTAGTTGAACAGTATAGCGGCAATTGAGTTTCTCCATTTACTATATAATCTTCCCTTGTCAGCTTGTCTTCGACTGGGCTAAGTATGACATTCTTTTTCATGGGCTGTCATTTTAGTATGGACTGGATCTTGCTTCATAGATGGGTGGCCCAGGTAACCTTTCATTTAGATTTGAGCGAAGTGGGTTCCTTGGGCTTTTTACGTCCACTTTGGTGAGGAGATTTATTGGGCTTTTTTGGCCCACATCATATATTCTATTGAGGAAATTGAAGGGCTTTTGGACTAAGTATGTTATGGCCGATTTTTAACATGATTTTCAAGGGGGAAAAAATCCACATAATTTTCGGCCAGTTAAACATAGTGTTGTAGGCCCAGAATTTGTTGAGTGATGATTTGGGATTTGCTGGGCAAAGTCCAACCCATAAAGTGTAAGGTGATTTCATTGTCCATGTATTTTCAATATGCTCTTGATCTTTAATTTTTTTTAGTAGGCAAGTATTCCCCCAAAGAGATTTTGCCACGTGATGTTATTAAAATAAGTGCCTAAACAATGAGAGATTTTTTCATGCACTGTCCCTTAAATGTTTCATGTTAAGAAGACCTTTTTTTCTTTTTATAATTTACTTTTTCTTTTTTAATTTTGGGAGAAGGCCCACGGTCACGAGCCAGCGAACATTCCATTTTTCTGATGTCAACAATTTAGGTGAAAGAATATTTGGCGGGGTTAGCTGTCTTTTAAATGGTTAGGTTTTGCCAAACTTAATAAATAGTAGGGGGTTGCTCATTTTTTATTTAGCTCTGAACTCACTCTATCAGCAATAGGAACAAAAAAGAGAGAGGAGAGAGAGAGTGGCTGTAATAATCAATCAGTCCACAAAGTTATACCTATATGATTATGGGTCACAATCTTTTGATCAAGGTAAAAGCTTACATTTACAAATGGAAAAGGTTTGACTTATATACAATGCACCACTTCTCTGATATTTACATCCAGCCTAAAAACCTCGTCAGCGGAACTCGTACAAGAACACGAGATGCATGCAGCATTTGAACCTTCCTCACAGATTGTGGGTGAAATGGTTCAAGAAGATGACTCTACCTCATGAATTTGCAGCAAAATGATTAAATATGGTTTCCAGAGTTGACTGGCTGATACTGTATTCTGCAATGCCCAGCCGAAATCTGAAGAGATAACAAAAAACACTGGTCAGCTTGATGAGCAAGAAGAGAACATGGAAAATATCACCTACATGGATAATTCTCATTCCACTAGCCTAATTCTAATTGCTTAAACAAGGAATGTATTAATATATCTTTACCTGTTTTGTTCCAGGTGTCCAAAAACATCTGAAAGTGATAGGCCTTCTCCATATGGCAACTGCAACAAATTTTAAGATCAACAACTACTGTAGGAATTGTAAAAGCCACAGCAGTTACAAGAAAACACACACCCATAAGTCTATATACAATTGCCTATTTAGGGGTACAACCCAAATGAATATTTATCTTAGTTGTCATTTGTGTGACCAGGTATGCTTATCATTTCTAGCAAGAAACATAAGACTCGTTTGAATTACACCTAGTATCCCAAAGCCATTATTGATTTTACCTGATATTTGACACTCAATCCATTGCATCCTTGGAATGTTGCACCAGGAAATGAAGAGAGGATAAATGAATCAATCACAGAGAACTTTTCTTTTGCTAACCACCACTCAGAAAATATTGGCAAGGGTATGCCACCTACACAAACTCAAATAGTAAGTAGAAAATAGCAAGAAAGACAAAAGAGAGTCAGAAAATGATTACATTGACCATCAACTTAGAGAACCTAACATACATGAAATTATATTCATGACATAATTTATTCCTTTTATCTTCTTCTTCTTCTTTTATTTATTTATTTTTTAATTTAAGAAAAGAGAGGGTTGCGCTCACCATCCTCCAAAGTAACATTGTACAGAGATCTTTGCATTATCAGAAATTGATATTAACCTCCCACGTTAGGGTTGTTTTTCATAAATAACTATAGTGCTGAAGACAAGTGACAAATGCATACATATTCTAAAAGTTTAAGTTGATAGCAAATGATGAGTTTAAGAATTTAACCCTTATTCTAACACTCCCCCTCAAGTGTGGGTTTAAACTCCCCCTTAATATGTAGGGCCAAAATATTTAAAATAATGGGAGGTTTAGAGTGGGACAAGGTTCGAATCAAGACTGCTCTCTTTAATACCATAATAGATTACCCTTTTCCATTAGTTTAAGCTTTCAGGACAATTGTGATTTCAAATTGACAATTGGTTTAAGTAATGCTTTTGGTGTTGCAAATTCTGTAGCAGGTACTAGAAATGGTGATGGCAATGATCTTCATAATATTGATATCTATTCAAATTTAGAATTATTATTTAATACAAATGAGAAGTAGATTAATGAGTAAGAAGATATGAATTATAGTGAACTTCTACTAATAATTTGGACACGTCTTCATTCTGATGTAGAAGGGGTTTTCTGTATTTCACCTAACCCAGGGGAACCCCGCGCCAGGGGGAGGGGGAGGGGGATGGGAATAGGAACTGGTCTTATGGGAAGCCAGGAAGTATTATAGTTTCAGCATGTTTCTTTTTTCTTTTTTTTTTTTCTTTTTTTGATAGGTGAGAAAAAGTATATAAAAAAACTACTAGATGCAAAAAAGCACCAGCAGAACAGAAATACAAAAGAGAAGAAAAAGCAAAAACATAAAAAGTCAATAAATACAAAGAAGAAGAGAACTAAGGAATAAAGGAATAGAGTCACTAGTTGTGAGTCCCCAAGCCCTAGCCCAATAAAAAAGGGAACCAGAGAAGAGAGCAAGCAATTGGTCCTCAGATCTATCTAAATCCTCAAACGTCCGCCAATTGCGTTCCATTCAAATACACCACATCAAACACAGTGGAACTAGGTTCCAAATGGAGGATGAATGCTTCCCCAACCAATTCCACCAACTAAATAGAAAATCTCTCACCATACAAGGTCCTCAGATCTATCTAAATCCTCAAACGTCTACCGATTGCGTTCCCTCCAAATACACCACATCAAACACAGCGAAACTAGGTTCCAAATGGAGGATGAATGCTTCCCCAACCAATTCCACCAACTAAATAGAAAATCTCTCACCATACAAGAGGGAACCCAAGAGATCCCAAAAATCCTAAAAACAAAACACCAAAGCTGATAAGCCTTCCCACAATATAACAACAAATGATCCAATGTCTCATCACAGCAATGACACATAATACACCAGTCAACGAAATAAAAACTCTTAAGTCTCAAGATATCTCCCGTGAGGATCCTATCCCATGCGGCTGTCCAAACGAAGAAAGAGACACGCCGGGGTGGCTTAACCTTCTAAATACCTTTCCGTGGAAAAGCAACGGAAGAAGAGCCATGTAACTTATGGTAAAAAGAGCGGATAGTAAAATCCCCGTTATTTGTCAACCTCCATTTCAAACGATCACCATCAGTCACGGAAAGTAAATTGGAAGCCAAGAAACGAAAGAAATCATCCACCACATCTGCCTCCCAATCATTAGAACCCCGAATGAAACAAATATCCCAGGTTCTCCTATCCCCTGCTCCTTGGCAAATCAGAGATGATTCTACAGATGCCTCTCTATTTGCAACAAAATTGTACAAGGCTAGAAAAGCCAAATGGAGAGGAAGATCTCCGCACCATCTGTCTGTCCATAATTTCACTCTATCCCCCACCCCAACTTTATACTGGACATATTTGTTAAAAACTTTCCAACCCATCTGGATACTTCTCCACAAACCACACCCATGACCACCCCTTCCCAACTTAGAGGTCCACCCCCCATTCTTCCCCAAATTTCAAAGCTACCACCCTCCTCTAAAGCCTATTCTCCTCAATCCCAAAACGCCAAAGCCATTTTCCTAGTAAGGCTAAAACATAGAAGAACCATACAGATATAGTGCGAAAGTGGATTGAGTTAAACTGTGGTATGTTAAACCAGTATTGACTACCAACAACAAATAATCTTTTGAAAATCAAAACACATGAAAAATGCAAATGTCAAGAGTTTAACATATCAGGAAAACATTCAAAAACAGAAGTAAAAGGATCAAAGCGTGGTTTGCATTGAAACAAAAGAATCAAAGGTTTGGAAAGTAAAGTATATGAAATCTGAAAGTAGTAGCAATGGTGGTGATGATAGTGATAATTAAAAGTAATGCAGTATCATCAACTTTGTGAAAATGACAAGCCAGAAGCTTTTAAAGGCTTCCCATTCAAACTCCCAAGGAAACAAAAAATATTAATAGGAAAAAAATTATCAACAGCAAAATAAAGAACATAAATCAGCATGCACAACACCTACCATGTCGAACCAACTGCTCAGATAACTGATCACCAAAAGTACCATCGGAAAATAGTGTTGAAGATACGAGTGTCTTAGTTCGTTCTTCGTTACCAAGCCAGCGTCCAATTATAATTATCATTTCCCTTGACAAGCTAATCTCTGCTGCTGATGCATTTTCTGATGCAATGGAATCAATACCCCCAATGCAAACTTCAATGTCATCAAGTAAACTTCTTGGGTGAGAGGGAATGTCAAAAAGCCTTTCTTGAATAATTCGGCAAAGGTTTTCCAAGTCCACAGAACTGACCTCAGTAGGTTTTACCTGAGGACAGGGAACATAAATTTAATTTCCTGAAAAAACTCCAAAAGTTTGGAAGTCATCATACATACCTCTAGCTCAAGATGATTTCCAAATCGTGTTTTCAGATGCTGTGGACTCCCAATGCATCTTAGTTGGCCTCCAACCTTCCAATCAAACACAAAATAATCAAAATAATTATTAAGTGATATTCCAAGTTCTTCAGTCTAGTAAGGAGCACAGAATCTATACCATTATCCCAATCCTTGTGCACAGAGCTTGAGCTTCATTCATGCTGTGCGTTGTAAGAATTACTGCTGTCTTTCCACGCCTGGTAGATAAACGAGATATCACCTCCCACATGAATCGTTTGGCAAGAGGATCCATACCTACAATAATTAATTATTAGTAACAACAAAAAATTAGTTGATTGGAAATAACATTGACAACGAATGGAGGATGTTATTGGAACACAAACTATAGGCTTGGGTGGGGAGGATGTCTTTGCAATTGATTCATGCATAAACAACTCAAATTAAGGATAAGCAAACAATGCATTAACTACAAGATAAAACCTAGATGTAGTAAAAAGGGGTTTTTTCATGGAGTAGTTTGAACATCAATAATTTATAGCCTCCAAGAATCCTATGAAACTGATATGACTCGTATAATTTCATATCATGCATTTCAACATAATACTAACAGACAAATTGAAGAGTAATTTCATGTGTGAAAGGCATTGTACTGTCAGATTGTTAGATGCACTAATAATAAATCAACGCTTTTGTTTGTACAGGGTTGTGTGACTTTGGCTATGGGTCCTCCCATGAGGGAGAGGAGAAAATTCTTAAAAGAGCATGGAGTGGGTTTCTTTGAACAATAGTTTGAGTGTTTGTCTATTTTTGAGTGAGAGAGTTAGGTGTATTGGGGCTTTAGGATTGTGAGTTTGTGAATGTGTGAGATTTGTGATTTAGTTTGTGTTTGGAATTGATAACAAGTTTAATATTGATATTTTTCAAGTTTAATGTTGAAAAACCATACTTTTAACTAGAATTGATAACAAAATTTATGATACTTACTATTAGTCAAACTTATCAAATAAAATGTAGAATAAAAAGTAGCAGCATGTATACCTGTGGATGGCTCATCTAGAATGACTATAGGAGGATCTCCTATCATAGCAATTGCAACAGATAATTTGCGCTTGTTTCCACCACTAAGGGAAAATGATGGTTTGTCCGCATGCTTCAACAAATCAAACTCCACTAGTTTTTCCATTACAACCTGTTCAGATAGCTTGAGCCATTAAAGATCTAAAACATGATTGTCACTATATACCAAATCACACAATTAAAGTTAAAGAAAATTTCTTCTATGTAAAGCATTCAATATTTGATTGTTCAAGAAACTTGATTCACACAAAATCCTGAACTCAATCTCAAATGTGAGGGATGATCATGGTTGACTGTTGTTGTATGTGTAAGAAGAGTGGTGATCTTTAGTGTTTGGCGTGTGATGGCTAAATATGTGTATATGATGCTTGAAGGTCCAAGAAGGAAACCAAGATCCTTCAAACATAGGGCTTGGAATTTAGTACCATCGTGCTCGTAGACTTTGAGGGAGAGAAATAGAAGAACTTTTAAGGGGCATGAATTGTCAATTTTGAGGGTTAAATTGATGTTTGTCAGCTCCTTACTTCATTGGATGTCATTAGATGCTGGTAAACCAAAGAATATTGCAGATATCAAAGACTCTGCATTTTTTAAAGTTCAGAGGGTATCAGGTGAATAACATCCAATGTCCTCCCCGCATCAAAGAACTATTGTACTCTTTATTTTACATATTAATACAAATTCTTACTACCAATCTAAAATAAATAAATATTTGAGAACAATAAACCAGATCTCTCTCTCCCTCTCTCTCTCTCTCTCACACACACACACACACACACAACTAATCAGATTGTCTAACTAATACATTCAATCCCAAACTGAGGAAAAGGAACCCAGAAGAAAAAAATTTCATTGATGCACAATCAAATCCCAGCGAATCAGACATGAACAAATTCTAAGTTGGTTGTAGCTGAGCAGACCAGATTCTGATTTAACCACCAGCTTAATACAGTAAAATGAACTATAAGGTTTGAACTATTATACATACATCATCTATCCTGTATTCTGGAAGTCCTTTTATTCTTGCATAAAGCTCAAGATGCTCTCGAACAGTCAAAAATTCTAATAGAGCATCAAATTGTGGGCAATACCCAATCTGAAATTATAAAAAAATAAAAGAAGAAGTTAGCTAAGTTCTTCCGGTATATTACAAATAGCCAGTCTACATTCAAGATTAAAAAAAAAAAAGGAAAAGGAATGAAATAAATCAATATATACATGCCGACGAGCAGCTTTGGGATTGGAACGTATATCTTTGCCAAAAATAAAAGCAGTTCCATCAGTTGGGGATTCTTCTCCTGCATGGCAAATATATGATAAAAAATAGTAACCTCACTAAATATTTCAAAATTCAGAAACATGATAATGTAATTAAAAACAGACAGAGTTGCAGGTACTTAATTATTAATTATAGAAAAATCAGAACTCTTGACACTGGTAAAAGTTTCTAACATTATCATGTTCCTATAAAGCTCATCAAGTTGAGGACCACATAAAACCTCAGGAACTTATATATAAATAAAAGACGAGTACACAAGACAGCTAAGCAAGAGAACAGACACTATATAATGGAGTTCTCAATTATCACATACGGGCCCGTTAGGTAATGTTGTTCTAGTAACATTGTTTAAGTATTGTGGAAATACGTGTGAACGAAAATGTGTTATGAAAATACGTGTTATGTTGTTTAAACAACAAAAACTGCTATTTAAACAACACAACCAAACTAGTAATTTCTTATTAAGTTGAATCCTCCAAAAAATTAATTGAATTAGAAACTGTTCATGGCAGCATAAGATATACTTAGATGTTCCACAGATAAATTGCTCATGTATCATTACAGAATTTTTACATACCAGACAGCATTGAAAGTGTTGTGGTTTTCCCAGCTCCATTTGTTCCTAAAAACCCAAAACATTCTCCTGCTTGAACTGAGAAAGTCAGTGATTGTACTGCGACCTTAGTGCAGTGATGCATTCCTCCAGGATACACCTAAAAGTGGTATAATAGAATCATGAAAGGTTGTAGTATTGGCATTGCAAAATTACAACTTAAGAACAGGTAATTTCATACCTTCTGAAGATTACGCAAGTAGATGATGGCATTATCAATTGAGCCTGAGAGTACCCTATTTCTTTCTGTTTTCACATCTATGTCTTCATCAGGATCAAGAGCAACAGTTTCTGAGGAGGGTTTCAAGAGAGGTTCTAAATAACTAGAAGTACCACGCTGGAGAATTTTAATACTTCTCCACCACTCTTTGATTGTGACAGGAGTCAATTTGTGAGAAGGCAACAGTTCAAGGCCAAGTGTTAAGAGGAAGAAACCAATGCTCTGCCACAGGTAAGAAAATTGAATGGAATCAAACGAAGTCCATTTTCAAAATTATTTTTCTAGTTCAATTTCAAAAGCATATTTAAAAAGAATACATGTGTTTGACCTAATCTAATCTATCGAGGATCTATAGCCAACCCCAAATTTTGGGATTTAGGCTTTGTTGTTTTTGTTGTATTTAAAAAGAATAGAAAAACAATAAGATTTCTACACTCATGCTTTAAAGTTTCCACTGATACAGCAATATGTGGGAAGATTGAATTGCTACAAAGTGGCATCTACGGACTAATGGAAGTCCACGCACCCAATAATTATTAAACCCACAACACCTTACCCCCCATGGGTCCACCCTTTCTTAATGGAGAAGTGTTATTTGAACCAGAGTAGCCACATAACAGTTTTATTAAAATATTAAACCAAAAAAATACTTAATTTTATCTCAGTGCATTACATCAAATAAACATTTATCAATTTATGTGAAAATCTAGTTTCTAGATATCTAAATGGCTCCAAGCTAGAAGTTGTTCCACCACTTGATTACATGAACCAACTGATCATAATAAAATAGATTAGCAGAGATGGGTATTGTATCATTGAAAAATCCACTCATTTAATTGAATTTCAGTTAAGAAAAGTTTTGTACAAGCTGCATCAATATCAAACTGGAAGATCATAGTTATTGGGCGATCTGAAGATGGAATGTCTATATTGAGAGCGTTTGGATTCAGATTAAAGCTGCGTTTTGCTGCGTCCGTTTTCCTTTTTTTTTTTTTTTTTTTTATCTTTTTCTGCGCGTGAACAGTAACCTCACATAGGTTCACTGTTCACGCACTGTTTAGTACTGTTCATGCACTGTTTTGCACTGTTTATGCACTGTTTACGTATTAAAAAATATTAAAAATGGGTCCCACGATACTATTTACACATTTAAAAATTATTTTGCTACAGTATTTTCAGTTTTCAGTTTTCAGCAACAATAAGCTCAATCCAAACGGACCCATTATGCCTCTGTGGCATTAGAAAATTGGGAAGATGAGAAACCTTCTAGTCCTTATCAATTAGCCATAAAAAATAAAAAATAAAAAATAAAAACCAGACCAATAGACTCAGATTAAGCTCTGGGTTAAGAAATCCAATTTAGAGGATATTCTTAAATTGCTTTTGAGATCTTACGAACATTTTTTGTGTGCTTAAACAGAAGAAAATTGGTTTACACATCAACATCTATTGTCCTGCATATCCTGCATACCACGTGGCCAATTTACTGCATATGAATTTCAATTGATGGTTCCAGCTCTGACATAAAAAGTTAGAGGAGCTAGTTTGTTATTAAACATTCAAATACTTCAATAGGGAAGTGGATGTTGCTCCTCGGCTTCATATATAATTGGTACAAAAGCATGGATGGTGATGAACATTTGTTGGACAATATTATCCAGAAAATATTTGAAATTACCAAACTTACCTAATCTGAGTATCTATCCTCTTTCACTTTAATTATTAGTTTTTTTTTTCCCCAATTGGGGTCCTCTTTCTCTGATTAAGGTTCTTTAGTTTAGCCATCAGTTAAAAAATTTATAAATAAATTTTTTTTAAAAGCGGGACATTCCTACACAAACTAGGATTTGTTAAAAAAAAAAAAAAAAAAAAAAAAAAAAAAAAAAAAAAAAAAGAAACTCTACCTAAGGATATATTCATTCAGCCTTATTCTAAAGCATAGGTTCTTTGGCTTTCTTCAACTAATAATCAGTTATAAGCTTATAGGCAATTGTAAACTAAAAGAAAAAAACCCCCTTGTCTCGCTAGTTGCTATATATATTGTTAAAGATATTGAATTTATGTTAATGTAATGGCCCAAGAGGCCCAATATATTGTAAGCCCATGTAGGGCTAACCCTAGCTCTTGTATATACCCTACTAGGGTTCATTGTAATAAAAAATTGAGAATACAACAAAGATGTAACCCCTACAGTTTTATCCCGTGGAGTAGGATGTCAGGCTGAACCATGTAACCTTTGTTTTTTTCTTTCTTTCTTGCTTTTGCTTCTCTAAATTTATTTTATTCTCATTTTTCAACATTTATTTTCTTCTTTCTCTTACTTGATGTCTTTCAATAACGTAAAAATAAAATCTTGTCTAGGTATTTTGTCATGTATATATTATATAAGTATCTTCAAACTAATATAAATTTTGTCTTACTATACAACGCACACTCATTTTTTTTCATGTGCAATGCATGTAATCAAAAAGTTAATCAAAATATAAAATTGTAGAAAAGCATACAGCAGAAAATCATAAAGCATATGGTAGAAAAGCTTCATGCAGGACTGGGATAAAAAAACGTACCTCAAGACCAAGATAACAAAGGGAGGCACCAGTAACATTCCAATCAAAAACACCATCACTTGATTTATCTTTCATCCCTTGCCGTAGCAGAGCTAGCGAAGCAAGCCCGTCAGCAAAGCAAAAACCTGGAAATAATCTGAAGAAATTCTGGAAGGATACATAACAAAAGTAAGGAATAAGATGGTTATTATCAGAGTGAAGGCCGGCTATATATAGAGGCAGATATTTAGTTACAACATATATGTAAATTTTTATCAAGTGAAATGTAATGTTAGATTCAGCTCTTGGCAGTATTGGAAAGATTTTACAGTAATACAATCATAGAAAAACTGGTTAGAAACTGCACACAATTCTGGAAGCAATCATATGCTTTTCTGATGGAATATGGCATTGCGGATGGTAACACATGTCTGACAGAATTGACAGCATGTAAGTCAATTTAAAAAGAAATTAAGCAAATTTTCAGTCATCAGTGAGTTCATTCTTCAAAAATGACATCCACTAGACAAAATGTAGCTTTCAATCAAACAATATATAATAACAATAAATGTGATAAACAACTAGGACATAGTAAGGTTGAGGGCTTCATCTTATGGAAGGGCTCAAGATGACATTTCTCTAACCAGTTACACACACACACACACACACACATATATATAATGATGATGAAATCAAATGGATTCTGACTTCAAGCATTAAATTAACTGTCTTAATTAAGAGGAGTAATGGAAAATTTTGGTTCAAAATCACAATCAATTAATTTTTCAAATCATTCTGGGGCTGTATGAGCCCTTCCTGTATGCCATAAATGACCTACGTATAGGAAGAATCCTAGAACAAAATGAGAGGTAGCTAACCAACATCTAGGTTATACATATAAAGTTCTTTTTTTTTTTTTTTTTTTGATGTTTTCGTTGTATACATAACCTAGATGTTGGTTAGGTACCTCTCATTTTGTTCTAGGATTCTTCCTACTCATAGGTCATTTATGGCATACAGGAAGGGCTCATGCAGCTCCATCAGGATTTGAAAAAGGAATTTTACCAAGAGAAGGAAACGTATAAATGAAGAACCTCCCAGCAATCAAAATTGAAGACTTAAATGATCCATAAAATCATAATGACGTACAAGAGACCCCCCCCCCCCCCCTCTCTCTCTCTTCATTGTACAAAATTCAAAAAGAAAACTGAAGAAAGAGGCCCCAAGATCAACCACAGATATGAGATATCTCCCCACCTCCAAAAGTGAAACTATTCCAGCCCTGCAAAGCATCCACATAATACAATTAGGAGTCACACAAAACAAAGCTATTTCTATGCCCCCCATACAGTCCTTTCCAACAAGACCATACAACGGTCACCTTAGATGGCATCACCCGCACTCCAATAGCAGATAAAATGAAGGACCACTGGTCATGAGTAACAGGACAATGAAGAAGAGGAAGGGCCATTTTTTCTGCATCATCCTAATACATGCAATGCCAATTGACCAATACCATATTTCTCTTTATAAGGTTGCCTACAGTCGATATTCTAATCAACGTTGCTGTCCAAAAATAATAATAATAAAGGGCTCTTTATAATCACCCCTCAAACAAACATAATATGATTGCACACTAAACTCTATATTGCTATATAGGCTCCATCAAATATGATACTCCCCTCCAAGAAAATAAATGTCAGAGTCCAATTAAATATTCACACACCACAATTCCCAATCATGAAAACCACAAATAAATCTTAAATTCCAAAAACAAAGACCATCCTCCCTTGTAGAGAAAAAGGAAAGCATTGATGCATTCTTATTCACAACAATTGAAAATAAGTCTAGATACATCTCCTTTAGGGCTCATTCACCACACCACTCATCATGAGAGAATATGATCCTCCTACCATTTCTGTTTTGTAAGAGATGAAAGAGGACAACTTCCCCCAACCCCTTCTAATTCCCTTCCACAGGCTACACCCATGTGGCCTACAAATAACCAAAGTAGTCCATCCACACCCTGCTTCCCCATTTTAGGAAGCAAAAACATTCCTTCAAGAGCATTTATATATAATAAAAAAATACAGTCCTCCAAGAGTGATCACCTTACTCTACAAACCTCCATAACCATTTACCGAATAAGGCTGGCTTAAAAGTTAAATTTCAATATGATAATTGTGCTGGTGACTAACAGGTTGTTTTGCAATTTAAGGCCATGAATGAATTCCATCAACTTCCTCAATTGACAAATATTTATAAATGAAAATACTAATACAATATTAAGAAAAAGGGTTGCACTAGCTGTCATTAGGGCACAGAATAGTGCTGGGGACTTTAATCCTATGGAAGGTCTCAAGATAGACATGTATCACCATTATCTAAATTAAAATTAAAATCTCTAAACTCCATTGGTGATTAATAGATAGGTTTGAAGTTAACGCCATCATAATGAATGCCTTCCACACCCTAAATTGATCATCAAAAATGGAAAAAAGTCTACCACCTTGAGAAAAGAATTTGCACTTGCTGTCGTCTTTATAAGCCCCATAATGAATGAGATAACCATAAGAATGAGTCCAGTGAAAAAGTGCACCAAGAGGACCACATTCTGCAAGAAGAGTGAGAATGTAAGCACTCATGAAATTATAAGAATAATGCAATGAAAGCTAATATTACCATTGAGAAGTGAAAGTGCCCACCTGTGCCATGGTGTGGTCAGAAAAGAAAAATGTAAGGCAATAAGTGAATGATGCAACTGATAATCCATACTCCAAAAACAAGAGGATTGTTGGCAAGACACAACCACTTCCAATAAACTGATCCAGACCTACAGAAAGTTTAAATATGACAAGAAGAAGAAAAAAAAAAAAAAAAAAAAAAAAAACCCATTAATCGTGACAATAATGAAAAACAAAGTGATAATATAACAGAGTAATTATTAATCTATAATTATTTTAACAGGGTGGAGGGAAGGGCTAGGAAATGAAGGAGAGTGAAGGGAAAGTAAAGAAATCTACCTTCCCTCTTGTTATTGGGTTTTCTAGGATAAAACAGGAAATCTAGTTGGCCTAATGAAATGAAAAAGAAATATGGTACAAATTTCCTCTCTTTCTGTAATTCCTCAACACCTGAATTTACAAGGAGTAATATGGTAGGCCTAGAGGGGATGATAATCCTTCCATTGCCCCCTCCCCTTCTCAAAACACACACACAAAAACTAAGTGCAAAGATAAGTATTAATCATTTTCAGTTTTCCTTTCTCTCACCCCTTTTACATTCCTGCTTTTTACCCTTTTTGATAAGCAAATAATACAGGGGTGCCTAGGTACGCAGGAAATATAAAGCATCTGAAATATCACCATAGCATTGAAATTATTCGATGAAATCAAGCTTTCAACAGTGCCATTATAGTATTAATTTAATATAGTATTTATAAAAATTAAAAAAAATAATAATAAAAAAAAACCCAGCAATGTGGTAATTGGTAAGGATAATGATGTTCTAGAACATAGGTTCAAATATCTAACTTATTGCCATAGCATTGTCTTCAAACTTTCAACAGTGCCAGGGGTTGAATAATTAAAGAGAGAGGGAGGGAGGGCGCGCTTAAGCGCAAAGGCCCTTGGAGCCATGGCACAAAGCGCAAGCACGCACTTGACTGAAGTGAAGCGCACATTTTTAAAAAATAATTTTAAAATTTTAAAAATTATTATTAATGAGAAATGCAACAATCAAATGATCAAATTATCATATAAATTGAAATAAAACTTTTTATATAATTCATATAACATTTAGATATGCCCTACTTTTGCAATTTTAACACAAAAATTGCAAGTCAAGTCATTTTATTTTTTTGGATAAGCTAGATATCAGTACTTCCATGTAATATCCTTTCTTAAATCTCCTATATCTATAATGCCCTATGACTAATTAGTAATATTAGTTAATAATTTAATCACTTAATGACTATAACTCTGGAAGAATTAGTTTGCTATGTTCAAAATCAACCACTAAAGTAACTAAACAATTACCACATATATTATATCATACGTTTTTTTTTTTTTCATGAATGAGCTAAGAATATGAGGACATTGCAACATGGTAATTGGTACCAAGGAGCTAGGTGGGTTACTGTTTCAAGGAGAAAAAATAAAAATAGAGAAGATCTGGGAGGTTGTGGGTTGGGTTTTAGGACAAGTTATACTCAAAATATTTTTTTTTTTGATAAGTAATTTACACTAAAAATATACAAAATCAATGGTTTATATCAATAATGTCAAGATCCTATAGCTTTAATTCAGTTTAGGTTTTTTTTTTTTTTTTTGAAAAATATAAAAAAGCTCCAAAAAGCGCGCTTTGAGCTTTTTGAAAAGCATAAAAAAGCGCACCTAAAGCGCGCTTCTTTGAATGAGCTTAGCTTTTGAGGCAAAAAGCGCTGGAGCCTTGGAGCTTCAAGCTTTGAGCCTAAGCGCGCTTTTAACAACACTCCGGGAATATAGCTTTGTTTTTTCTATTTTCTCCCCTCATAAGTATCAATTAATTCAATTATGAGAGTGACCAAATTAACCCCAAGTAAGCCTAAAATCATCTGAAAGATAAAATTTGAAGTGAGAGTTTACAGACGTACCAAAGATGTAAAAAAGAATTATTGCGAAAGATGAAGGAAATAAGAAGCTGACAAAGTCCCATATATATGTAGAAGTCCAATATGAAAGTATGGAAACCTGCACAAGGATGTAGTCATATATCTATTTCCATAATAGTACTAAAAGAATCAAATATAGCAGCCATTTTTTTTTCTTTTCTGAAGGACAAACATACCCCACTAATTAGTTGTTGATGTTTAGCTTTTACTTCACGTTCCTGCATTAAGATCATAGAAATTATTATGCCAAAAAAACAAGAAATTAGAGAATACTTATGGTGTATGAACTAAAGAAGTTACACATTCTTAGGGAAGCACTCCCATAAATTTATTTAGGCAATGTTCTCATAAGAGACAATATAATTAAACATAAATAGATAATACTAGATCGATGTTGCAAACTACACCCCTGAAGTTTGGAGGAGATTTGGGGGTGTTTAGATTTTACACCCTGAAGTTTCAGAATTTGGATTTTACCCCCTAAAGTTATATTATATCAATAACTCCTCCGTCCATATTTTATGTTAAGTACCACATAAATTTGCCATACATGTTTAGTTTAAACAATAAAATGATACCACATCATTTTTGTAGCCTAAAAAAAATTAAATAATTAAAAATGGCAAGGCATAGTTAAAATGATGTGGCATCATTTAATTGGATGAACTAAACACGTGGCAATTTTATGTGGCACTTAACAGAAAATATGGACAATGGAGCTGTTGATGCAAACAAAATAGAATTTCAATGGATTAAATCCAAATTCTGAAACTTTAGAGTGTAAAATCCAAACACTCTCAAACTTTATACTTTAGGATACTTTAGGGGAGTAGCTTGCAATTTGGCCTTATTTTTATTTAATCTAGCAACAAATGAACTATACCCTTAAACATGTTCCCCAATATATATATATATATATATATATATACCTGGATTCGAGTTAAGAAAACAAATGATATGTAACAATTTTTTTAAAATAATTTATTAAAGGTAATTACATATAGCCAATGGGCCAATGGGTTTGTACTCACAACCTCACCCTCCGCCTTGTTCTTAAGGGAGGGGGTGCCATTTGAAAAAGAAGTCATTTAAATTCCACTTTATTTAAATTAAAATAAAAAAGATTTTTGAACTCCTACTTCAAATGAAACTAGTTTATTCCTTACCTTTTTATTTTATTATTTTTTTTTTGGGGAGATAAGTTAACTTAAAACAACACTATATGATGCTAGGAGTAAGAAAGGCCATACAAAATTGCCGTAGTAGATGAGATAAGAGTTGTGGAAAATACCTTTACAACAGGAACAGCAAATGAGGCAGGAATGAAAGAGAAGGCAATGTTAACAATAATTGCTACAGAGAATGCATCAAGATCCTACCAAGTGAAAATGAAAATACATTGAATCTTCTTGTTTCATTCAAATATAAGTCCATCCCAAAAAAAAAAAAAAAAAAAAAAAAAAAAAAAAAAAAAGACAAACAAACAACAAAAGGCAAAGCCAATTTCATCATAGTGTTGAGATATTATCAATGTTAGGGTTGAAAAATGTTCATATGATAATGACTTAAAATAGCAACATCTATGATTGGATAAGTGTGTATTCTGTGGGCCTATGCTGAGTCCCAAGTCGGGTGTTTGTATGGTTGGATTAGACCATATATGTGATTACGAGCACTTGACTAGCCTTTTTTGGGATATAACACAAATGTGACTAGCGCTTCTTTGAGTCATTCCAAATGGTATTAGAGTCGACTTGGAAACATCATGTGGCTGGGAAACTACAGCATAACGTGGGACCTAACGATGACATGATGATTTTAAGTGGAGGACATTGTAATACCTTGGTGGATTATATTGGATAAGTGTTTGTTGCGCAGGCATGTGTTGAGCCCCCACATTGGGTCTTTACTTGGTTGAACTTGGCTACATAAATGACTACAATGAGCCCCAATAGTAACTTCACTAGTATTTTTGGGGTATTGCGCAAATGTGACTAGCAATCCCTTAAATCATTACAATCTCAATAACAAAAAATGATATAGGGGAACTTATATTTCTGCCATGTTTTGATGTCAAGAAAACTAAGAAGAATGCATGTCTTGCAGCCTCAACATAGTGCAAATGTGGCTAGCACTTCCTCAGGCTATATAAGAGTGCATGTTTTAATGTCATACCTTTTAGAATTTAAATTGAACACAAGAAATTTATTTTTAAAAAAAAAATTATGAAATGGAAAAGAAAAGTAGTAAAGATTGTAGCTGGCAGACGCTATGCATACTATATAATTAGATAATGCTTAATGGCTTGAGATATGTCATTGATCATTTTTCCTTTCTAGTGTTTTTTTAAGCAAATATATCTTTAATGATATGAGGAGCTCGAATACAGCAGATGTGTATCAAGCTCCACCTATAAAACTACAATTTACATTCTAATGCACTTTCCAAAAGGATGTCTGCTTGAACATTTGTTCCTAGAGGTAAACTAAAAAACTTCTAGATTGCATACCATTTTAAAATTTTCCCATTTTCCCCATCATATTGCTTCCAAAGGTAATCTTAAAATAAAAATCAGGAAAAGACAGGAATGCATTACTCAACATACCAAAAGAGTTTAATATATTACAAGATAATAACACAATAATTGATTTAACATATAATACCCAATACATTTAAAAGAAACCCTCAAGCATTTCCATAATAATAAAATCATGTTCTCAGGAATAAATGGTTGATAGTTCTTATTGATATCTTCTTTTGAGGGTTTATGGCAAGACTTAGTGTGTAATCATGCTTGAGAGAACAACTCAAATAAATGAATGCGGTAACTTACATGATGTTGCAAGTGCTGACTTTCTGTCATAGGCAGAGGATGATTACGTGTTCGAATTGTCATATTTTTGTTTTGAGTAGCCAGCTTAAGAATTGCAGCATTCATTAAATTGATAAATGTTGGAGCAGCATGCTGACAAGAACTGTTGTGTAGTACAGTGTACCCTAAAGTTCCATCTTCATTCTGATCATCCATCACAATTGCCCCATACCTGCATATAAGAATGTATTAAAATCTCTAAAATTAAATAAAATTAAAACAAACTAAAAACTAACAATACTAAAGTTAATTTCATGTAGCTCACGTTGTTGAATAGCATCATCTATTCTATTATTATTTTGCAAAATTGCCAATGAGATCACAAGATATCCCAAATATGGGGGGAGGACAAAAATTACTAGCAAATACACAACTTATCTTTATTTTTTTTGCCTACTATCTGATAATTTTTTGATTATTTATAAATAAACAACCCGTTAGGGTGTAGCCTCATGGTTGGAGGCTTGGGATGAGCTGTAGACCCAAACTTCTTGGGTTTGATCCCCAATAAGAGTTCTCCGGGATTACCTGATACACGGTTTTGGCAGATGGGGTCGTGTATCCGTGGTTTACTCCCCAAGGGTGGGTCCAAGGTGCCCTAACTTGGTGAGGTTCCACGTCATCAAAAAAAAAAAAAAATAT
Source organism: Quercus wislizeni (assembly GCA_023055345.1). Classification (NCBI taxonomy): domain Eukaryota; kingdom Viridiplantae; phylum Streptophyta; class Magnoliopsida; order Fagales; family Fagaceae; genus Quercus; species Quercus wislizeni. Next base: position 15,569,285 of record JALGQJ010000014.1, read on the forward strand.
ATATATATATATATATAAATAAACATTCCACTTCAATAGACATAATTTACTAATACTGTAGACGACTGCATGAAGTTCACATTTCTGTTTGGGTATCGCCAGGATTCTTTCCACAACTATGATTTTGATTTCCATTAGTCATGCTAACACCATCTTAACAACTGACAGAAAGTCGTAAAGAATGAAGTAAATCAAATATTTGGGTTAACACACCTTGACTCATAGGATTCATTAAAGCTAGACATCAAGAATTCACTCATTGAAAGTAAAACTGGCCCCAAAGTTGGCCCTGCCACCTCAACTGCATCAGCTAATGCCTTCTCTGAGTCTGGGAATTTATACGCACTCGGTTTAAAGTTTTGAATCCACCCCCCTTCAACATATTGTGCAATCTGCAGCACAGATAGTTTAAAGGAAGAAATCAATGCATAGGCATGCAACCAATATGTAGTTAAATCCACTACATTGAAGACTTCACAACACAGGACATCACCCAAAAAAAGATGGAACATCAACATGAATTAACATTATTAACAAACCTCCTTTGCAATAGGCCAGGACAGATCAAAAGGAATTGGACCACCACCACCACCACCGCTTAATAGAGGATTAAATTGTGAAGTTGTAAAGGTCAGAGACTGCTGATCAGGATGTGGCTTGAGCTTGACAAAAATAAGTCCAAAAAACAAGAAGACTGTAGGAATCAAAAGCTGGAAAACAATGCTTTTGTGGTCTCTCCGAGCAGTTATCGCCCTTTTTATGAACAATGCTCTAAAATGTTGCCAAAATGTTGACCTAGAAATGAAACAACAGCTACAGCACTGCTTACTAAAGAAGTTTATGAAACTTAGAACTGTAGCAAAAATTAAGCCACAAGCTCTCCCTATTATGTTTGATATGACCTCAAGAATATGTTTGCAATTTCCCAGAAGTTTGGAGTTATTTTTGGGCGCATGATCATGAGAAGCCTGAGAAACCACAGCTTCAGGTAAACAAAAGTCTTCTTTATGCTCAATGCATTCAGCTTCAATATAGTCACATCCTGCAACTCTAAGGAATACCTCTTCCAGAGTTGTGACAGATATACCATAACTTTCGATGCCAAGATAGTCTTTGTCCTCAGACCCACTTGTTTCGGAGTTACAAACTGACCTTCTCATGCAACTTTCAATTTCCCTGAACATACTTTCAAAGGATGATGAAGATGACATAGGAAGCTTGAAAGAAATCTCAGTTCCAACCTGAAAGTGAACGGGAGTATCAGCATTAGCATCATCAAGCATATCTAAGGATTTTTTACTATAGCACTCTGTTATAGATTACACACAGGTATCCAAGCACACACATCCATGTGCAATAAGAGAGATTCCCAACCACACATATGTTAATGCAAAGGATCAGGGGCATATTTTATCATACCATTAAGTCATACAACAGGTGAAAAAATAAAGGCAAAATATTAAACCAGAAGAATATCTGTTGAACTTCAAACTACCCCTCCACATTATGATTGATAGCTCTCATCATGATTGTAAACAGAGATATTGGCCCATTCAAGTAAAACGTTTCAACATATTCTTTGCAAAATTCATAGTTATACTTAGACAACCCATATGATAAAAGATATACATAAAAATTTTAATTGATTAACAAAACAATTGATGGATAAAGTGAGAGAAATACCTCACTCACACATGTTGCTGATGGAATATGTCGATACACAATATCAGAAGCTACTGAGGCAGTAGGTGCAGACTGAAAGGAAGAGACAATAAAGCCATCAGCACAGACAATAATAAGCAAACAGCCATTCAATGGAATGTAGAGAAAGATACACAGAAATAGAAGCACACCTTCACCAGTGTCAGAGTATAACCAACCCCATACTGATGCTTCAAGAAAAGGGAGCTGTTGAAAAAAAAGAACATTTGAAACAAGGAATCTTAGAGACATTTAATTCAACTTCTCAAAGTAAAATCAGTATGTCCAATGTTTTTTAGCATATGATTCAATTAGTAATAACTTACACATTCCAAAAATGTAGGAAACCATTTTTTTTTTTTTTTTTGGAATAATGAAATACTTTATTTATAAAATTTGAAGCAACTTGAAGGGCTGCAGCATTTTGATGAACACCTTTGGTCATCCTCAGAGGGAATTCAGGAATGACCTTAATGTGGAATAGCAAGATGGGGAAAATTTGAAGAGGATGATAGTCAATTAGTGTAGAGCTTTTTTCTTTTTCTTTTGTGTACAAAAGAATATAAGATCTCAGTGTAAGAAAATGATCATAAATTTAGCATTTAAGCACCACAACCCTTCCTTTTTGGTGGAGGTTCCAGCATTAACAATTAACTATCCTATGGCCAAGAGAAGATGAACATCTTTCTTGGACTTAGGAAAGATCAGCAATCTCATAGAGCTCATACCTCGTAGTATTTACATCACCTAGAGAAGTCATTATCTTCCTAGAATTGACATCAGTCAATTCAACTTGCTTCCACATCCTAGAGCAAGGGGGATGTTTGTGTGTTGTATGCTTGATATCAATTGTTGGCACAATTTCTAACAACTTAAGATTTTGATACTGATGTAGGATTGTAGGGTGCAGAAGAATATGTAGATGTGGTGCAGTTTTGTTTTGACAGATTAAATAAGAAAATAAATAATAATAATAATAATAATAAATAGAAATACAGCAAAGCTCTAGAAACTCCATAAAAGCTCTGAAATTACAAAGATCCAGAAACTCCAGGAAAGAAAGAGAAGAGAAACCACCAGAAGTGCCCATCTAAACAAAAAGGGATCTCAGGATTACAGACACCACATCACTAAATACTCAGTAATATACAAGAAGTTTACATCTGGAGACTAATACAATCAAACACACAAATTACAAGCATCCATCAAATCAAGAACTGAAAAAATAGAATGACTTCCTACAACTAACATCCAATCCGATAACATTTTGAAAAACAAGAATTTTAGGTTTGGTACAGTCATTTTAGAATCCTCAAAGCTCCTGTTATATCTCTCCTGCCAAATGCACCACATCAAACAATGAGGGACAACCATCCAAATAGCACCATTGCTCTCCCTCCATAGACTCCACCCAAGACAAAAGTGGAAAAGCATTACAGACAATGCTACTCTGGTGTGTGAAAACAAATTTTTTGCCATCCTAAAAGCTCCAGGTATAAGCCAAAGTAATCAACACAAAGAAAAACCAACCACCATAACTCCTTGTCCATGCACCATGATGAAGATGATCAATTCTCTTGCAATATTACCTATTGCCTACTTTCTCTTTTTGAGATTATCAACTCTTGAAGAATTTACCATGCACCACTTTCCCCTCTTCCCTAGCCCAAAAAAAGAAGAAAAAGCTACCTTTGCATCCACTCTTACCCTCCAAAATACACACTAAGGTCACTCACCCAAAGCCCAATAATAAAATTGTAAGTAAATCATTTGATAACTTAATGTCAATCTCTCGCTCTCTTCCCTTAATGTCAATCTCCTTGATTTTTTTCAGAAAGCCCCATTTCTTTATTCAAGATATTGGCATCAGATTTTCATCTTTCTGAAGATCTCAAAAAGACTTCCATTCCAATCTTTCGTTCTACCTTTCTCAATCTACAGTTTCCTCACAAATTCCAGGGACTTGATGAAATCTACTCTAACACATTATCCTAAAGAGGTTTGCTCCAAGAAACCCTTCATGTCATTCCATGAGTGTTGACAAGAAACAAAACCAATAATTAACTAGAATTTGGAGTTGAGAATCTAAATCACAATGTGCAAGCATGCATGTGTCACCACCTCATTGGTTGAAGGTCCAACAGATACATAGAATATATATATTTTCTATATTTATATTTTCAGTTTTTCTTGGAAGACAAAGCAGAAGAACATCCCAGAAAAAAGGTTTTACAGACAGATGAAGTTGAATATGAAGTATGAACTGAAAGTTAAAAGCATGTGATTAAAAGAATGGGAAAATAACAATATTTTTCAGTTACTTCAAACAGTATTCCATGTGATGTTGACTCTCCTATATAATTTATGAATTTTCTATATAACTAAGAATGCAGATATAAGTGCTGCCAAGGGGAACCAGTCTTCACTTTGTTTGCCTCTTAAGAAAATTAGGTTTTGATAGAAAATAAAAAGTGCAATCCTCTTATCATGCTTGCTACTATGTCAAGGAACCAAAAAAAAAAAGGAAAAGAAATAGAATATCATAAAAAAATTTAATTGGGAGGAGGATATACCTTCCACAGCATCTCAAGGAACCATTAGCCATGATAGCTATTCGATCTCCTAGTTCATCAGCTTCATCCATTGAGTGTGTTGTCAGTAATATTATCCTGCCCTTTTTTAGTTTTTTTATTAACTGCCATGTCAAGCGCATTGAGTATGGATCCATTCCACTAGTAGGTTCGTCGAGGATGATTACCTGTCATAATAAATATAAGGAACGATTTTGGTACATATGTAAGTAAAAAAATGTGCTACCAAATTGTTTCACCACCTTACTATCTCCTATCAGTGCGATTCCAAGAGACAATTTCCTCTTCATACCACCAGAAAGAGCTTTAACAGTAGTATTGGTTTTATCAGCCAAACCCACCTGTACATAATAATAGCAGTCAAAGAACCTTCATACCTTAATCCCAAAAATATTACGAAAAAAAGAGGGAGAGCTCAAATGTTTTCTAGTAGTCAAATATAAAAGCACATTGGATGAGGGGAACAATACCATAAACCATATGGGAAGAAAATTTGCATAACAATCAAACCATATAAACTTAAATATTAAAACAAAATAAATAAATAAATAAACATCTTCCTATGGCATGTCTAGTGCACACAACCTTCTATAATAATAATAAAATACAATAGTTTCATTCACAAAAAGAGGATGAGAAATTTCCAAGACTCCTTTACTCCTCCCCTCAACCTTAAACCAGCTAGATAACGAGCCTCCACAGTCCTCTTGATCATTCTGCTTTCCATCCCCAAGATGAACAGAAAAGAAGATGAAGGGTCTCCTTCCTCAAACTCTCAAGACTACAAAAGAAGCCAGTATGGTTGCCATTGATCATAATTGAGAATCTCACAGATGAGATGCAAAATCCAATCCATTTCCTCCATCTTTCTCCAAACCCGAATTCCTGCAACTAGTACAACAGATAGTCCCAACTATATATGGTCCTACGTTTTTTCTATATCTACTTTACAAATTATTTAGGGGGTACCATACTGCTACCGAGGTTTTCTACACTCATTAGCAATAAGAACTTAATTGACAATTTATTTGTCTCCAACAAAAGAACCATGCAAGTCTCAAAACTAAGTGGCCAATTATATGTTTGAGACAGTCAACAAATACCTCTCCCTTAATCTTACTGATAAATTATCACTTACCCCATGTGGTTTCCCAATAACTTCCAAATTTTACCAAGCTCTATCTAAAAGGAATAACCAAATAAGACATTGGCGTTCCCCAACAAATTCTAAATCATGCCAATTCAAATGATTGACTACCAGTCTTTAACCATTATATTATCCACTGAGGATGACGATAATAACAAGGAACAATAAAAAGGAGGGAAAATCCTTCACATGGCATATTACCAAACAGGTTTTTGTTGACTCAATAAACACATGTAAGGCAAAAACAGCTAAGAATTAGTAACACAAGCATGCAAGATTTCAGTCATGCAAAGAGGAACTCACTTCATCAATCATATCTATAACAACTCTTTCCAAAAATTCTTCATTCACACCCTTCAATATGGCAAAAATTTCCAAATGCTCCTTCACCTGGATAGAGAAATTGATAAAGTAAAACATTAAATAAGGCATTAGTATTGAAGAATACCATTAAATAAGGCAAAGGTTAGCATCTAGCAACTTAACAAGAGAATACCATTAAATAAGGCATTAATATTGAAGAAAATGAATGCAGTAAATACCAGATATCTAAAGCTAAAAATAAAACCGGAAGGCAACTTTCAAAAGAAAATTAGCAAAGAATGTTATTGGCATGGAAAGATTTACCATCACTAGGAAAATTACTCTATAAATGCAGCTATAACATCATTTACATCTATCTCAACAAATAAGTATTATCTATTCAGTTTCTTTTTTTAATTGAAAAAAAAAAAATTAGATAGGAAAATGGAAGATTAATATGCTAGCAAAACATAAATTTGCTCCAACAAGAATGCAGTGATTGCTTATTAGCAGACACACAATAAAGAATTTGAGTTTTTCTTAATTAAAATAAATAATAATAAGAAGAAGAAGAAGAAGAAGAAGAAAAAGTTTTGAGTTTCTCCTCATGAAAAAAGTATATATATGACTGCCAGTGTCACTCATCTACATCATACTGCCTTAATTGGGGAGCTCAATGACCAATAAAGTTCCTACTTCCAACCTTTTTTCCTAATTGGTAAGTTATATACACCCTGTGGATCTTGAATCCACAACCTTACTCTCCATCCCATCATTGAAAGAGAAGGAAGTGCCATCTCATAAAGATATTCAAGTTTATAGGTACATGTATAAGATGGCAGCGCCCATCAATGAACATAAACATAGTGCCTTTAATAAATTTCAAAATGAATCCAAGTATAACTCTATGCTCTCTTTTCTTTTTCTTTCTTTTCTTTTCTTTTTTTAAATTTTCCTTTGTATGTTCCCTTTATTTTAATTGAAATTTTTATTATTGATATGCTTTAGCTATTTTAAATCGATTCAAGAGGAAGCCCCTTGGTATATGCTTTTCAAAAATGATTTACTTTTAGTGGATGAAAGGAAATCAGAAGTCGAGTTAACGTCAAGTTAGAAATTTTGCGAGACCCTTGAAAATCTAAAGGCTTTTAATTAAGACTAAATCAGAGTACATGGAATGTAAGTTTAGAAAAAGTAGAAATAGAGAAAAAAAGGTGATATTACTCGATGGTCAAAAGATACTAAAGAGCAAGATGTTTCGATATCTCAAATCAATAATTCATAAAATTGGAGAGACGGAAGATTATGTTTTTCTTATGATAAGAGCAAGGTGGATGAAGGGGAGAAGCACATCAAGAGTATCGTGCGATCGTATAATACCTATTAAATTAAAGGATGATTTTAATATGAATGTTATAAGACCAGATAGGTACTAGATGTTGGATTGTTAAGAAGAAACTTATTCATGAAATGACTGTTACTAAAATGAGAATGTTAAGATGGATAAGTGAAAATATACGGAAATATATGATTAGAAATGAGAAAATCCACCAAAAGATAGGGGTGGCCCCTATTGATGAAAATATGGGAGAGAGTCACTTGAGAGAGTTTGGCCATGTTCAAAAGAGAGCAATTAACACACCAGTAAGAAAGAGTGAGTTAATTCAAGTTGAGGAAAGAGAACAATAAATATATATATATATATATATATTAGTAGTAGTAGTAGTAGTAGTAGTAGTATTAGTAGTAAAAAAGAACATGTCAATTAAGGAAGTAACAAAGAGTATGACTTCGGATATAATAAAATGGAGGAAAAGAATACATGTGGTCAACCTTGACTAAGCTATTGAGGATCAATAGCCAACCCAAAGAAATATATATATATATATACACACACACGCACTTCAACCATTGTTGTTAAGGCTTCATTGTTGTTATATACGCTTCAACCATTCTGATTATAAAAAAGAACCAAGATTTTGTAGTACACCCAATGGGGTAATATACAAGTCTCTCCTTTGTTGCACAACTTCTGACAACTTATTAACAAAAAATTTGAAGTAATAAAGGTGATATCTATTGCAAAATACAAAACTAAATCTGGACTAAAGAGTATGTACCAATGTAATCGCATAAACCTCGTTTTTTTATGAGAATAAATTTACTAAAAAAAGACTACTTCATGGGAAAAAAAAAATCTAAACAAGATTGGGAAGCCTCTTTTCCAATATAAGTAATAAGATGAATAATGCAAAACTTAGTAAAATAATAATAATACTAATGATAGGTGCCTAGCATTTAATTAATTGGATGAGCCCCAGCTTAAATGAAAAGACACATTCTTCTGTCAAAACTGCCATCCAAGTAGTATAAAGATCTAACCGTAAATACCTAGTAGTTATAAGAATGTATCATAAACTACTAGAATTCAAATATCCTACTACACAGAAAATGGAAAATGAAATGTGCTTCTTACTTACAGTCAACTCTGCAAAAAGAATGTCATTTTGAGGGCAAACACCTAATGTCTTCCGTATCTCATCCTGTAAAACATATTCGAATTAATCACAAAATCATACAAAAATCCAACCCCACCTCCAAAAGAATAATGCAAAAACCAATCATGATAGATTGGTTAGTGACTGTTTTAAATCACGAACTCTTAAGATTAACAGTATCTGCACCACAGTTCTGCTAGAGTCAATGAACACATCTTGAGAAGAAAATCGAGCATGCCAGATAGCTATCGTTGGACACTTTAGCAGTATTAACCAATTCAAAGAAAAAAAGAAATATATACAACAGAATAAAATATGAACCATATTTAAATGAACAATATAAATATGTACTAGTGCTATCAGATAACAAATAAAATTTGATCAAGTCATTTTCTTATTTAGTATACTTACTGCAATCAGATCTGACCTGGTCGTAGAATTGGGTATCCAGTAACTCTAATATTGATCCAAATTGGATTCCCATATTTCCTTGCTATGATCTTGGGAATAGAAACAACTATATTGTTTTGAGAAAGATACGGGGTGTAGAGCACTGCAGCTTATATATATGCAAGATTTTTTTTTTCCCTTTTTTTATATTATATTTTTATAATTTAAAGATACATGCTCAAACATAGCATATGAAGTTCATATCAATGAAGAAAATAATACTAAGCATACACATAACTCATGAACATACAGTTAGCTGCTTACTAGTATCCAAATGACTAAAGCACCCCCAATAATTAGTGTCTAAATCTTCAGAAGTGTCCTATAAGCTTAATTATGCCGCTAATAATAACATTCTGGTTTTACAAGGACTTTGGGTGATTGTCCCCATTCAAACAGGAAAAAAATTTAAAAAGTAAGTACATCTAACCACTCTGCCAGTAATCTTGACCCTGTGGGCAAATATTTTATGCATAGGAAATCATCAAATAGAGTGAAGGCAGAAAGGTATAAGCAAATTATCTGAAAACAGGCAACTTACCATGTCCGTTATGATATTCTTCCCAAAAACCATGGCATCCCCTGAAGTAGGAGTAAGAAGGCCAACAAGCATTGATATTGTTGTGCTTTTTCCAGCTCCATTGTGCCCTTCAAAATTAATATTGCAAATTCAACATAACAAAGCAACGATATATGTGAAATACAAGAACTACTTGTTTATGTTGGTAGGTGAAGACAAACGCATTTAGTATGTAGGATACAAGAAAGCTCAACCATTAATATTTCCTCAAATTTTCCTAGTTGCTTTTTTGTAGGCTAATTAGAAACTCCAAGGGGGCTCAGTACATAATCACTTCTGAGCTACTTTATTTCTATCAACACAGCCTATGGTTAAATAATGTGTAATGAGAAGAAAAGAAAATTTTGAAGAGTGAATCCAAAGCAGCCGAAGCCAATGAGTAAGGATTATGCTCCCCAACCAAAAAGGTGATAAAATACTTCAAAATTCACAATGAGCTTACTTAAAGTCCAGGAATTCATACAGGTGTTCCTATTGAACAATGAGTGTGCAACACATGTAGGAGTTTCTCCAAAAAAAAAAAAAAAAAAGATTAAAGAGAAGCAACTATACTCAAGAAAGTAATGTATTCTTGTAGCACCCTCATCTGGACAGCTTAAAAATCAACTTCAAATGGATACCCAGCGCACAAATCTCCCACTTTTGCAGGGTTTAGAAGAGGTAATTGGTAGGCAATCTTACCCCCAATCTCTTTGTGGGAGAAGATCATTCAGGGACTCAAACCCGTGACCTATTGCTTATGGTGGAAGGCACTTGTCATTGCACCAAGGCCTAATCTCTAAAAAAATCAACTTCAAATTGATGATTGTAAAAAGTAAAAATTCAACTTCTTAAGTTAGATATGCAGGCAGTGGCTGGATTTTATGCTAAGGATATGCTCTTTCTTTATTCCATCACTACCAAGGACAATCACTCTAAGGTTATCAAAGCTAGAATTAAATGAGGCTCACTCATTCTTTCTTTTTAATTCATACTTCACACCTGCACCTAGTGAGTTTTGAACACACGATGTCACCATTTCCCCATCCTTATGGAGGGAGGGGATGCAATTTGAGCTAGAGCCATTGGAATTGAACATGACTCACTCTTGCAAATGACAGGTGATACTGATATGTAAGAAATTATTGATATTTAGAATAAGAGTCACACGTCATAATGAGAGTGAAGAATCTTAGCATTATTCAATGGCATAAAGGTACCCTAAAAATGAAACGATAGAAAGATGGGTATCTAACATTGCAAATTACATTTTTTGTTCTGAGGTTTATAATAAAATAGAGAAGAGAAGTAGCTAGCTCTTGATCACAAAGACATGTCAGTTCATGTATGGACAACACACCAACTCTAACCAGGTACATCATATTCAATTAATCTTCGACTTTAAACTAAGAAGCTCAGATTAGCAAAGTGTCTTCTAAGTGGTGTTTTTATTCTTTCTCAAACAATCAAAAACTCAAAGAGAAAGCACCTGATTAAGACCATTACTTGGGTTTTAGGAATCAAGCAATTAAGAATATCAACAATGAAATAAACAGAAAGATGAAAAAAATATAAAAGAATACACTCACCTAGAAGAGCAAGAATCTGATTTTCATATAAGGTCAACTGTAACGAGTTAACCGCACAACAGTTCCCCTTCTTCGTAGCATACACCTTATGCAGATTCCTAATTTGTATACATCTACAAGTTGAATAAAAAGGTATAGTCATATAAGTGATAAAACTATGAAGACTCGCCAAAGAGGGCAACCTAGGTACACAAGGAGTATACAAAAAGCACTACAAAATAAGAATGTGGAGGTAACATCATTTCAAGTTTTAGTACAAGTGAAGGCTTGCCAAAGAGGGCAATGAAAGTCCACAGGTAGTAAACAAAAAGCACTACAAAACAAGAATGTGGACTAAACATCATTTTAAGTGCACAAACTAAAGCATTCAAATTTTAGTACATTTACCTGCCATCAAGCTCTTGCTGCTTCATGTCCAAGCTTATCACTTCCACAGCAGGTTCAAAAGTATCTTTCCTAGAAAGATTTGTCTTATTATTGGTACTTGTAGCTTTAAGATTGGAAGCATGGTGTGCAGCAATACTTTTATTTTTCCAAAAGCTACTGCTGAATATGAAATTCCATGGATAACGCACTCCATTCTCCCTAGGAAGGACCTGATTACACAAATAAATTTTAAACAATTTCATGACGCACAAGATACCATAGAAAGAGAAGAGTATACATAGTGAAAAGGTTTATATACAAGCCTGCTTACTAGAAAGATGACAAAAATTAATGGTCAATCAAAGTCACTCAATACATGTACCAACTTTTCTAAATAAACCCATCAAAAGATTCCTGGTATTAATGTTGATATTTAACTGATTGCCATTGGCTAGCTCAGCTAGCTCAACAGTGTCCTCTATTAATAGAAAGGTTGGGGGGCTTAAAAGATGTTGCTGCTGTTTACTTTCTGTGCCTTTACCAATATCATTCTCTAGAGTCTAGACCAAGACATATTACATTATGTATTTTGAGTTCACTATGTTAAAAGCGTTTTTTGTTTGGGAAGGGGGGTTCAAATTATTACAAGTTTTTAACAAACTAAAGTCTAAACCCTGCTCAGCCACATCAGCCTTGAAATCATAGCCTCTAAACCAGTGGTCATTGTCAACGGCCTCTATACACCAAAATGACTACTCATATTACTCAAAAGGAAATACTGAATCTCTACAATATGATTAACTTAATAATACAATGAAGGGCACAAAAAAAGCAACCTTATTCCATTTGAGCCATGAAATTACTTGTGTCAAACTCTATCAACAACAGAATGGATTCCCATAAAGGTTTCAAGTTATGAGCATCTTTTCCTTGTTAGGGGCCCAAAGAATAACAGAGAACATGATACCAATATGCACATTTTCAACAAAGAAGCACATAGAGAATTATGGTAATTATTCATTAGCATGACCTAAACAATTTTGACAAAAAGACTTAATGGGCTTAAATATATACCTTATCCAGGTAAAGACCAATGGCACAGTACAGAAGCGCATCAACCAGCATCATCAAGAGACACACCAAAAAATTCACTCCAGATGATGCCTACACAGATCATTATTTTTTTTTATCAGTGCTTGAAATGTTAAGACAAAAATACATCCAAAAATAAATAAAAGAGACAGAGAGAGAGCAGTGCAAACCCTGACACACAGAACATACCCGCCATATGTTGCTCCACCGAAGTCCAACATGGGCACGCTCATAGTCAGCGAAGTTAATTGACCCTAGAGCAAAGGCTGTAGGAGATAGCAAAGAGGCAAGGACCTTTAATATCCTGAAAGAGGAAACAAATGAATTCCATCAGCATTCTAATATTCCAAAGAAAACAAATAATAATAAAGTTGTTAATAGAGTTACTTACATAGGGATAGCCTCGTCATTGACAGTGTAATAAGGAAAATAGGCACCCAAAAAAGATAAGGTTCCAACTGCCACGGCTGTTTTGGCTCGTGTGAAGAATGTTGAGATCAAAAATGACAGCATGATTGCACTTAATCCAAACACAAAGAAGTACATAAACACCACTGACTTATCACTATATTTGAAAAGGCTACCCATGGTGCAGGCTGTAATGATCCCAGATGAAATTGCAAACTGCAGAAAAGATTAAACCAAGGGATAGTGAGAACTCTAAGACAATTTCTTCTATTTGGAAATATGGCAAAAAGGTGATCTTACTCAGAGCAAATTTTTTATTTATTTTTATTATGTAAAGAAATATTTTATTGGAAAAGACCACTTCATGTACAATTGCCATAAAGAAGTCTAAAGAATTGCAGATAAGAAAAACTATATATACAGAGACAACTACATAAATTCTTGAATAGATTACTATTAGTAAAGCCTCAAACACAAGCCCAATCAAATAAAGAAAACAAAGCTAACAATTGAATCCCTACACTTTCGACATCCTCAAATTACGACATTTTCATTCCCTCCAAATTCTCCACATCAAATTTAATGGAACTAAGTTCTGTATATCCAACGAGTGCTTGCCAACCCAATTTCTTCATTCAAATTAAAGATCCATAACCTATTCCAGTAACACCCACTGAGCCCTAAAAGATCTAAAAGCAAAGCTCCACAAATCAAACATATCAAAGCAGGTTTTAAGGCCATCTAACTTCTACCAAAATCTAAGAAAACAAAAATGTGAACACACACCTACACCAACTTCCTCGTAAGACGTAATGGTATCCACCCCTCTCCTCCAGCCTTACCCTCCCAAAAAAGGGTTCAGCAGCATAAAAGTTTTTTTTTTTTTTGATAAGTAAGATATATAGATATCAAAAGGGAAACACCCTAGTACACAGGGAGTGAACAAAGGGACAACAAATCAAAAACGAAAATTGCAAGAATCTAGGAAATCAAAAAAAGAAGGGAAAGATTTGTTTTGCAAAGCAAACAACCAATCCAACAAAGTTCTAAAAAAGAAAAGCTTGAGGTCCGGAATAGATCTCTCAATATCTTCAAAACAACGACTATTTCTTTCCCTCCAAAGACACCACATTAAGCCATGAGGGACGATGGACCATATATAACCATTCCGATGACGACCAAAGCTGCCTTGCCAACACCCTAACAGCCCCAAAACAGAATGAGGCATAACCCAAGATAATCCAAATAAACCCAAAACCACAGACCAAAGATCCATAGCAACAGGACAGTGAAGGAAGAGATGATCAACCGATTCACCATTACTCTTGCACATGTAGCACCAATCCAAAATCTACACCTTCCTTTTACGCAAATTATCAATCGTCAAGCATTTCCCTAAGGCAGCGAACCATACAAAGAAAGCTACTCTAGAGGGAATCTTCTGCTTCCAAATACTTATCCAAGGAAAACCAAGGATATTAGAGAGCCTCTAATTCTCAAGCATGCACACCCCTAAAGAAACTCACATCCCAAAAAAGGAATCCATTGGGGGATTTCATAAGCTCAGCCACACCAGCCTCCTTATTCCTGCAAAATCTGAACAGGTTAGGGTAACTAACTACAAGGAGAGTCTCACCACACCAATGGTCTTGCCAAAACTTCACCCTGGACCCATCACCAATATCATATAGAATATGGTGAGAGAAAGAAGGCCAACCCTGATTGATACTCTTCCATAAAGCAACACCGTAAGAACCATTAACAGATCTAGAGCACCATCCCCCCCACAGACATCCATATTTCAACTCTATCACTTTCCTCCAAAAGGCATCCTTCTCAATCTCAAATTTCCATAACCACTTCCCAAGAAGAGCTATATTGAAAAGTCTTATCTGAACAGTGGCATAAAAGTTTGCTGAACCTATTAAGCTTAATTGAGTCCAGTTTAGGTGGGATTAAGGGGAAGGGGGGATCTTATTAGATTCAAAAACAGTTGAGATAACTATTTCCTCCTAAAAATAGAATTTAGAGAAGAGTCAAGATAACTACTTCCTCACATAAATCACTAAGAACATTCAAATTGAGTGGTATTCTGTTACTCACCAAATTATAGTCCATCCGTCCCGCAATAAATCCAAGTTTGAACAAATGCCAAGCATGTTAATGAACAAAAATAAATATAAAATTCTTAGCATCTCCAAGATCGAATGATAGATGTGCATGCAGAGTAATTCCAAACACACATGGCCCATCTAAGAGACTTCTCAAAGAGACTAGTAATTAAACCTTAGGTATTATTCCCCTTAAATGGAAGTTCCTTGACTTGCCACTACTAAAGCCTTTACTCATTCGTGACTAGAGCTGGCACGGAAGTCTTCCTCACTCTACTTATAGGACCCACTAATGAACGCTTGCCCAGTCAAACCACCTAGCGTAGCTCTAATACCACATGTTGGGGCTTGAGTTTGTACGAGTTAAACGTTAACACCATGAGGAGATTCTTTGTGAGGACTTCACATGGCATGTTAGGATACCACTTAACCCAAAAGCTTAGCCTATAGGTTTGGGCAAGTTTTTTTGTCTATTAAGCTAATTTTGCAAACATATTAGTTATGCAACTAAAATTGAAACATATTAGTTACATGGCGTCATTTGGAACTCAAGCCTCATGGAGAAAAACCAGAGATTATATTTTCTTTTAAATTTCCAATGGAACTCAAGCTTTAGGGTTCCAAATAAGGTCACATAATTTTGTCACATAACTAATATGTTTGCAAAAATAGTATAATGGGCAAAAAAAACCCAATTTGAGCTCAATTATGTTATATTAATCATTCACTCTTATCATAATTAATCAATGTGAGACTTTACTACTTAATTAACTAGACCACTCACAAAAATAATGCCTGCCTTAGTCCAAAATACAACCGATACCTTTTTTTGGTAAGTCAAAACACAACCCATACTTACTTATCCCCAACCACAACAATATAATATCACACTACTAAGATGATATAACCATGTCAAATTTCCATTAAGAGATCCTAATTACATTAATCAACCAAAGGAAACACTTTTGAAACTGAATCATTTTCAACCAAATGTATAAATACTAGATCAATGTCAACAATACTCTAAAATTTCTACCCTTTTTTCTTGGGTAAGTCTAAATTTTCTATCGTTCAAAAGAAAAAACACAAATGGATATGATATAATAGAAATGAGAAGGAAAATATTCCATTACCAGAATTCTTTGAAAGTTCAACCAAAGGAAACACTTTTGAAACTGAATCATTTTCAACCAAATGTATAAATACTAGATCAATGTCAACAATACTCTAAAATTTCTACCCTTTTTTCTTGGGTAAGTCTAAATTTTCTATCGTTCAAAAGAAAAAACACAAATGGATATGATATAATAGAAATGAGAAGGAAAATATTCCATTACCAGAATTCTTTGAAAGTTCAAAGAAAAACAGACAATTAAGATGATTCTGTCAAGGAAAAAGGACAAAATTTACCTGCAAAGCATATGTAATAAACCAAGAAAGATGGAATATCCCATCTTTAAGGCCCATCATGTAGAGACCTTCCTTTATTTTCTGTTCCTGAAATATCAAAAACTTTAATGGGATGACTTCAAAAACATAAGGACAGATAATAGCTCACGCCATACTAAAATTGTGGGAACAAGGAAGAAAATAAACATAAATTATTTAAATGACAGATAGTTTGGTACATTATCAGTTTTATGCCAATTACAACAAACATAATTATTACCAAACCTTCTCGAACACAGAAAAGCTAATCAGGCGAGAGATTGGGTAGAGAAATCCCAGAAGATACCTGCCCATCCCAATAACCGGATACCAAAAATATAGATAGTCAGCAAATCAAAGATAAAATCATTAATTTCTGATCAATATAATACAAACAAAAAATAGCAATAATGTTAAACACATAAAATTCAAGAAGTACATACAATACACCCATGACTTTCTTAATGATAGACTGGAACTCATCATCAGTGTATTCACGAGTTGGAAAGGGAGCTATTCGTATGTTTGAAGGGCTAAATTGCATCAATGGCAACTTAAGCGAGGAGGAATTGTCAGAGGACTGCACTGAAGGAATTTCTATATTTTGAGAGGTTGAATCAGTTTGCTGGGCAGAAAATATAATGAATGTATCCAATACTTGCTGGAGCTGCAGAAAGTTTGAAATCATCAATTATTATTGTAACAATTTTTCACAAAAATAGGTTATGAAGGTCATAGATGGAGTTTCAGTCAGAGTTCAAAAATCATACAAAAAATAATTTTTTAAGAAAAAAAGGAACTTGAGGCAGCATTACAGCGAATAAGTTAAAATCAAAGTGAGAAAGAAATCACATCATGATCACAAGGTTATAAGTAATACGCATGGCAACACTTATAATCTTCCGTTTGAGTGCCATTAACCTGACAAATGACAAAAGGTCTTCTTGAAACCAACTCTTCTATAAAAAGGATCCCATGTAACGGCATATTATCAGTAATAATCACATTTGCAGAACTTAATTGGCATAAGTGATTCTAAAATATAAGAAAATCATAGAAACTATTTATAAACCAAATCTGTTAACTATATGGTTTAAAATCATTACAGTCTAGGAACAGGACCATAAACCATTATCAGGTTACGCTAAACCAGAGAATTCCTTTAACAACTGAACTACTGTAAAGAATAAAAGTGTACTTTAAAAGTAGTAAAAAGGTAAAGGAGCAATCATACAGTCAAAAATCCACTGAAGCTGTACTGCATTGTTGCTACAATATTAACGCCCAGTTCCAAGTCATTGAGATAAGGACCATTTACATCCATGATGGATTTCACATCAGGAAATCCCGAGAAAGCCCACGTGTGGTTGAGGCGTATACTGTAATCAAATAGCAGAGGACCTTGCTCATGAAACACGACTGCACCTTTGATTTTTGGATTTGAACAATTCCTGAATAAAGAAATGTGAACATATCATCCTTTCAATAAAAGAATCACCATTGTGTATATTTCTATATATTAGATGCATCATATGATACAAAGACATGAATGAAAAACACAGTAACAACAAATTTAAAAGCAATGGCTAATTCCAACTAGAAGACTAAGTGATGCAAAAGCAAAACAGATGTTCAAAGGGAAAACATAAGAACAAAAAGGATAGAAAACCTAGGAGTCAACAGCTAGGGTTACTTGGAGTCAACACCCAGCCAATAAAAATTCCAACAAAATTTTATTCATCAAAACAGGTGTACCAATAATGTTTTCTCTGGGGCCTTTAAATAAGACTCCCAAATTACATAAATTAAGGAAGAAAAATCAGCTCATAATCAAAATGGAAATCAAATCCCATAAAATCCTCAAAATTAAATCCCATAATAGCATTCAGCACCATTAGCAACAATCTGGTCCAATGGAATCAATTAGCATTGATCTGGTGCCCGCACCACTAAGTAATATGAATCATCCAAACATTCAAAGTGTTCACATCACTTGTATCCAACATGTGTTAAGACATTTGAAGTGTTCATGTACCACCAAATATTAAGAATAATTGAGATATTAAATGAATTTTAAACTTCATCCTACAATTGAACTTATAGTCAACAGAAAACTATTGAGTTTTGGGTTCTTAAAGTTTATGTAACAATGAACCAGCACATAAAAGCCTTTGAAATGAACCAGTTTGATATCCTATTTCCTTTCTCAAATGAATAAAAATGTTCATTTTGTTTCTTTTTTGTTAGTTACTTTCTATTACCATTGTGGCACAGAATTTGAGAATTTTATTTTGAGCACATCACCTTGATACCAATGCTGTTACAAACAGATTATGACTTACTTGACTTGATTGCAGGTACCATAGAGATCTGAGCGTATGTAGGTATCTAGGGCTAGTTCATCATGGTAAATTCTGGTAACTAGCTGTAAACATGAACAAGATTCATTTAGCTCGAGTCATGAAAATCCTTATCAAGGAAGTAAACAACATCAAAGACTAAATTTTCATCTCCAATAGTATTATTAGATAATTTTTTTTCATTTTTAACAACATCAAAGACTAAATAGAGAATAAATAAACTTATCATGAAGTATGTCCAAATTGTCCCAAGTTCATGTCTATCCGTATTAAGAAGAAACAAAATTGACAAGTGCTTGTGCAAAAAAGCACAATATCAAGTTTAAATCTTAAAAATTAATGTCAAATGTTATGGTTGACAAGCCTAACAGGAGGAAATCAAGTCACAATAGTAAATACCTTCTACCACCTGTATTTAGCAATATAATGCTCATATGAAAGTCACATTATCTCTTCACATGTTACTAAAGTTTACATTGAATACAAAAAAATAAATAAATGTTGCTCCAGTGCACTACGTTATACTGGCTGAACCTCATTTTACTTTAAGGCTTTAGCAAATCTCTTAACCGATTTGTTATAAACAATTGATCCTGGAAGATAAGGTCACGGTGGAGAAAAGGAATTGAAAGTACAGATGTGTGACCAAAAAGGAAAAAAAAAAGTCCTGAATGTGTACTTATACATGTACATAATGCATTATTATGAACAAAACAAATGGGAAGTATGAGCAAATTACAAGAGGGAGCAGAAAAACCTTAGACTGGCCCATAAAGGATAAACAGGAGTTGCAATGAAATCTGAAAACACACACATACACACCCACACTGCCAATAGATTAAAAATGGGTACCTTCAATAAGGGAAATTTCATTGACATTAAGTTAATCATTTTCCTTGTCTCTTCTGTATCTGGTGCAAAAGCCAAATACTCTCCCTTTGCCAACAATAATTCTAAAACTTGTTGGAAATTAGGGGATATTCCTTTGCCCACTTCCACAAGCATTCCTTCCCGGATATACCTGTTCCAGTTCCATAAAAACATAATGGCATTACTTCCAAACAAAAAAACCCATTTTGCCTCTTCCTTTATTTCCTTTCATCAAAATAAATACAAAGCATATGCAACTAAGAACAGAAGTTATAATTTAAAAATTCAACATTTCACCCAACATCTGCATTGATCGAGATAAGATCCCTTTTATGCCTAATTTAGAAAGGAAAACAACTACCCCTAAAATTCCTTACTTTCTTGAGCAACCAATATGAAAGATAAAGAAGCAGTAACAATCAAGTTGAGAAGGGTTGATGGAAACTCACGGCTGTGCAGGGTGAATCTGTGTATCGACTTGCGTCCTAACTGCTATTAACAACAACATCACAACTGTAGGAAGCAATATCTGCCAGAAAATTTCAACAAACAAATTCAAAAAAAAATTGTGTTTGATTGATCAAAATTTTGAACAGCCAAATTCAACACACACACACACACACACAGCCCCTTAACCCAACACACACACACACACACACACACACTCATGTGCATATAGACCAAGAAAGAAAAGTTAAAAAGTAACAAAGAAGCAAAATCTAAATTAATCACTGAGATTAAGGATCAAACTCATATAGCAAACAAAAACCAAAAACCAGACATTCTTAGTAACAGGAATGATCAAACGTAAGAATCAAACAAAAACAGAAAAGATTAATAATAAAAAACAGAGAGAGAGAGAGACCTCAGCAGAAGTAATGAAAGGGTGGCGAATTTTGAGAAGCCAGTTCTTGCGAAGCATGGCCTTCAACTGTGAACGCGCAGTCCCCATCTCTGCAAAACTAGAGAGAGAGAGAGAGTGTGTGTGTGTGTGTGACTGTATGTGTTTGTGAAGGGAAAGTATGGTATGTGTGGGAATGAGAAGAGAGAAGGAAGTAGCAAAAGAAAGAAAAGACTTTACTCATTTTTAGAATTTGATGGCACGCTCTGACTTGGAACTCCACCAACTACTTTTCTTTTTCTATTTCAGTTTTTTTCCTGTTATAGTTTTTTTTTTTTTGATACATTTTTATAGAAAATGGAATTTAAATTTTGAATTTTGAATTTCTTTTCTATTCAAAATGTAAAGAATGTTAATTGAGCACGAGGTGATTTTTATTCCCAGTTTAGAAGTGTTTATTTTTTACTTTTTATAAATGATGTGATCAGTTATCATCTTAGGGGGTTTTAAAAGGGAAAGTTTATTAGGAACTATTATTTTAAAGTTTATTTGGCATAAGTTTCAGCTTTTATAACCTTTTTTTAAAATTAATTTTTATTTTTTATATTAAATTTTTTTTAGATAAGTCTGTTCTCATATAGACACTTAACTTTTTTTTAGACTAAAAAGAATTATTTAAAAAAATCATTTTATTTTTTTGTAGGTAAAAAATTTTATTCGGTACTATAATTTGGTGTATTAGAGGAGCTATGGGCCTATTTTAAATTTTTGGGCTAAAATCGCTTAAATTTTTTATTCTTGAAAAAATATTGCAAATTATAGAAAAATCCAGTGCTTACTTTTTCAAAAGACATAAATCACTGATGACTTATTTGTACCGATAATAATGTTATTCTTTCAATTCAACTTTCAAGAAAGATATTTTACACAAAGATAAAATAAAAGTAGAAGAATGATTAAACAATGGTGTCCCCATCATAAAAAAAACAATGGTGTCGAAAACGTTTGCGTGGCTTCATAATTCGTATGGGGCGGCTCAATGTCGCTCTCGGTTGTTCCTTTTGAGGTACGCATGAAAATTGAAAGGAGAGATATTTGTTTATTAAATACGATAAATTGGGATTGGGGAATTTGAATACTATGCATGAGATAATGGTTGTTTAATATTTTTTTGTTAGTTTCGTAGCAACCCAAGTATAAGGTAGGGCCTAGCTGAACAGCGTGCGCTATTACTTAACGATCAGACTCGGTCTATGGACACATCACAATATGTTTGTGTATGAATTTGTAATTATCTTTCAGTACTTACGCGTAGAATTATAACGGATGCTTATTGGAAAAATAATAATAATTAGGTTTAACAATTACACTCAAGCTACTATTACAAAGATTAAGTCTTTTTGTAGTGCTATTTTGGTTATGTAATGTATTATAAATCTATTTAAAAAATTCTATATATTACTTTCGTGTTTGTATGTTCTAATAAGTATTACTGTTTTCTCAAAAAAAAATATAAGAATGTTTATCTCACATTGATTGTGTGTATTAGAGTTTCAGTCCTTATAACCTCAGGTTACTACTACAAAGGTTAGACTATTTTATATTAATACTCTAGTTATATAATGTATTATAAGCATGTTTAAAAAACTCTATATATTACTTTCGTGTTTGTGTATTCTAATAAGTATAACTGTTTTCCTCAAAAAAAAGTGCACCAATTACAATATGACACTTCAACATATTATAGATTTTTATTTTTTTTTTAGTAAAAAGTAATATTTATTAGAACACATACAAAAATAGTAATACTAGTATTTTAAACGAGGTGATTGGGGTTGAAAGAGGCATGGGTACAAACGGTAGGAATACAATATTTAATAAGTAGAATTTTTAAACATCACACACACACACACATATATATATATATATATATGTGTGACTTTTATATTATGGTTGGTTAATGTGGTGAAAAATATGTGGAAGATAGAAAAGTGAGTGTGCAATCATTGGCCCATTACCATTGGGTCCAAGTGGTATGGATTGGATAATGACTTCATAGCAAGTGATAAGATTCTGATCGTTCAGTGGAAGAAAGGGAAGAAGGAATTAAGAATTGGAACAAGGAACAAGGTAGAGAGAAAGAATAGGGAAGTAAACAATGAAATTCTTATTTGCATGAGCTTTACAGTCCTTGCCCTCTCCCTATAAGCACTACACCTGTGTGTGTGTGTGTGTGTGTGTGAGAGACTTTTATATTATGGTTGGTTAATGTGGTGAAAAATATGTGGAAGATAGAAAAGTGAGTGTGCAATCATCGGCCCATTGCCATTGGGTCCAAGTGGTATGGATTGGATAATGACTTTATAGCAAGTGATAAGATTCTGATAGTTCAGTGGAAGGAAGGGAAGAAGGAATTAAGAATTGGAACAAGGAACAAGGTAGAGAGAAAGAATAGGGAAGTAAACAATGAAATTCTTATCTGCATGAGCTTTACAGTCCTTGCCCTCTCCCTATAAGCACTACACCCTGTAACCAACTAACTACCTACTTGGCACCCTGGCACAACCAACTAACAACCCATAATAGCAGTACAGTTTATCTGCACTAGTCACTGCACATTCCCACGCACCCACATGCAAGCACACACGCATACCCCTGCAAGTATATACACACCACCTTGCACACACACTCCCCTACACACCCTTACACGCTACAACTGTCACACCTATTACAAATATCTACAAATATCAACAATAGCTTGCAACTGTCATAATGCATATTTACAAATATCTACAAATATCCACAATAGCATACAACCACTGTCACACTATAGTACTTATCAGTAGGCCCATCCTCTTATGCTCGGTAGGTTTAGCCAAGGCCCATTCAAGCCTTTGGGCCTCCCTTGCTCGGGTGCATCTTAGGATACATCAATAATGCCTTAGGGGACATCACTGCCAGGCAACATTCAATGTCTAACACAAGTCCCAACATTTGAATTCCTGTTTCTAAAGTGGGGCCCTCTTTTGTCAGGAATAATCTAAACAAGCCCCACCTGCATGAGAATTGCTAAAAAGCACTCATTGTTGACTCACTAAAGGAATGCTATAAATAGGAAAAAGGCAAGAGAGAAAGGGGTTAGACAGTAGGGAGAAAAAACCAGAGAATAAGTAAAAAACGAAAATCGACCTAAGAGCCAAACTGTTCAGTTAGCTTAGTCAAAGATCTTCCCAACTTTAATTCTTGTCCTAAAGAACTTCCCGTTGTAGGATATTCATAAGCCCACCTTAGTAAGTAAATTGTGAGCCTAACCATATCGCCGGCCCATTGACCGAGTACAAAGCATGCATAGTGAGAAAATATAAAAAGATTTGACAAATATTGCCAAGAGATGCCCTAAACTTTGGGGTAGTAATCATTACACCCTTAAACTTTTATTCTGACTAATTTACTTCCTAAACTTCAAACGTATGCCAAATAAAGGCATTTGTTAGTCTGCCTTTAAAAAGACTAATATCACTTACGTGACACGCATGTGCACTTCATTTAACTAAATCCAAATCAATAGAGGAAGAAAAACTAGGGTTACAAGTTTCAACATGTTTCAGTTCAGTTTGATACACAAAGAAATTGAGATCAAAGGGAAAGGCCACGCCATCTCTGAACTTCATGATCCCAGCACTGATTTCCCCATCCATTGTGGGTATGCCACTATTTGTGTTATTTGATACCAACAACAAAAATGCCTAAATTTTGAGAGAGAGAGAGAGAGAGAGAGAGAGAGAGAGACCATTTGTCTCAACCATACCATTTGACAACCACCGTACAAAAAAAGACACCAGTCTAGGTCACCACCAATCGTCTTTCTCTCTCTCTCTCTCTCCTTGGTTTCTCTCTCTTCTTTCCATTTGGTTTCAAAGGATTGAATTTGGAATTTTAAATGTTCATGTGTTTCTCACATGAGTATTTCATTATAATTTTTATGCCAAATTAATAGATCCCTTTATTTAGCACATGTGTGAAGTTCAATGAGTAAATTGACGAAAATAATAGTTAAGGGGTGTAATAACCAATACCTTGAAGTTCAAGGGGTTTCTAGGCATATTTGTCAAAAGATTTTAATTTTTGACCATTTGTGTTTAGTATTAAAACACATTCTATTCCCATAAATAAGGTATATCATTCTCATCAAAAACTAATTACCACATTCAGCTCTATGTCGTTGGTTTGGCATTTTTTTTTCATTGACTTATTTTACTTTTTAAAAAAGTTGAATAAATGTATATTCATACGTAGTTATCTGCGTGATTATGCAAAATTATGTGCACCTTAATAAAAAAAAAAGTATATAATACAAGCATATGGAATAACGCTTTCACATTTGGTGAATGCCACACATGTGAGATTCACCTATTGTGATTTGTGAAAGGAGCACTACATACACAGTTCTCGTATGATAATTTTTGGTTGTCTGGCTACTTCCACAACCATATTTAAGATATAAGCTGAATGCAGGCTGTGTCAGGGTAGCCTCTTCAATCTTTCATTCTTTCTTCTTCTTTTTGAGTTGATGGAGGTTTAAGGCTCAGTAGTCAGTGCCTCTGAACATGAAAAGGTCAGAGGGAATTGGATTTAGAATACGCAAAGCATGCATTTATAAACAAAAGGCGATTTTTTTGGGGGTAAACCATAAACAATAGGTTTGAGACATGTGCATGAGTTCCATAAAAGTAGAAAACCAAAAACGTGGGTGAAAAGGAACCCAAAAAAAAAAAGAAAAAAAAGAGAGTGCATATAGTAGCGTGAATATCTCTATCTGAAGAATAAATAATTGGCGAGACTTTGAAATAATTTATCATCTCATTCATATGATATGAATCATATCTGGGATGAGCAACACGAGTTGTCACTTTTTCTCCTTACTTTGATTTTTTTGGTTAGTGAGAGAAAAAGCATGAGAAATCATTGTAAATATTCCGTAACAAATCCATTGTAAAATCATTAAAAAAAATATTCTTATATTTTTAAATATGGAAAATGTTTTTTTTAACAAAAATATGAAATATGTTAAAGAATGGTTTTAGATAGAAATATTTAGAAAATGATAAAGTAATAAATTTTATTGATAACTTTTTATATTTTCAAAAAAAATGATGTCAAAATTTTTCTAATATGATTTATTAACAATTGCTCAAAGACACCCGCTAATAATAATATGATCCTTTGAATATAATGTTCTAGTTTAGTAGAATAAATGTGCTAAAAAAACCGTTAATATGTCTCTTTTAATATTATGTTCTAGTTTAGTCAGATAAGTACGAAAAAAAAAAAAAAAACCACTCCAAGGTCCAGACTATTATCACAAATGATAATTTATACCATTTTAAATAACGTGTACTACATATAAAAAAAAAAAGTACTGTCCTTGAAGAAGACAACGAATTCTTATAAAAATCCTTAAAACTCCCCAAATAGCTTATGACAATTATTTAATAGCCAATTAAGGAAGGTTCTCTTCATGAATGGTAATTCCTCAAGAAGAGAATCTGTCTACTAGTATTAAATAGCAATATAAGGACAAGCCTTGCCCCTTTTTTCCTATATATTATTCTCACCACCCAAAATTGTACTTTTATAAAATGAAATACAATTTTAATACCCCTCAAAATTTGTTTTTTAATATTTTAATTGATAAAATTGCAGAAAAAAGTAGGGCCTCAAGTTTCATCTAGCACATGTTAATTAGAAGAGCTTGGATGAAAAACAAGAAGATGAGAAGGGGGAAGATGAGGGTTTGGTAGCATAAGGAAGATAGAGGAGGGGTTTGGTAGGGAGTAGCCTGGGAGGAAATAGAAGACAAAAGGAAGAATAGATAGTGCGGATTTAAGAAGAAGAAGAACAAATATATATATATATATATAGTTAAAGTTTAATTTATACTATGCAAATTTAATTTTGACAAATATAAAGTTATATAATGCCACGTTATTTAAAATTAGTTACAATTAGATTTTTTTAATCATTTTTTTTAGTAGAAAGAAATTTTAATTGTACATCTTATACACATTTAGATTTGTAAAGTTATATCTTGATTTTGAAATATTATCTATTTAGTTCAGTACAAAAATAGGGAGAATTCTAATCCCAATGATATAGATGGAACTAGGGTAATTTCATTTGGGACCTTGGCACTCGTCCACCAAAAAAAAGTGAACACACACACACACACACACAAAAAACCTTAAGGGAATATTGTTGTGATATAGAATGGAGCAAAATAATCATTTTACTGAAGGACTAGTTTTTTACTTTTTTTTAAGTTTTGAAAGTTTGTTTTGGCACCTTTAGCTATTCGAAATTTACAAGGCATATACACAAAGAATATGATTAGAAATTTAGAAGGATCTTAATTTAGTTAAAATGATGCGCAATTGAGATGAGATGTTTTAAATTAAAATAAATGGATGCATAACTTATTTAAATTAGAAAACATTATACGTGTTTATTTTTATATATGTGTTTGTAAGAATAAGCAAGGATGAAAAATTTGAACTAAACGTCTACTTATAAAAGAGATCACACAATATTACTAATATATAAAACTCTTGAATAATTAAAATAGTAATTATGGTTTAGCATCAAAAATTATGTTAGACATTAAATAATTTAAGAAGTTTTTAATTTCTTTTAAAAAATGTCTTTTCTATTAAATAAAAGGAAATTGATTTATCCTTTTTTTTTTTCACCTCACCCATGTTTTGTCACTCCGACTATAACGAACTAATAATAATGCATACATGTTTGTTAGAAATTTGGAATAGTATTTTTATTTTTATTTTTTTGGAGAAACTTAGAATAGTCGAGTTCGAGTTTATCGAGGAAGTTTCGTAGTGGGCCCAGGCATCTAGCCCAGCCCAGGGCCCTTTTGGTTGTCCAATAATAAGGTAGTTTAGTTTAGTGGGACCACAAAGTACCTGTGGGACCCATAGGAATAAAGGCTAAAATTATTTTGTAGGAGCCACGCTGTCACGCTGACATTTAGTAAAATAATAATAATACTAATTATTTTTTTCTTTAAGGAAAACAGAGGACGATGCTGGAATTATTCTTATGAAGGCTTGGAAGCAAGAGAGGATATTCCCATCAGAAGAAGAAAGGTTTATAACCATATAGAATTTTATCATCACTTTTTAGTTTTATAAAAAAAAAAAAAAAAAAATCACTTTTTAGTTTTATGAATTTTATCATTTACTACTACTAATACTACTTTTTTTTTTGGTTGCTAAAATTCCTTGCCGGTATAGGCTTATAGCTAGAGCAAACATGCTGTAAAACCTTAGCTTAAAAGAAAGAGAGAAAAAGACAATTTCATCATAAAATTAAGAATTATTCATATTTCTCTCCAATAAAAAAAAGAGAATTAATCATATTATTAATTAAAAACAAGATGTTAACAAATGTAAATACAAAATTTTAATTAATAAATTTACATTTTAAATAATAAGAAGATTAAATAAAAAATAGTATATAAAATTAAATAAATTTATTTAATTGACATCTAAATTTATTATTATTTTTAAATCCCACTTAAAGCTACTGTTTTATGCCTCAAAAAATATATTGAATTGACCTTGTCCTTGAGAGTTGAGACTTTAGAAGTTTGTACACCAATTGCGTGTTGCTCATTTCATATATAGATGAGAAAAAGGGAGAGAGAGAGAGAGAGTGTCCGTTTGGAACAACTTATTTAGCTGAAATTGAAAACTTTTTGTTGAAAGTGTAAAAAAAAATTAAAAAATAAGCTGAATAACATAGTGAGACTCACGAATTGTATTAAAAAGTGTAGTGAGACTCATGAATAGTATCAAAAAGTGCAGTGAGACTCATGAATAGTAGCAAAAATAAATTGAAAGTGGAGATAAGCTGAAAAATTTAGCTCATTCCAAACGCACAATCGCACACAGAGAGGGAAGAGAAGCAAGAAAACTATATAAATGCATAAATAACTAAGAGCCACACTGCAATCTCCTGAGTTTGATGGTTTGGTGAACTGTTTTGGTCTAATCTTGAAATCCTGTTGTTGAAAACTTGTTAGAGAGACAATTATTATTAACAAGAACTTAAACTTTAAAGGTTCTCCACGATGCTCCCCACCCACTTTTCTTTTCTTAAAGAGAAAAGGTTCACATATATCATATATTTTAGTCCCAAAACGTCGAACCGTGCATGTATGGTTCAATATTTGAAGTAGGGCATGGCATGCGACACACAAACATGGTTTGGGTAAGGATCTTATTTAAATAAAATTGAGAAAAGAGAGAGAGTAATTGGACTATTGGAGTATATTATAGTTTATAAGCAGTGCAAATTAGTATTTTTTGCAGCTAAAATGGTATTTCTTAGTATTTCTATTGAGGATATTCATGATTTAAATCTTCACAATTTCATTGTAATTATCAAATTATAAAAATTAATAAATTTTTTTTAAAAATGAACTGTAATTGAAAGTTATATGGATAGTTGATTTGTAACTGTTTGAGAATTGCTTATTTTTGATAACTTAGGGGTCGTTTGGTTTATCAATTCTCATCACTCAATTCTCAGTTTCCATAACTCAATTCTCAAAAATGGTGGGACCCATCTCAATTCTCAAAAAAAAATTTGTTTGGCAAGTCATAACTCAGTTTTCAATTTTTTGTTTCCATCACTCAATTCTCTGATTTTTGAGTTATGAGTTATGGAAACTGAAAACACCTTTTGGCTGTTTTCAGTTTTCATAACTCATAACTCAATGACATTTTTGTAATTAAACACACATGAGGGACCCACTCAGCCGCAACTTTTGACTAATTGATTTTTTTTTTTTTCTTCTTCTTTCTCACTGGTTCGGTCTTCTTCACAGTTTGTTTTTTTTTTTTTTTTCTTCTTCTTCTTCACTGGGTTCGGTCTCATTGGTTTCATTCTTTTTTTTTTTTTCCTTTCTTCTTCACTGGGTTCGGAGTTCTTCATTGGTTTTTTTTTCTTCACTGGGTTCGGTCTTCACTGGTTTTTTTTTTTTTTCCTTTCTTCTTCACTGGGTTCGAAGTTCTTCACTGGTTTTTTTTTTTGGTTTTTCCTTTCTCCTTCACTGGGTTCGGTCTTCTTCACTGTTTTTTTTTTTTTTTTTTCACTGGGTTCGGGTTGCTGGCTACTTGGAAAGAAAAAAAAGAAAAGAAAAGAAGAAAAAGCTGCACCGTGACAGGCGTGGGGCCCCTAAATAGTGTGAAAAATAGTGAGTGATGGAAACTGAGTGATGGTACCAAACAACATTGGTATTTAGAGTGATGAGTGATGAGTGATGAAAATTGAGTGATGAGTGATGAGTGATGAGTGATGGAAATTGAGTGATCAAAAAAATTGAACCAAACAGGCCCTTATTTACATGATATAAAGGCAAAAAACTAAAAACTAACATATATTCCAAAAAGTTGGAAATTAGATTATTTGAAATAAAGCTGAGACAAAAGATAGTGTATGACCCACAAATTGTACATAAAATAAGCAAAAAGTTAGCTTCTAATCAAATGTCAACACACAAGTTTAGAGATATATTGTTGTGTAAAACGCTAACAGAGGAATATGAGATTAAATTTTTATTTGAGAATAGCTTATCTAACTAAATGTGAGAAAAACAAAAATGAAAATTTAAAAAGTTGTATATAAAAACTAAAAACTAAACTTATAAGCTAAACAAATCTTTGGAAAACTTTACTACATACTTGCTATATCCCAGGGTTATATATAATATCAATGAAAATGGCATTTCCTCAATATCTAGGGTGAAGTTTACAAATAAAGTTGAGATACATCACTACATAAGAGTCCTAGCATTAGGTGTGCTAAATGCTAATTTTTTTTAGTATTTAAAAAAAAAAGCTTCGTGAGATGTTCCAAATGCCCTTTTTCTTAAGAACATGTTACAGTGTCATTCTAATAGTAGAACGGTACTGTAGTAATGTTCTAATTTTTTTTTCTTAATTCTCACATATTTAATGCCTTGTCTCTTTCACATTGCACTTATGCTCTCTCTATCTCTTCTCTCTCCTTTCTAGGGAAAATTATTGGATTATCTTGGAGCAATGCTCCCTCTCACATGAGGGGTGGGCTCCATACGTGTGTCCACCATGAAATCCACCTTTCATGTAAGAGGAAAGAGCAATACTCTCGGAGTATTAAGTATAATCCCCTTAATGATTACCCTGTTTATTTATTTATGTTATTTTATTCTCACATATTTTTATGTTATTTTTATGTGTTTTATGGAAGAATAAAATATATTATTATAACGTTAAATGGTATTTCTTCCGGTGTTTTTAGGGCTTATAGGTCTCCCATAGATAAAATCTTGCAAATATCTCCCACAAAAAAAAAAAAGAAAAAAAAAGAAAAAAGAAAAACTGATATTTAATTCCTAGTTTTAATTGAAAATAGTTTAGTGGCAATAGTATAGGCTGAAACTTGGAGGACACATTACTACGTTATAAATTAAAAGAAACATCTGTCCTTTGCATAATAGGGAGTGCAATTTACCTTTAAAACATAATGGACTCAAACAAAAACGAAATAACAATCACGCAAAACACCCAGAAATTTAAAATGACTACACAAGAACAAATGTCACAACGTAATTTCGGGCCAAGAAATTGGCCCATATGGTTATGCTGGGCTTAGTTGTTGTAGGGCTGATTTTATCTTGAAAAATGAACTAGACTCGGGCTTATCTACCTTTATCCTACATCGGCCCAACCCTATAACATTTTGTTTATTATTTTTTGTATTTTCCTTTTAATTATTTCTTATTTCTAGGTTAAAATTTGCAATGATGGTGATTTGAGCCGCATATAGTTATATAAAACAACCAACGACCGTATTGAGTTGTAATCATGATTTGCAGCATACAGGAGTATCAGCAAATAGAAAAGGAATTAGTGTTGCTACCACATACTCTTATATGCAGGAAAACATTTCGTTTCTTTTTATAGTTAGCAAAGGGATGCTGATTAAAAAATAAATAAAAAAGAAAGGTTTGTAACTTTGTAAAGGGATGTTAGAAAAAATATTTTTGAATGATATTTCTAAGAAAAACATAAGGTTTAAGCCTTTAAGGGGCCAGAATGTTTTCTCTTAGGGTAAGGTGTGGGCTTTATAGGCATCACTTGGTTTTTTTAAAGAGATGTCCTTGAACTTTAACTCTATTGTTATCAACTTATTGTTGTCTTATTAGTCATGCTTTCTCTCTGTCTAGTCTTAGAATTTGTAATCTGAGAAGTACAGAGATAGGACATGACAACATGACAATTTTGAAAATCTAAGACCCAAAATGACGAGGATACAAAATGGTGGAAAATGGATTTGGTGAGATCTATCTTTCTGCCCCACGAGGCTGCAACCATTCTCAAGATTCTCATCAGCTTTAGACTTCCTGACGATCAGCTTGTTTGGATAGGTAATGAAGAGGGTAAATTGTGAGATAAGGCCTGATAGGCCCAATGGGCCCATGTCCGCAAGCCCAAAGAAGGTAGAGCCCATCCTTTGCATGGGCCCCTGACAGGACGAAGGCCCGGACTTGCCCACCACGTTTCAAGAAACTTGCTCTACAAGGATGAGAGGCTTGCTCAGCAAGCATGAGAGGCTTGCTCTACAAGGATGAGAGACTTGCTCAGCAAGCTCGAGGGGCTTGCTCTACAAGGAAAGGAGGCAGGACCTCACCACTATAAAAAGGCCCCAACACCCTCACAAAAAGGTACGTGTAACTGACTCCTCTCTAGCACTCTAGAGTTGTAAAAAGTATTTTCTGACTTAACCTTCGGAGGGTGTTTGGCCGGCTCCACACCGGTGCCCTTTGAAGGTGTTTCTGTGTTGTTATTTCTTTCAGGCAACGGTCATTCGAGTACAAGGACTGTGCATCTCACTGGTGAGAATTTCGGCATCATCAGTTGGCGCCGTCTGTGGGAATCGACGATCGTGACAAGTTAAGCCATTGTCGCCTCCCGGACACAAGAGTTGCATGGTACTCACACGCTCGATGGCCAACTCCAACGACGTGCAAGGCGATGAGCCGCCGAGGCCCACCGCATTAGAAAGACAGGTTCAGACCCTCGCGGTCGCAGTAGAGCGCCTCACGAAACAGAATCATGACCTGGAGGAACAGCTGCGACAGAAGAATGCGGGACATAACGGTCAGGAGGAGAACCAAGGGGACAGCTCCGAAAGAAGAGGGCCTGAGAAGCAAGGGGGCAGTAATGAGCCCAGTAAAACGGAGAGGCGCGATTCGAGCATGCCCTCCCTCACAAATGCAATACCACCGCCCATCCTCGCGGAGATGCAGGCGATGAAAGAGCAGATGGAGGTCATGATGAACGCCCTCAAGGGACGCGTCTCCAGCGACCTTGACGATTTAGTGAATCGGACGGACTCGCCGTTCACCGCGTCAGTCAACTCCTGTCCCCTGCCACCGAAGTTCCGGATGCCACAGGTCGAGAGTTATGACGGGGTCAAGGACCCATTAGATCATCTGGAAACCTTCAAGACCATGATGCACCTCTAGGGAGTCCCGGACGAGGTCATGTGTAGGGCCTTCCCTACAACACTGAGGGGCGCGGCGAGAGTCTGGTTTAGCAGGTTGACGCCAAACTCGATTAGTACTTTCAAGGAGCTGAGTGCACTTTTCACCTCGCACTTCATCGGGGGGCACAGGTACAAGAGGTCGACAGCATGCCTAATGAGCATCAGGCAGCGGGAGGACGAGACGCTGCGGTTATACATAACCCGCTTCAACAAGGAAGCCCTCTCCATTGATGAGGCCGACGACAAGATTCTGGTGGCAGCCTTCACGAATGGCCTGCGGAAGGGAAAATTCCTATTCTCCCTGTACAAAAATGACCCGAAGACCATGTCTGAGGTCCTATACAGGGCCACGAAATACATGAATGCGGAGGACGCACTGTCGGCTAGGGAAGACAAGCTCAGGAAGAGGGAGAGACCGGAGGATGCCGGGCAGGACCACGGAAAGAAGAAACCAAGAACGGGAGATAGACGCGAGGATAAGCGTTCTAAACCCCCAGGAGGGAGATTCACGAGATTCACCCCTCTGAACGCTCCGCTAGACCAGGTGCTGATGCAGATCAAAGACAAGGGATCTCTGACGTTCCCGGGAAAGCTAAAGAGCGATCCAGCCAAGCGGTCCAGGAACAAGTATTGCCATTTCCACCGAGATCACGGTCACGACACTGCGGATTGCTACGATCTGAAACAGCAGATAGAGGCCCTCATCAGAGATGGAAAACTACAGAAATTCGTCAGTAGAGAAAGGACGGATGTCCAAGCGCGGGAGCAGGCCCCCCGGCGGGAGAATGACCGTTAGAAACCCCCCGTTGGGGAAATAAGGATGATTATAGGGGGCACGGCAGCAACGGGATCGTCTAAGAAGGCCCGGAAGACCTACCTTAGGATGGTCCAACATGTGCAGACCACGGGTTCTGTACCCAAGATGGCGCGGAGAGAAGATCCTATCATTGGGTTCTCGGAGAACGACGCGAGGCGTCTCTACCATCCACACGACGACGCCCTCGTCGTCAGTCTAAGGGTAGGAGAGTACAATGTACACCGGATGCTGGTCGACAACGGCAGCTCAGCGGACATCCTGTACTACCCAGCGTTCCAGCAGATGGGAATAAATAGAGCACGGCTAACACCGACGAATGCCCCTTTGGTCGGCTTTGGGGGAACAAGGATACTCCCATTAGGAGCAATCACGCTCTCAGTGACAGTCGGTGACTATCCGCAGCAGATCACTCAAGACGTGACCTTCCTAGTGGTCGACTGCTCATCCGCGTACAACGGTATCATAGGGCGACCGACGCTGAACTCTTGGAAAGCAGCGACCTCAACATACCACCTGATGGTCAAGTTCCCCACAGAGTACGGAATTGGAGAGTTGCGGGGAGATCAGGTGGCCGCCCGGGAATGCTATGTCGCCATGCTGGAAATGGAGGATCACCAGCAGACCTTATGCATTGGCGAACAGCGGACCGTCGCAGAGCCGGTAGAAGAGTTGGAAGAAGTCACTCTCGATGAATTGAGACCCGGGCAGACGACAAGAATGGGCACCATGGCCAGCCAGACGGTAAGGCAAGACCTGGCAAACTTCCTGAAGAGTAATCAGGACATATTCGCGTGGAGCCACGAAGATATGCCAGGAATCGATCCGTCAGTAATAGTACATAGGCTGCATGTCAACCCGGACTTCCCCCCGGTCCGACAGAAGAAGCGGGTGTTCGCGCAGGAACGGGACAAAGCGGTTGCGGAAGAAGTTAGAAAGCTGCTGGAAGCGGGGTTCATCCGAGAAGTCTACTACCCCGACTGGCTAGCAAACGTGGTCATGGTAAAAAAGAGTAGCGGAAAGTGGAGAATGTGCGTTGACTTCACGGACCTGAACCGGGCGTGCCCGAAAGACAGCTATCCACTCCCGAGGATAGACACTCTGGTGGACTCGACGGCCAGACACGAGCTCTTGAGTTTCATGGATGCCTTCTCAGGCTACAACCAGATTAAAATGGGGGAGGAAGATCAGGAGAAAACCTCTTTCGTGACCAGTCAAGGACTTTTCTGCTACAAGGTAATGCCGTTCGGACTCAAGAACGCGGGGGCTACGTATCAGAGACTGATGAACAAGATGTTCGCGCACCAGCTCGGCAGGAACGTACAAGTCTATGTCGACGACATGTTGGTAAAGAGCGTGCGCGAGGACAACCATCTCAGCGACCTTCAGGAGACATTCGACACCCTTCGGTCGTACAACATGAAGCTGAACCCAGGTAAATGTGTGTTCGGAGTTACGGCCGGGAAATTCTTGGGATTCATGGTTTCCCAAAGGGGCATAGAGGTCAACCCAGAGAAAGTGCGAGCCATAATGGAGTTAGAACCCCCGAAGACAGTGAAGGCGGTTCAGAGCTTGAACGGGAAGGTTGCGGCCCTGAACAGATTCGTCTCCAAAGCGACGGATAGGTGCTTGCCCTTCTTCCGAGTACTGAAGAAATCGTTCGAATGGACGGACGAATGCCAAAGAGCATTCGAAGATTTGAAGAGGTACCTGTCGTCACCGCCACTTCTCAGTCCATCCGTACCCGGGGAGGAGCTGTACCTCTACATTGCAGTCTCACAGGCCGCAGTCAGCGCAGCCCTGGTGCGGGAAGACGGACACTCCCAAAGACCCGTCTATTTTGTGAGCAGGGCGTTCCGAGGAGCGGAAGAAAGGTACCCACGGATGGAGAAATTGGCCCTTGCCCTAATGACCGCAGCACGGAAACTCAAACCGTATTTCCAGGCCCACGTAATCGTGGTCCTGACGGACCAGCCTCTGAGGATAGCAATGAGCAACCCCGAGGCGGCAGGAAGGATGGCCTTGTGGGCAATTGAGCTGAGCGAATTCGACGTGCGCTACCGTCCACGGATTTCGATAAAGGGGCAAGCGGTGGCAGATTTCATAGCCGAGTACACCCAGCCGGAAGACGAGGGGGCAGAAGGGCCGAAGCTGTGGATCATCCACACGGATGGATCATCAAATCAGCACTCAGGGGGAGCCGGCGTAGTCATGCGAACACCAGAAGGAGACAAGATCGAGTGCATGATAAGACTAGACTTCCCTACAACCAACAACGAAGCGGAGTATGAAGCCTTGATAGCCGGATTAGATCTCGCAAGGGCCGCGGGCGCCGGTAACATGGCCATACATTGTGACTCCCAGGTGATAACCAGTCAGATCAATGGCGATTTCGAGTGTAGAAACGAACGGATGAAGAAGTACCTGGAGGAGGTGAAGGGTCGAATCGCAGGCCTCGAGGTCAAATTCATTCAGATTCCAAGGGAGGAAAACGAGTGCGCCGACCGTTTGGCCAAAGCAGCCTCCGCGGAGTTCATGAATGCGCCTAAACAGGTATTATCCTTCGTTCAAACTCACCCACTCATTGATGATGGAAAAAAGATACAGGCGATAGATGTTGGAGAGGACTAGACCACGCCCTTAAAAGGATACCTACAGTCGGGCTCTCTGCCAGACGGAAAGGATGCTGCAAGGAGGCTGAAGGTCCGGGCCACACGATTCGTGATGATCAACGACACTTTGTACAAGAGAGGTTTCTCTCGGCCTTACCTAAGGTGTCTAAGCCAGGGCGAAGCAGAATATGTGATGAGGGAAGTCCACGAGGGGATTGGCGGGAATCACTCTGGAGCACGGTCTCTAGTGCACAAACTTATCCGAGCCGGGTACTACTGGCCCACAATGCTCACGGACGCCCAATCGTATGTGAAGGCCTGTGACAAGTGCCAGAGGTTCAGTAACCTGATCAGACGACCATCAGAAGAACTCTCACCCATCACGGCCCCATGGCCGTTCACTCAATGGGGATTAGACATCATGGGCCCTTTCCCAACGGCTCTAAGGCAGCTAAAGTTCCTCGTAGTCGGCATCGACTACTTCACGAAGTGGGTCGAAGCAGAACCCCTCGCCACTATTACCGAGAAGAACATCCGTGCTTTCGTATGGAAAAGCATCATATGCAGGTTCGGGATCCCGAGGGTGCTTATCTCCGACAATGGAAAACAGTTCGATAACAGCGCTTTCAAGAATTTCTGCTCAGAGCTAGGCATTCGGAATCATTACTCCTCACCAGCACACCCGCAAGCAAACGGACAGGTAGAAGTCACAAACAGGACATTACTAAAGATCATCAAGACCAGGCTCGAGGGAGCAAAGGGTATTTGGCCAGACGAGCTGCCAAGCGTCTTGTGGGCATATCGGACGACCGCAAGGACACCAACTGGGGAGACCCCGTTCCGACTTGCATACGGAGCCGATGCGGTTATACCAGCAGAAATCGGCCTCACCAGCTACCGCGTGCAGAACTACACGGAGGACAAGAACGAGGAAGCTATGCGCCTTCAGCTAGACTTGGTGGACGAGGTCCGGGCAGTGGCTGAACAAAGATTGGCGCGGTACCAGAACCTCATGTCAAAGAGCTACGACTCAAAGGTGAGGCACAGAGATTTCCAGATCGGCGACCTGGTACTCCGAAAGGTCATGGGCGCTACTAAGGACCCTACTCAGGGAAAGCTCGGACCAAATTGGGAAGGACCGTATAGAATCACGTCATGGCATAGGAAGGGCACGTACCACCTTGAGACCATGGACGGAAGAAAACTCCAGCATCCATGGAACACGGAGCACCTTCGGAGATACTACCAGTAGAAGTCAAGTTTTAATCCCCCAATGTATATTTACTAGATTTCGATTATTTTGTAGCAGTCGGTCAACTACTTTCGAACCTTTTGTTTTTTGGAACCTTTGTTAGCCCGAGAAGGGGCAGGTACTTTCTTCTACAAGATCGAATTTAATGAAGGAACGTTCAGGACCATGCTGTGTAAATCTTACTACTAAACGACTGCTATCAAAAGTCCTAAAGAGAGGACGGACCCCACCATGGGTCAGAAAAATTACAAGTCCCAAAAAGGACGGACCCCACCATGGGTCAAAAAATTTACAAGTCCCAAAGAGGACGGACCCCACCATGGGTCAAAAAATTTACAAGTCCTAAAGAGAGGACGGACCCCACCATGGGTCAAAAAATTTACAAGTCCTAAAGAGAGGACGGACCCCACCATGGGTCAGAAAATTTACAAGTCCCAAAGAGGACGGACCCCACCATGGGTCAGAAAATTTACAAGTCCCAAAGAGGACGGACCCCACCATGGGTCAAAAAATTTACAAGTCCTAAAGAGAGGACGGACCCCACCATGGGTCAAAAAATTTACAAGACCTAAAGAGAGGACGGACCCCACCATGGGTCAAAAAATTTACATGTCCCAAAGAGGACGGACCCCACCATGGGTTAGTAATTTACAAGTCCTAAAAAGAGGACGGACCCCACCATGGGTTAGTAACTTATAAGTCCTAAAAGAGGACGGATCCGCCACGGGTTAATAACTTGCAAGTCCTGGAAGAGGACGGACACAACCATGGTTTGGAAATTCATACAGATCCACTAAGTAGACGGACACCAACATGGACTAGAGATGTATACGAGTTCAAAAAATGAATGGACCCAACTGGGTCGCAAAAACATAAAGGTCCACGACGTGAACGGATCGAATTAAACAGGTATTTAATATCAAGACGGAGCATACATCAACATTATCAATGCGATATTAAAAGAAGCATTTAAATAAATCAGTTTAAATGTCAAGTACAAATGATGTAAAATAAGCCCTACACACGACGGGCAAAAATCCAATGAGTTTTCCGATATAATTAATACAAAAAAGAGAACGGCTACACGCTGGGGGCGACGGGGTCTTTGGGCTCTGGGGTCTTCGCTTCTTCAGCTTGAGGCTCAGGGGCGACGGAAACAGGTTTCTCCTCAGCAAAAAGGTCGGCAGTATCATCAGAGGCGTCTGGTTGGACGGACATACCCTCCGCGACGTTGATATCGACGGTTGAAAAGTTGAACTTGGGGTATAGAGCCTTGGCCTGACGGAGGGCATCCTCAAAGCCATCAGTATACGATGACCCAAGCTCCGTCAAGAGGGCGTCCGAGTCGCGGTACTCTTGGACGGCCTTCTCCTTGGCCAGACGAAGCTCGTCCTCCTTATCTTCCAGGACGGCTTTGAGTTCCTCCACCGTCCTCTGAAGCTCGTCCCTTACCTCCTTAGCCAGCTTGAGCTTTTTCTCCGTCACAACCTTCCAGTTTTTGAGCTCGAGCAGCTCCTCCTCCGTCACCCTGGCCTGGTCACGGATCCTCTCCAACGCCGTCTCATTGCGAAGAGCCCGGTCCATCAGACCTTTCATCATGAGCATAGCCTGACGATCAAATTGGACTTGGTAAAG
Organism: Quercus wislizeni; assembly: GCA_023055345.1. NCBI lineage: Eukaryota > Viridiplantae > Streptophyta > Magnoliopsida > Fagales > Fagaceae > Quercus > Quercus wislizeni. Next base: position 15,608,518 of record JALGQJ010000014.1, read on the forward strand.
AAAAAGAAAGATGACAACAAAAGAAATTGAAAGATGAATGGTGACGGGTACTCACTTGGGCAATGCTGAAGAGGCCCGTCTCCCCCATGGCCTCCGTCGAATGGTTCCCCAAATCCTCGTAGTCTTGCTCCCAATGATGGAGGAGATCCTCCCCAAGGCATATTTTGGGTCCTCACGGAGTAGGACGGGCGGTTTCTTCTGGCTGCCCGGGGGAGCAACCATCAGACCTTTCCCCGCCCCAGGCTTGGCAGGGGTCACCGTTTTCTTTCCCTCCGCCATGAGGCCTATGACGGGCTCCGTAGAAACTTTCTGTTTCTTGGGCGCACGGTCGACCCTGGGCATCGGTCTCTTCGCCAGGGGCCTACTCGAGCCCGTCCCCATCGCCCCTACGTCCGTCTCCTTGTTCTTGGCGGCTTTACTTTTGATGGCGGCCCTCCTCTTCGCGTCGTCCATCTCTGTAAAAACAAGAGTAGACGGGTGAAACTCAAAACGAATGAACCAAAGAAAAAAAGATGTGACGGACTTACGCTGATGGGTGCGTTCCTCGTATTTTATCGCGGCGGCTGTAGGCTCAGGTCCGTCGCAATACTAGTGGACGGTATTTAGATTGACAAGCTTCGCCCAAGTCCGTTCTTCTGGTTTCGTCTTTGAAAAAATTTTCTCCAAAAAGTTGTACTCCTCTAAGTCAACTTGCGGACGCCGTCGCACTGAAAAAAACGGAGAGAAATTTAGGACGGCTATTAAAAAGTTAAAGCAAAATTACCTACGTAACGCGACGGGCTGAACTGTACCAGACGGGTCCATGATGCCCCATGTCCTGTCGACGGGCAGAAAATCCGTCTCCCCCGGGTGGCACATCCAACCGTCACCCTCCAGGAAGAAGTAGCGGCTCTTCCAATCTCGGGAGGAGTCCGGAGTCTCGTAAATGACCTTCAGGACGGACTTCCTAGGAACAAAACTGTACATGCCCCTCGACTTGTCTATCTCGTCCGGACGGTAGCAATGGAGGAACTCCCGTGCGGTCAACGACCTCGTGCCTTTGGACATGGCTCCGTACAAGACCTCCATTGCAATAAAAACCCTCCAGGCGTTGGGGGAAACCTGGCTGACGGATATACCTAAGAAGTGGAGGAGTTCTCGTTTTACCCTGTTCAAGGGGAATCTAAGTCCGGCCTTCAGCGCTTGTTCGTACACCCCCAAGTCATCCACTCCGTCGTAATAACACTTCTCGGATTTGTAGGGTAGACGGATGGGGATGTGATCAGGTATTTGGTAGATCGCCCTAATGGTCTTGAAGTGGACTTCCTTAATTGTTGACACAAATTTGTGCACCGTCCACTCAGGCAGCATGACGAACTCCCTAAGTCCGTCATCCCCGACTACAGTTCTATGTTCTCCACCGTCGTCAGAACCTTCCCCTGGTTCGGCCAACTCCGTATCCTCATTTGTTGAGGACGGTGAAGTGGCAGACGGAGTCCTCTCGATCAATTCGTCCGGATCTTTGTAACCAGACTGGTACAGTTCCTCGTAACCCGCTCCGTCGCGGACGAAGGACTGGTTACTCGACGCACTAGACATTTCCTACAACGGATTGACAAAGCCTAAGACGGACTGTCTAAAATAAAAAAGGGAAGAGACGGATGCAAGAAGTCTAATGTTTCTATCATGACAAATATGAAAACTGAAGGAACATCAAGGGGAACGGATAGGATCACTTACCGAATAAAGGAGCGAACGGGTTGATCTCGTTGCTGGAAGATGTGAACGGGTAAACTCTGAAAAACGACGGACTCGCTCTGGCAGTGAATTTTCTACGCAAAGTAGAAAAATGAAGGAGAAATGCTGGTTTTTATAGGTGGAGTGCACGGAAGACGAAGCGGCACTTCGATCCAAGATACGGACCAATCTACGAGTGACACGTGTCTTCGTCTTAAATGCTTCTGCAGTCTGTCAGACCCCCACAGTCATGACGGTGCCCCTATCCGTCGTCCCCTTTCCGAAGGTCCTCATCACCGACATCCATTGAGCTCTGATCGTCACCTCTCTTACTCCGTCTTCCACCAATCTATACTTATGGTTGCCGCCCCAGTTCTTTGTTACCGTTTGTTCATACCGATCCGTCACCTCATTAAAGACGGACGATCTCTCTTGTTTGTTTTGACCGTCACCCCAATTGACCGTCCGCACTACGGAGACGGGTCAAATGGGGTGAAGGGGGCAGCTGAAGAGGGTAAATTGTGAGATAAGGCCTGATAGGCCCAATGGGCCCATGTCCGCAAGCCCAAAGAAGGTAGAGCCCATCCTTTGCATGGGCCCCTGACAGGACGAAGGCCCGGACTTGCCCACCACGTTTCAAGAAACTTGCTCTACAAGGATGAGAGGCTTGCTCAGCAAGCATGAGAGGCTTGCTCTACAAGGATGAGAGACTTGCTCAGCAAGCTTGAGGGGCTTGCTCTACAAGGAAAGGAGGCAGGACCTCACCACTATAAAAAGGCCCCAACACCCTCACAAAAAGGTACGTGTAACTGACTCCTCTCTAGCACTCTAGAGTTGTAAAAAGCATTTTCTGACTTAACCTTCGGAGGGTGTTTGGCCGGCTCCACACTGGTGCCCTTTGAAGGTGTTTTTGTGTTGTTATTTCTTTCAGGCAACGGTCATTCGAGTACAAGGACTGTGCATCTCACTGGTGAGAATTTCGGCATCATCAGGTAACAAAAGAGGTTCCTTCACTGTGAAAAGCGCGTACTACATTGCTATGCGCATGGTTGATGATCAAGAATTTGGAGAGTGCTCTGCTGTGCATAGTCAAACTTCCTTCTGGAAAGCAATCTGGCATCTCAATATCCCCCCAAAGATCCGGATTTTTGCTTGGAGAGTTTGCAAAAATGGCCTTCCAACCATGCTAAATCTGCGCAGTCGGGGTCTAAATATCTCTGGTTTCTGCCCATTATGTGACAAGGAAATGGAGTCTGTCCAGCATTCCTTGTTCCTTTGCTCCCATGCCAAACTTACTTGGGTTAATTGGCCAGACTGCCCTGTAAGCTTTTCATCTCCAAATGCATCTATTATGGACTCTGTTTCCAAGTTCATTGACTCTTGCTTGACTGAGGAATTGGCCTTATTCTTCACTGTCCTTTGGTCAATCTGGAGGAATAGAAACCAAGCCATTTATGGGGACTCTGCAATTCCGCCAGCCATGGTTTAGGACTCCGCAAAAAGAGCTCACTTGGATTCTGTTGATGCTAGGCTCACCTTTCCCCCTTCTCCACCTCCTGCCCGTGTCCATTAGACTGCTCCCCCTGCTGGCTTCTTCAAGATTAATGTGGACGGTGCTACTGGTGTTGGGGGAGGTAACTCTTGCATTGGGGTTGTCATTTGGGATTCTTCAGGCTTTCCCATTGGCGCTCTCAGCCTGGTTCTCCCTTCTAGCTTCCCTGCTGAAACTACAGAAGCATATGCTCTGCTTCATGGTGTTCTCTTTGCTTTTGAAATGCAGGCCCACCAGGCTCTTTTTGAATCCAACGCTCTATCTATCATCCATGCCTTAATCTCTAAGGTTCCTGGCAGCGATTTTGGTCACATCCTTGAGGACATTCGGGTAGCGTCCAGCTCTTTCAGTTTTTGTTCCTTCCATCACTTGAAGAGGGACGGTAATAGAGCTGCCCACTCCTTGGCATTAGAAGCTAAATGTTCAGGCCAGTCAAAAATATGGAAAGGAATCCCCCCTCCTTGTATTTAGGATATTCTTAGTGATGATCTCTTGTAATCTCTGGCTTTTTGCCTCTGTTGTATTTCTTTCTTATTGGAATGTTATCTCTTCCAAGTTTCCCATCAAAAAAAAAAAAAAAATGACAAGAATGTAGAAATTATTTAATACAATATATCTGGTCATACAACTTACAAGTCAATTTGTTTTGTTTTTCCTTCAATACAGTATATTCTTAACTATAACTTATGACAGTTTTTTTTTTTTTTTCCCCCTAAAAAAGAAAAAGAAAAAGAAAAAAAGAGGCTAATGTGGTTGGTTTCAAAACGTTGATTAGCAGAAAGTTATTAAAATTGGAAATTTATGAGTAATTGAAGGAGGCAAATCAATTTTATACAAAAAGAAAACAAGTCCATTTATTTATGAGTGATGAAACAATTAAAAGAAATATTAATGGATGCCCTAAGAGTATTAATGGATGCCCTAACATTTTATTGGAAAATGATAAAGAAATTAATTTCTCTGATAGTTTTTTATATTTTCCATGAAAGTGGAGTTAAAACTTTCCCAATGTGATTATTAACAATTGCCCTAAGAACACCCATAAACACTTTCACATGTAATGATGTAATTAAACGGTAAATATTACATCTAAAACATGTCAAATATATATAAGGTTTGTGTGTATCAAAAAAAAAAAAAAAGGTGTGTGATTTGCCATATAGCGTTGTTAATCCTAATTCCTATATGGCTTGATGAATTGACTACGTGTCAAGTGTGTGAAACTACAATTGTAACACATGGTCGAGACTAAAAAATTAAGGGGGTGTTTGGTATATGTATTTAAAAATTGAAAACATGTGTGGAAATAAGTGTGAGTGAAAAAATGTGTAAAAATATATGTAATGTTATTTAAAAACTGAACACGTGTTTGAGTGGGATGCCAAACGGGGCCTAAACTTCTGTAACTATATACAAGTATGTAACCCGCGTGTAATTGTAGTGGTACTATTAATGTTAGTTTGAGTTATTAAATATATAGGACATAGTTTGACCAGGACATTTAGAGGTATTAAAATAGTTTTTTCTTGCAATTTTCATGATATTGGTTACGCTAAATTTTTTATTACATTGCTATTACATATATAATTTTCAAAATTATTATTGAATATTACATATACAATATCAATTCCCAATATCAATTCACAATTATTGTATGTGAAATTCTATTAAATATAACACAAAATAAAATAATAAATTGGTCAAATAGTATCTCCTAAATTGAATGAGAATAGGTGCATGAGATCGTTCAGCTCAATTAGAGTTTGTTACATTCAATATCCTCGCATACAAAATATCTGAATAGAAACTATAAAAAAATATATGCTCATTAGCTTAGAGAAAAAATAATAGAAAAAATCTAAACAATTTAATTTGTATGGAAAGCTAACAAAAGCAAAATCCAATTTTGATTTTAATTGAATTTTTCCTAAACTTTGCTTTAAAAAAGCAATATATATATATATATATATATATCTATCTATCTATACTACTAATAAGAGTATTTTCCTATTTTGTCTTCAATTTTTGATGTACCAAAATATCCTCATACAAATTCTAAAATAAAATATCCTTTAGTTTAATTTTTTTTCCTACAAAAAACGAAAAAGGTTAAAAGAGTAATACTATCACATGTACAAAAGGGGAAAAGAAAACCATTATTCTCATTTGTATTCAAAATTTTGATACTTTTTTTGTATTTGTTATCTATTTGAATTCAAATACGTTTATAAAAAAAAAAAAAAAAAAAAAATTTACTTAGGCAAAAATCCAAAACTGACTCTCTAACTTTTAGTATTTTTTTATTTCAGTCCTCTAACTTTCAGTTTTGTCATTTCAGTTATCTAACTTTCAATTTTTGTTAATGTAGTATTTCGTTAGAGCTCAATTAGTTGCTGTCATTAAGGGTGCTGAAACAATGTTGTTTCAGATTTTTTTTAAAATAATTTTAGAATTAAAAGAAAATAAGAAAAATTTGTAAAAAAGAAAAAGAAAACATTTAAGGGTCATTCCCCTTCCCCTAAAATCAAAACAAAGAACACGATGGTATGACACCCAAATCCCTAACTGTGTAAATTTGGGGGTAACGGGTCGGTTTGAGAGAGAGAGAGAGAGAGAGAGAGAGAGAGAGACTGAGTTAAGAAAGAGATCGAGTTTGAGAGAGAGACCAAGATGAAGACCGATTTGTAGAGAGAGATAGAGAGATTGAGACCGAGATAGACCGATCTACACTGAGAAGGTGATGGATTTCTTGACCAAGAAGGTCGTTGTTTTTCCAAAGCCACCTCTTGCGTTGCTTCTTGAGAGCTGAAAATAACACCACACAACTCAACTAAACAAAACCACATCCTAGCTATGAATTTTTCAACGTTTGATGCTCCTATAAATGTAAGTTTTAATACTTGATCTTTCAACTATGAAAACAAAACAAAATTTTTAGTTAGAAGCTGATAAGAACAATGATTGAATACTTGTTGCCTCCAAATCGGTCTCAATCTCTCAATCTTTGCAAATCGGTCTTTATTAGAACTCCACCTTCATCTTGGTCTCTCTCTCATAATTGGTCTCTTTCTCAAACCGATTCAGTCTCTCTCTCTCTCTCAGTCCGACTCAATCTCTCTCTTAAATGAACTTAGTCCCCCTCTCTCAAACCGACTAGCTTTCCGTTTTTACCAAATTTTCTCAGTTAGGGTTTAGGTGTTGTGTTCTTTGTTTTGATTTTAGGGGAAGGGGAACGACGAGCCTTAAATGTTTTTATTTTTTATTTTTTTATACAGATTTTTCTTATTTTCTTTTTATTTTGGAAAAAAAAAAAAAAAGCCGAAACGACGTCATTTCAGCACCCTTAACGGCAATAGCTAACCAAGCTCTAATGGAATACCACATTGAAAAAAAATTGAAAGTTAGAGGACTGAAATGACAAATTGAAAGTTAGAGGACTGAAATGAAAAAGACTGAAAGTTATAGGGTCAATTTTGGATTTTTGCCAATTACTTATTCCAAAACAAACCCACTACCTTAGGTAAAAACTACCTGTATTCAAATGTCTAATTCCTATATGTATTTATCATTTATTTGAATTCAAATACTTCAATTATGTTTTAGGCTATTTCCTTTATCTTCTTCATTCTTCCTAAAATTTAAAACACTATCTCTTTCTCATTTTTAAGTATTATTCTATGTTACCTTACCTTTCTTTAAAAACTATATATATATATATATATATTACTTTTAAATATTATAACACTAAACCAAAAAAAAAAAGAAGCATTATTTTGTCAATTTATTTTACTTTAATAAGATTAAAACGTAAGACACAATGTGTAGAAGTCGACCCATGGGTCGGGTGGGGTTGGATGCCTAACACATTTCCATCTCCATACCTAAATTTCGAACATGTGCTCTGGTAGTAGATCGGTCTTTCCATAAAGGGCGCAATATTTATGGTTCCTAAACCTAATCTAGGTGGTGACTCTATTTTTCCTTCTTCACCCCGGTCCACTCGGCCGAGGCGTACTTCTCCTCCCGTTGCGCTCACAGGGGGTGTTAGAGGAATAAAGCCCAATTGTAGTATAAGCCCAATTCCAATCATTGATGTGCAAGCCGAGAATAATATTTGTACTACAAGTCAATTAACCATGGTCTGTTATGTGATTAGTTTAGGGTTTAAACATTTATAAATTTATATTGGGTTCATTATTATAACTTTAAATTGAGATTATATATAGTAAAGATAAAGTCGTACAGGTTTTTCCTTTGTTGACGTAGGCCATTAAGCATAATCATGTAAACTGTGTGTTTTCTCTTCTCTCTCTGTATTCTTTTTCTTAGATCTGACAGACTGACACTAACTAAAGACAGTGACAAAAAAGAAAGATAGATGAGGACGTGTATTTTTCTTGTTTCAAGAAGAATTCAGTGACACTCGTGCTGCACCTAGTATTTAGTAAGCTTCAGATTATGCAGCAGTGTATAATTAGAGATAACTTAACCACTACTATAACAGAATAACCTTAACTTCATAAAGCCCAAAGCAACAAATTAGTTATTAGCTATGAACTCTATTATCATTATTGGACTATTTGATTGGAAAATTTTCGCTCAAATACTTTTGGACTCAGGAAGCCTCTTTTCGATGGATCAGTTTTCTTACCAACAACGCAAATTGTTTCTTTCCCACTTTAGTATATGTTCTTACTACCGACGAGACAATATAATCAAAGGAATTTTTTAGAAATCTTCATTCTCTAAAAAAGGAAGTAAAGAAACTTAAAAATCAAGATTGTCTCTGTGTGATAAAAAGCTTATAAAGTGATGCTTGAAGACATTAGAAAGATTTATTTGTTTTTTCCTACAGAAAACTTTATTAGTTTAATTAATGAAACCCACGCTTAACACATGATTTTGTAACCCTTTTAGACATTGAATTCATGATATACCGTGATTGGTGGAGTATGAGTGAGATAGGGGATGTGTATTACACATGCTCCCAACCAAGCTCACTGCATTGTGCATTTCTGCTTTCCATTGTTAGCAGTGGTAAAAATACTTGTTTTCTTTAGCCAACTTGAGAGAGAGAGAGAGTGGGGGAAATTAAGAAACCAACGAGAGACTATGATAAACCCAATTCCTGACAGATTAAAGGGCGTATGGGACGAATGGAACATCAGGGGGATCATTCTCGTAAGCCTCTCACTGCAAACCATTTTGATTTTGTTTGCTCCTTTCAGAAAACGCATACCTAAAAAACCAGTGATGTTGCTCATCTGGTCATCTTACTTGCTAGCTGACTGGGCCGCAAGCTTTGCTATTGGACACATCGCCAACAGTCAAGTCCCAGACTCCAAGAATCCCTATACTGATGATAAGGGTTGCCACCTTGTTAATAAAAACTCGATGATCTGTCATGGCACCAATGGTAATAAGGGAGACAAGTCCCATGAGAATGCTGATCTTCTGGCATTTTGGGCTCCCTTCCTTTTGCTACACCTGGGTGGACCTGACCCCATAACTGCATTTTCCCTTGAGGATAATGAGCTCTGGCTTAGGCACCTCTTCAGCCTCCTAGTCCAAGTTGTTGTGACTGGTTATGTGTTCTTGCTCACACTTCCTGAAAACAAGCTATTGGTCCCGACATTGCTCATGTTTCTGGCAGGAATTATCAAGTATTTTGAGCGGACACGTGCATTGTTTGGTGCAAGTTTGGATAGGTTCCGCGAATCCATGCTTAAAGCACCTGATGCGGGGCCCAACTATGCGAAGCTCATGGAGGAATACACTTCGAAGAAGGAAGCAGGACTGCCAACAAGGATAGAAATGACACCAGAGCCTGGTAAAGACTCAAAGCCTGCAAATAAGGCTGAGAATACAGATAAAGCAAAAGAGCTAACGGAACTTGATGTGGTGAGGTATGCTTACAAGCACTTTCAAATATTCAAGGGACTCATCGTTGAGCTTATCTTCAGCTTCCGTGAGCGCAATGAAAGCCGAGAGTTTTTCCGAGGGATAGATGCAGAACACGCGCTTAAAATAATTGATTTAGAACTCAACTTCATCTATGAAGCTCTCTATACCAAGGTGGTTGTGGTGCATAGCACAACTGGATACATATTCCGGGCTATATCCGTTGGTTCAGTTGTGGTGGCCTGTGTAAAGTTCCATTACTTGAACAAGCATTGTTTCACGAAGTTCGATGTCAATGTTACCTACGCTTTGCTAGTTGGCGCTATTTGCCTCGATATTATTGCTCTCCTCATGCTCATTTCCTCTTATTGGACCATGGCTGCTATCAATAACAACAAGCGAACGGGAAAATTAGTTCTTATTGCCCAAAAATATCTTAACATGAAGAAGATAAGCTGGTTTGAAGACCCCGAAAACAAGGAGAAAGTATTGGGAACCTTTATACTATTTCGCAGGTGGTCTGAATCCGTGTCAAGTTTTAATTTGGTATCATATTGCCTCAGGCTACGTCCATATCCAGTCGAAGAGAATTCTAACCTTTTCAAGAAAGGCTGTCGTTATTTGGGCTCTATCTTTGAGTGCTGCTTGCCTTATATCTATAAGGTCATTGATAAGGTCACTGATTATTTGGGTGCTAGGGAGTTTATAAATGAGTGGTGGTATGTGTCTAGCCGCCGACTCCCTAGAAAGCTATGGGAATTTGTCTTTGCTGAGCTGCATGGGAAATCAGAAGATGCCGAGGATTTGGAAACTACCAAAAGGATATGCTCAGCCAGAGGTGCTTATGTTATCCAAGAAGGACAATGGAAGGGAGGCGATGCTCAAGTGTATCAAAAGATAACAGAGGACTATATTGAAAATGTTACTTTTGATGAGAGCCTTCTGTTGTGGCACGTTGCTACCGAACTCTGCTTTCAGGATACCCAAAACCAAAAAGAGAAAAAAGAAGCAGGCAATCCCTGTTATTGTTTCATTTGGTTGTGGCTGAAGCACGTTGTTACTCTTTGCTATCAGAATACCTGTTGGTTGTGGCACGTTGCTACTCAACTTTGCTGCAAAGCAGACAAAAAGGACGCAATTCAATACAATAGTTTTGAAAAAGAAGATTACAAACAGTTCAGCAAGCTCCTCTCAGATTACATGGTATATCTTTTAGTGATGCGGCCTACTATGATGTCCGCTGTGGCTGGTATAGGGCAAATAAGATTTCGGGATACTTGTGCCGAAGCTGAAAAATTCTTTAGCAGAAGGACTTTAGAAAAAGGTCAGGTAAATGAAGCCTGTAGGAAACTCCTTGATGTGGATACAAAAGTTAAGCCTGTTCATGTTAAGGGAGATAGAAGCAAGTCTATATTGTTTGATGCATGTATGCTGGCCAAAGAGCTGAACAAACTGGATAACGATAACAAAGACAATGATGAAAAATGGAAGATAATAAGCAAAGTTTGGGTGGAAATGTTGTCCTATGCCGCTACTCATTGCAGGCCAGCTACCCATGCACAACAAGTAAGTAAAGGTGGACAACTTATTTCTTTTGTTTGGTTACTCATGGCTCATTTTGGTCTGGGGGAGCAATTCCAAATCAATGAGGGCCATGCTAGGGCAAAATTGATTGTGGGAAAGTAGTTGAATAGTAATAAAATGGGTTCTACACCACTATCTATACCACTATGGGAAAGTAGTTGAATCAGTGTTCTATATATTGGTCTTGTTATCTGTGACAAATAATAAAATGGGTTCTATACCACTATGTAAACCGATTCCTTGAATCAGTGTTTAATTTGTTAGTGTTGCATTGGTCTTGTTATCACTACTATATTATTATTATTATTTACTTGTTTTTTATTCTTTAATATTTTTTCTTGAGATAGTTTTAATTTATGATGTTTGTTCCTGATGATAGTTATTTATCATCAGACTAAAACACTAATAGATTTTTGGTATAAGCAGGGGTTGAATTCCAAACCTTTTATACAATCATCAGAGATTTTACTAGTTAATCAGCTAACTAGAATCCACTTTCCCAATACTTCCACTTCCCCAATACTTCTAGTTAGTAATATAACTTTCTAAGTGGGTAAATATATTAAATAATTTAAAATTTTAGGGCTCTAATGAGATTTTTTTTTTTTTTTTTAAAATTTTAATTTCAAATCAACCCAAACTAATGGGAGTTATAGTTTAATTCATCGAATCTTTAGATATATCTTAATTTACCTAATTAATGGTCCCCGTAATTTTTTTATACTCATTTGATTGACCAATATGGAAGGGGGGAGCTGAGGGCAGGGGCCACTATATAGATTTTTATTTTTTGATAATTCAATAATTAATCAAGTAGGAGAAGAGGATATGGATCATGGTTTTTCTTATGAAGGAGATCAAATGATGCTGCCTATAAGCCTCTGGGATACTGCATTGATTTCAGCTTTTAGTACTTTTTCTAAAACCATGATCCATTAAGACAAAATACATTCAAAGTATATATCCCAAACACAAATAAGCTAATCTATATCTACTATACTGATTAATATTGTTTCTGTTTGATCTGAGAGAGAGAGAGAGGGGATAAAAATATGTTGCTCTTATTGTGTAGATAAAAATGATGTTTATTAATTGACTTTCTTACATGTTCCGTTTCCTCGAATTTTGCAATTTCAATTTATTTAGCTAAAACCCTTGATTATTAGTTAATTTAAGATACTTCTACAATATTAATTGAAAATTTGCAGCTTCGGTTAATAAAAAGATGTGTTTGATATATTTGTTTATTAGATAAAGAACGATTTTTTTTGTTTTTGTTTTTTGGCTATAGAAAGAAAACAATAGATATTGAATTATGTTAAAGGCATATTTGTTATTTATTTATTTTCTTAAATAAGAAATTATTATATAGACTTTTATATGTTTATATTGTACTTAGGATTCAGATCCTTTAGATTTCTTAGGATATTCTATCAAAATTTTTTTCTTAAATGCTAACCATTCTTTGATGTAATTGTCTGGATTTTGTCATGTCAGCATTCTACTAACAACAATCTCAATTGTTTTGTTTATAACATTAGTTTATTATTTTAAGAGTATTATTAGTGGAATATTGACACGACAAAATCTAGACTCTTAAATTATAAAAGAGTGGTTAGGATTTAAGGGAATCTATTGATTGAGTACTCTAGGAAATCTAGAAAATCTGAATCCTATACAATATATATATATATATTTATATATATATATATATATATATTTATATATATCACTTTTTGCAACTATGTACAACATTTGTCACCTTTTATGTGATTGTACCATACAATATGAATGTTCACTTAGTGTGTAAAACACAAGTAATTGTTTAGACCCCTAAATTCAAATTATCTAATACAAGCTTATATTCAAACAATTGATGTGCATAATGATAAATATAAGCAATACCCAAATTGGCAAAATACTCTAAATTATAATTAATCACAAACACAGTAGCAATTAAAAGGAATAGAGTAGGGAAGGTAGAAGTAAACACAAAGATAACACCGAGATGTGTTATCGAAGAGGAAACCGAAGAACTCGGTAAAAAACCTCTTCGCCACCATCCAAGCGGTAAAATGATCCACTAGAAAATTAGTTGGAATACGTGAATAGAAACAAACCCTCCAAGCCTAATCTACCAGATGCACCTAAGCCCTCCAAGTTTCTTGCTCCAACAGGATTAAACCTAACCTTGTCTTTTCTAACTTTCCGAATCCTGCAATAAGCTTCATATTTCATCCGCCATCTTTGGCATCTTCCAAAGCTTCCCAAGCTCCAAAAACACTCTTAACACTCTAAATGGGTGTAGGTCGTGTTTGGATACAAATCTCCTCTTAATGGGTATAACAATGGGAGAAGGAAGTAGAAGAGACTACAAAGATTTCTCTCTAAGAATGAGTAACTCTCTCTCTAATAAGGTGGGTGTGTTGTAGAAACATTTCTTAGGGTTTTTCTCTCAATAAGCTCCTTATAATTTCTGTGGGTAATGAGGGTATATATAGTATGAATGATGGGTAAATAGGTCACACTCAAAAATCCTTTAACTAGTGAAATTCGTGGGTCACTCGCGGGTCACCTGAGTCATGAAAACAGTTGGCACAGCTAGCACATGACTTTTCAACTTCCACAATTAGCACTTGACTCTTCATCTTTTGGCATGTGCTCCTCATGTGACTTTTAGCTGTCTTGATTAATTAAGGATAAGGTTGCCTGCCTAAAATGAAGGTGCTGTGTAGCTATGATGTGGCTATATAAATTCAAATTTAAATCAAAATTGTGTAGCAGCTGTAGTGAGATAATTTAGTTCTTGATTTGAATTGTAATAGAGTTTTAGATTGAGATAAGATAAGATAGGATATGGTAGAGTTATTTTTATTTTGAATTCCTTTGTATTTGAATTTGTATAGTTGTATAACTCTATAAATGATAAGTCCCCAAATCAGATTGGATTGGGTATGCAAAATCATATCAGATAACTATTATCTTTACATGGTATCAGAGCTGTTTGTAACTCAAGTTTAATTTTTTTCTCCTCCTGGCCTTTTCCTCAACGTCTACTACCTTTACCCTAAACACAATGACTACACCTTCTCCCACCACACTCACTCCCATTCATCACCTCATTACCATCAAATTAACTCGTGAGAACTACCTATTATGGAAAGCTCAAATTGTTCCATATCTCAAGGGGCAACATCTCTATGGCTATCTCGATGGAAGCATTGCTGCTCTACCTCAATCTCTCACTATTGAAGCCGGTGGAGATGTACAAGTCATCCAAAATCCGGACTTCGGTCATTGGTATTTACAAGACCAAATGATCCTTAGTGCCATAATATCCTCCATCTCTGAGCGTATTCTAGCTCATGTGGTCAAATTCAACACATCAAGGGACGTGTGGCAAGCTTTAGAGAAAATGTTTACCTCTCAGTCAAGGGCTCGAACAATGCAAATCCACTATCAACTCGCCACTTTGAAGAAAGGCAATTCCTTAATTGCTGATTATTTTCACCAGTTTACAACATTGGTTGATGCACTTGCTGCTACTGTTCATGCCTTGAACAATTTTGAAATCACCTCATTTCTTCTAGCTGGTCTAGGATCTGAATATGATTTCTTTGTTACATCTGTGACCACAAGGGTTGATCCTCTTACCATTGATGAATTAAATGGGCATTTGTTAGCTCATGAATTGCGGCTTGAACATCAACAGCCAATTGTTGACCTTCAACTTGCCGAGCAAATTTTGCAGTAGGACATGGAAACTCCTGCGGTGGTTGTGGTGGCGGCAGTTCTTTTCAATTTGGCCGTGGGTCTTCCTCTAGTAATCAAAAAACTTCTCGAGGCCGTGGGTGTGGAAATGGTTCTTAAACAAACCGTTCTGTGTGTCAAGTTTGCCACAAACCTAGTCATATGGCTTTGAAGTACTATCACAGGTTTGATAATTCTTATTCTGCCAATCCTAGCAGCAACATGCACGCCTTGCTCACTACTCCTCAGATGGCTCCTAATCTCAATTGGTACACGGATTCTAGAGCCATTCATCATCTCACTGTTGATCTTGCAAACCTGAATCTGAAGATTAACGAGTATCATGGTCCTGATCAAATTTGCATTGGTAACGGTCTTGGTTTGACTGTAAAACAAATTGGTTCTACTCATTTATCCACTCCCACTTCTTCCTTTCTCTTAAATGATGTTTTACATGTTCCTCATATTACCAAAAATTTGATTTCATTTATCCACTCACAAATTTACTACTGACACTAATATATTAATTGAATTTCACCCTACTCATTTCATTGTGAAGGATCGCACAACAAGGAAGGTTTTGCCACGCGGGTTGAGTAAAGATGGACTGTATCTGTTTCCTTCTGCTTTCAATAAAATTCCTTCGTCGGCTTCTGCCTTTGTTGGTGAATGTACTTCTCCAAATCAATATCATTCATGCTTGGGACATCCTGCTTTTAGAGTTGTTCGTCATGTTCTTTCTAGGTATAGCTTGCCTTTTAGTTCAAATAAAACTGTTCACCCCTGTTCTGCTTGTTTCAATTCTAAGAGTAAACAACTTCCTTTTGCTTTATCATGTACTCAAGTTAATTTTCCCTTGGAATTAATTTTTACTGAAGTTTGGGGTCCTTCTCCTATTTGTTCTAAATCTGGTTCTAAATATTATGTTTCCTTTATGGATGCTTACAGTCGTTATAATTGGCTCTATCGACAAATAAAAGTGATGTTCTCTCTATTTTTATTAAATGGCAAAAATAATTTGAACAATAATTTAATACCACAATTAAAATGGTTCAATCTGATTGGACAATTCTGTTGCCTCTCACTTAAATTCCATGTCATCAAGTGTAGATTCATCTCAGACACAATTTACTACTGACACTAATATATTAATTGAATTTCACCCTACTCATTTCATTGTGAAGGATCGCATAACAGGGAAGGTTTTGCTACGCGGGCTGAGTAAAGATGGACTGTATTTGTTTCCTTCTACTTTCAATAAAATTCCTTCGTTGTCTTCTGCCTTTGTTGGTGAACGTACTTCTCCAAATCAATATCATTCATGCTTGGGACATCTTGCTTTTAGAGTTGTTTGTCATGTTCTTTCTAGGTTTAGCTTGCCTTTTAGTTCAAATAAAACTGTTCACTCTTGTTCTGCTTGTTTCAATTCTAAGAGTAAACAACTTCCTTTTGCTTTATCATGTACTCAAGTTAATTTTCCCTTGGAATTAATTTTTACTGATGTTTGGGGTCCTTCTCCTATTTGTTCTAAATCTGGTTCTAAATATTATGTTTCCTTTATGGATGCTTACAGTCGCTATAATTGGCTCTATCCCATGACAAATAAAAGTGATGTTCTCTCTATTTTTATTAAATGGAAAAATAAGTTGAACAATAATTTAATACCACAATTAAAATGGTTCAATCTGATTGGACAGTTCTGTTGCCTTTCACTTAAATTCCATGTCATCAAGTGCAGATTCATCTCAGGTACAATCTATTGACCCAGGGATAGCATTGTCTACTCGTATTGGGCCTCAATTTTCTCATACACCCCTTTCTTAAGCTTCGACCCACTCTCCAATTTCTCCTAATGCAACTCTTGGCCCACCAGGTGCAGCCCAACCTGCCTCTTACCCTATAACTATACTTGATCAGGATCATGCCTCATCACAGATTCACGCTGAGCCATTTATTTTGGATCTCCCTTCTTTCAATCAGCCTTCTGCCTCTTCACACCAAGATTTGCCTTCTCATCCCATGACTACTCGCTCCAAGAATCACATCTCCAAGCCTAAGTCCTTCACTGATGGGACTGTAAGATATCCTTTGCCTCGTGCTTTCCTTGCAGATGGTGTTGATGTGGCTGTCTCGGCCGAACCAACTTGCTACACCTCGGCAAGGATCCTAAATGGTGTGCTGCAATGAATCTTGAATTTGATGCATTACTCAAGAATTAGAATTGGGATCTTATTCCTTCTCATCTTGCTTGAAATATAATTGGCTGCAAGTGGGTGTTTCGAATTAAGAGGCTTGTCGATGGCTCATTTGAAAGATACAAAGCCCGTCTCGTTGCCAAGGGCTTCCATCAGGTTCCTGGTGTTAATTATGGTGAGACTTTCAGACCTGTGATCAAACCCACTACGGTACGCATCGTCTTGTCTCTTGTTGTGTCTAAAGGATGGGTTTTACGTCAATTTGATGTTCAAAATGCCTTTTTACATGGCCATTTGTATGAGGATGTTTACATGTCTCAATCTCCGGGGTTTTCTCATCCTCAATTCCCTGATCATGTCTGCAAATTGAAAAAGGCGCTCTATGGGTTAAAGTAATCTCCTCTAGCGTAGTTTTCTCGCCTCAATTCTCGGTTACTTGCATTGGGTTTTCATGGTTCACGATCTGATTCATCTCTGTTTATTTATCATAGTGCCGTTGTCACTATTTATTTTCTAATAAATGTGGATGATTAATTGTTACTGCATCTCAACCTTTGGTCATTGATGCTCTGCTTCGTCACTTGCAACTTGATTTTGCCATAAAAGATTTAGGCAATTTGAATTTCTTTCTTGGTGTTGAAGTCTTGCCTAATTCTATTGGATTGTTGTTATCCCAGAAACGATATATTCTGGACCTTTTAGGCAAAATAAGGATGCTAGAAGCAAAGCCCCTTAGTTCTCCAATGGCTTCCTCTACTAATCTCTTTGCCTTTGAAGGGGATCCTCTCCCTAATGCTACCTTATACAGAAGCACTATTGGAGCCTTGCAATACTTGTCTTTCACTCGCCCTGACATTAATTTTACTGTCAACAAACTTTCTTAGTTTATGCATCGTCCAACTACCATTCATTGGCAAGCTGTCAAGAGACTTCTACATTACCTCAAACAAACCATTTACTTTGGTTTACAGTTGAAGCGATCAAAAACTCACTCTCTTCAAGTTTTCTCTGATGCAGATTGGGTTGGATGTCGCGATGATTGGCGTTCAATTGGGGGCTTTTGTGTATTTCTTGGTGACAATCTAATTTCTTGGGGCTGCAAAAAGCAAAAGATTGTTGCTCGGTCTAGTACAGACACAGAATATAAAGCTCTTGCTAATGCTGCTGTAGAAACTAAGTGGTTGTGCGCTCTTCTTTTTAAGTTTGGTGCCCCTGTCACTTGCTCTCCAGTGCTATGGTGTGACAACATTGGTGCAACTTATTTGTCATCAAATCCGGTTTTCCATGCTCGTACAAAGCATGTTGAGATCGATTTCCATTTTGTTCGAGATATGGTTACTGATGGTTCTCTTGTGATTCGTTTTTTGTCCAGCAAAGATTAGTTAGCTGATTTCTTTACAAAGCCTTTTTCTTCATCTCGGTTTGCTCTGCTTCAGACCAATCTTAACGTCCTTCCAACACGGTTGAGCTTGAGGGGGAGTGTTAAGGATAAGGTTGCTAGCCCAAAATGTGTTGGAAAAATACATGTTTGTATCGCATACAAAACATACACAGTGGAAAATTAATGAATCTTCTTCATTTGTAATTGATAACATGTACTATGTAAGTTTCAGAGTTTAAGAACAAGAAAGCGTACTTCGGTGTGGTGAAATTCAAAAACAAAAGATTAGAAGTACTTGAGAACACTTTTAATCTCCACTCCAATTCCACTTAATGCCCAAGAATTGTGGTCTCTCAATCAGTTTCCAAGGGAGAATAAGAGAGTAGCTTATACTTACATACACACTATTTCATTTCCTTATACGATCTTAACAAAAAACCCCTTATGAAATTCTGTATGTTTCTCTCGTTATATATAACTGATTGTCTAATTTGGCTAGCTTTTCGGGTAATTCCAATTGAGTTTTAGTATGTGGCTTAGAGTGGGACCAAAAGGGAACAAATAAGACTCTAACTCCAATGGGCCTTGAGCTTTTCTGTCAACTCTTGACAAGTCCAAAGTTACCATTAATTATGTTCAATACCACTATATGAATATAATTGCATTCTAAGTCTTATTAATAAACTTTATTATACGTGCAACTCCTTCATTAAAATATTTGTAGCAATACAAAGTTATGAATGTTGATTGCCACTTTGAAGATTACTACATCTTAATTCTTGAGTACCCGGTTTAATCCTTTAAGTTATTCATCATATATTTATAAAATCCAATTTCGTAAATATATACTTTAGTAACTCCTTACTAAAGTGGTTGGGCCCAACACTCTGAATAACCAAACCTATTAAACTTATCTCAATGAAATACTTTATATCTCTGTTAAGAGATTATGAATTCCATCTTGAGAATATATGTTCTATCAACATTAAATACAGCTGCCCAACATACTAAGGTTTTGATTGTGACTTTAGATCTCACCTTGATATATCAAAGCAACTTACACCTCATGATTAGGTTCATTATTCTCCTAGGATTTATAGTTGATGTAAATAAAAGTTGTGAGATTTATTATTCATTTGATAGTCATTAGGAGAATAATAAATCTCACAACGGTCCAGTTCAATATGTCTTAATTCTTAAAACATATCAACATATCAACTAGAAGTCTCCACTTTCTTGATCAAGACAAATCATCTTAGTTGATATGTTATAGCCTTCGTAGATGAAATGCTCAATTTCATTACTGACTACGAATTAAAATTCTGAGTTTACAAAGAACTTGTGATTTATATCTTCTGAGACTAAATTACATAAATCACATACTATGCATCTCATGGACTAAGATAATGTCCCATTAGTTCATTTAGAAATAGTCTCATATAATCAAACAATTTAATTATTTATGACATGTCAATAAATTGGATTTTAGGGCATAAACCCCAACAAAATGATGGTGTCGAGTAGCTGTGATGTGGCTGTATAAATTCAAATTTAAATCAGAATTGTGTAGCAGTTGTAGTGAGATAATTCAGTTCTTCATTTAAATTGTAACAGGGTTTTAGATTGAGATATGATAAGATAGGATAGGGTAGAGTTATTTGTATTTTGAATTTCCTTTGTATTTGAATTTGTATAGTTGTATAACTCTATAAATGATAAGTCCCAAATTAGATTGGATTGGGTTTGCAAAATCATATTAGATAACTATTGTCTTTACATGATCAAATCTCCACCATTTAATACTAAACCCATTACAAATAAAACCCACAGAAATACAAAATTTTTTTTTTATGCAATTACAACACTTTTTGTTATGGAATAAGCCAATACTAATGTTTTGAGAAAAATCATAACTTAACACAATATAAAAGAATAATTTTTCTTATTATATAAAACGAAAAATTCTTAGTACACCAAATATTCCTAGTTAACTAAACCAAGCCGTACAAACATAGATTAGTACAAAACAAGCCATTGAAGGCATACCAAACACAATAAGACACTTTCAATCCCCCCCCCCCCCCCCCCGCCCCCCCCCCCCAAAAAAAAAAAAAAAAAAAACCTATATAACACGCACATATAGATAGCACCATATCGCGCACGTACACAATTGATTTCCTCCAGCAAAATCCTGGAGACAATTAATTGTGAGGCCTAACTAATTGTTAACTAACTAAAACGCATACAAACATAGCAAGGTCCTCCATAGAACCCTGATACACATCCTCGGTCACCGATCAGATTCCTGATACTCTCCCTCTTTGGACAGTTTAATTTGACCAAAAAGCTCTCCAAGTTTTAAGGGGAAAAAAAAAATAGTTGGTGCAATTTAGTTATTTTTTTATGCATTTCTCGCATTGGATACAAGAAGGATATCGATTGTACTAATAAACAGAATATTAACCTGCAGTACTTACAAGCAAGAATAAACAGCATGCACAGGCAGCACAGCAAGAATATTCAAATTTACATATATCATTGATAACTCAAACTCAAAAGTAAACACACAAATCACGATTTGGTTGAGCACATATATAGTTCTAAACCTCGACTGCCAAGGAAAGAATAGCGGCAGACATCTCTCATTCGCACAAAAGCGATATGCCTGAAAGTGGAATCGAAAATAAAAGCAGTTAAAGTTTATTTTTCATATGGCAAAGCAATCAACTAAGATTAGTCCAGGAGCAAAAATTCAATTGCCAAGTCAAGAATAGTTTTAGAGCAGACAAAGAGACTTGCATTGCGAATTGAAGAAAAAGTAAAAAAGCACGACAGAGCACATTCGTGAAACCGTGAAAGTAATAGGCAATTTAGAAGATAAAAGTGAGGAAAGAACTCCGAATGCCAAGTAAGGAATACTCTATCAGCAGAGAGCTCATCTTCACGCAAAATTCAAGAAAAAGTACATGAAGACTGTGCACAAATGAATAGACTGTCTTGCAAATTAAAATGGGTCTTGTTAAGTAGTGTCCATATTCATTATTTAATATTTCAATTATGAATTGCAATTCACACTTTCCAAAATAAAAAATCCTTTTATCAATAATTTATTACTCTCATGTTACACTTACCTCTTAAACTATAAGAATACACGTCCATATAAAAAAAAATTATAAGAATACACATTTACCCTCATAAATTATTACTCCGGGCCCTGCACACTTCTCACCCTACTATTTAGTCAGCTGTTAATTTGGACGGAATTTAGAGTTATATGCAAGTCATGTGACAGCTGCAAAGGTGGCATGTAATTAAAATACCAAATTACCCCCTTTTAATCTCTTAAAACAACACAGCTTTCCCTCTCATGTTTTGTTACAGTCCTATACTCCTATCTTTCTCCTCTGTTTCTTTTTCCTATTCATTTCTTAAACCATGTGGTTATCACAAAGGTTAGGGATTAAGAAGATAATGTATTGATGTTGAGCAAAAATTGAATTTGGATTTTATAGATTGTCAAACATTACTGGAACCCGTGGCCACACATAAATAAAATGCCAATTGCATTCGTATATCAAAGGAGAGCGTGTATATCAGTGTGAATATGTATTAACCCAATATAATGTAGAACATGTGCTTGTTTCAAACAAATTAAAATGAAATAAGAAAAAGAAGCAGAAGATAAAGATAGGAACCAACCTGATCGTGAGAGGCAGAGAACTGTGGTGTCAAAAAAGGGAAAAAGTAAGATTTTAAAAAACTGTACATACAAATTAAAAGCTAAAAACTAAAGCTGGTGCCAAATAGACTCTAAGATTAAAAAGGGTACTTTGATCTTTTAATTATATGCCACCTTTGTAGTTGTCACATGACATGACTTCCATGTGAGTCTAAATTTTGTCTAAATTAAAGGACATCTAAACTGTGGGGTTGCAAAGTGAGCATGGATTAAGGGTTCGTTTAATTGGAGGGGTGGAAAAGTGAGAAGGTAGAAAATTGTGAGAGGATGAAAAAGTGGGAGAATAGAAAAAATTTTAATTTCTTTCTTTTTTGTTTGGTTGGGAGTGGAAAAATGAAAAGATGGAAAAAGTGAGTTTGTATAAATTTACTTATATACCCTTGTTAAAAAATGATAGCCAATTAAAACAAAAAAGTAACAAACAACCGGAAAAAAAAAATCAACCAAATTATTAAAAAATAAAAATCATGTAAAAAAAAAATCATGTCTAGTTAAAACAAAGAAAAAGGAAAAAAAGAAAAAAAAAAGGAAGAAGAATAAGAAGAAGGCAACTCCTAGGAAATCCAAAAAAAAAAAAAAAGGAAGAAGAAGAAGAAGAAGCCAACGTCCAGCTTAGGAAAGGAAAAGAAAAGAAAAAAAGAAAAAGAAAAGAAAAGGAATTGGATGAATTCTTATGTGCTTTTGTATATGGACATTTTTGTCCATAAATAGCTTCATTTTCTTCTTTCAGTTTTCTCTCCAATTCGGGGAGAGAAAACTTTTTGGTGGGCCAGGGGAGAAATATATGAGCATTACCATCTCTTTTCCTTCTTCCGCACCTAACCAAACACAATCCAAAAAAATTTTCCTTCTTAATTTTTCTTCAAAGTTTTTCATCCACCCTATTTCACCTCCAAACAAACACACCCTAATAATTTAAGGGGAAAAGTATGCATTTTCATAGTTTAGACAATAAAGTATAATTTTTCATTTTTCCTATTATTATTATTATTATTATTAAATGTGTATAAGAACACTATTTGATACAATACTAAATTCCAAGGTTTTAAATTCCGTTTTGTCCTATTTTTTTTTTCCATTTCGGTGCCTAAACCTTGTTATGGTTCAGTCTAAATTCTAGTATGTTTTGGTGTTTCAAACAAATTTTGGGAAAAAACAAGAGCGGGGCTAATAGTTTAGGGGGGTAAGTGTAGAATGGGGTATAGTTTAAAGGGTAAAGTGTATATTTTCATAATTTAGGGGGGGTCAGTGTTGGTCATAGTTTAAGTAAAGTGTAATTTTCCAAAAGAAAAACATATAGAAAAAATAAATTAAAAATTTACCATGAAGTACCATGAAGGGTATGGAGTGTGAAAGTGGGAAGGTCATGAAGACCAAGATGGAGATGGAGACAATCATTGGTAGAGGAAAAGCTAAGAAAATTATGGTTTTTGTTAATGAGAAGAGAAATCTAAGACCGAAGGGCATAAATAATAATGACTCTAGGAAATTTTGAGGGATTTAAAAAAAAATTGTTTTTTTGGTTTTATGGTTTGCTTGTTTTGGTTGGTTGGCTTGGGATGTTAGTGTATGTTTGGAAATTGCTAATTTAGTTTTTTGCTAAAAAAATTTGTTGAAAGTGTGCTAAAGTATACTTATAATTTGAAAAAGTGAGGAAAAGTAAGGTTTTCGTGGTGAGAAGGGTGTGTTTAGATGAGCTGTTGCAAAACGGAATTTTGAATTTAAAAACACACTTTTAGACTCCTGAAACGCCTATCTGAATGGACCCTAAGTGATTGTTGAAGAAAACACTAAACATGGAATCTGGGAGGGAGGGATGAATGAAACAGGTGATACTATTTCTGTTACTATTGTTGTTGTTGTAGCATTTATTTTCATTATCAGTTTCCTTTCTATAGTCACCAATGGGTAATCACTTTGAATAGATTTGAGTGTCAAATTATGCTTGAGTGAGTTTATTTTCTTTAATTTATTTTTAGTTCTAAAAAAATACTTATTTTTTAGTTTAAATATTTTAAATAAAAAATAAAGTTAAAAAGTTGTACATATCTATTATGAGTTCCACTTAGCTTAAATAATAAAATTTATTGCCATCAAATGAGTGACTTAGATATGAATCATGCTCTAGCCTATGGCTATATGAAAAATAAAACTCACTATCATCTTAGGTTGATGATAAAAAGCAAATCAGCACCAAGGGTACATCACACATCTCTGACTTGTGGTTTCAGTTGTTGGTTGATCATAAAATGAAGATGGTTATTGATAAAATTATAAATTACAAACACATGCTTTCTTACAATTTATTGAATTGGTCTAACATCACATTCGCATATCATCACCACTATTACTATTTTTACAAAATAATTATATATTTTTTACCTTAGTAAATTATGAAGAAAAAAAAAGTGTAAAATAGGACAAGGTATGCCTCAAAACTAGTTTGGAGGAATCTTCCCCAACCCACAATGTGATGATTTATAAAATTTTCAACATGTATTATTTAAACAAATCACATAATTTATATAAAATGTCATGTGACTAAATGTATATATAGATAGTCTTCAATTTTAAACATTACGTAATGAGTGACTAGATGAATTTTTCTCCGTACCAGTTTGGAAATAAAATTTTCTATAAAAAATGCCTACATAAACTATTTGGCTTTACGTTTAGCGAGGCTTAAAAGACTTTTAGCTCCATTAAAGCTCTTTCAAAAATTTTGCCACTTGTTTTGCAATTAATTTTGTTGGAGTTTTTCTTCACTTTTTTCAACTTTAAGATGAAATATATATAAGCTAAAGCATGTTGGTTTGATTGACAGAAGGTTGATACTTGACAACACATATCCATTTGGGTTAAGTAGCGGGTTCCCATATGAATAGTTTGGGATTTTGGGGGAAAAAGGGTTTGCACTTCCCATATGAATAGTTAAACCGATTAGTGTCGATACCGCATGAAATAGGAGGTGTACACAACTGTAACTCTAAAATATTTATTTGGTCACATAAATTTAAATTCAATATGTGTCATTGCAGTGTTGGAAGCAATTTTACAACTCGACAAAGAAGTTAAATTTCCTTGAGACGGAAGCAAAGCAAGTAGGAAGGGAATTCATAGTTTTTTTTTTTATATAGAAATTTGAAGTACACGATCTTGATATTATTCCAAGTAAACTTGTCTTTAATTAAAATCTCATTAATACCCCTGTGCACTCTTGGTGTGATGGTCATTTCACAAGTATAAGTGCTTATGGGGTGTAAGAAGCAAAAGCCAGAGTTCAAGTCTCCAGAAAAGAGTTTCACACACATATACACTTTAGATTAGGTTAGAGTAGAAATTCTATATATCTTGTATATATAAAAAAAAAAAAAAAAAAACTCATTAATAAGTATGAGTTTTATAAATAAAATAAAATTGTAGTGAATGCATCTGGGGGGTTTTCTTGAAGTTATATACTTATATGCGAGATTTTATGAAGGTAGGAGTTTAGAAAACAAAGGTATTGGGACTTAGGGCCTAGGGCCTAGGGCCTAGGGGTTTCTTGGTATAGTATATATACAACCATACACGCTTCAATTCCAAATCAAGAATAAAGAAAAGAAATACAAGTAAAAAAGAATTTTCTTACTCTTTCTTCTCCGCTCTCTCTCCCTTTGTGTGCTTAATTTGTGAGTGAGTGTTTGGGAATGCAGGTGAGGAAAGGCCCACCAATTTTTCAACAGATATTAAATAAAAATAAATAAAGCTTTCCAATCTCAGTAGCAATTTATTTATATATAAAAAAAGTGATTCTATATGAAAAATCAAAAAGGGAAGTCCTGGAGAAAGCAAAATAAAACTAGAGAATGAAATCAAATAATGCACTTATTAGCAACACAAAGAAAATTGAAATTTGCTTTGCTAGCTCTCTAACTTTGTTAGTAGTGTTATGAAATTAACGCAAATGATAATTCTTGCGAGAAAACCAAAATGAACAATTAAAACAATTAGTGTCGTTACTGCATGACATAGATGGTCTAAACAACTATATAACTCTGAATTATATACTTGGTGACATGAGTTTATATTCAATGTGTTATTGCCGTGCTAGAAGCAATTTTACAAGTTAGAATAGAACTTAAAACTTTCCTTGTGTTAAATTACCAATTGTTCCAAAAACTTAGGCTATGTTGTTAACAGTTTTTGTTTTCTATGGGAATAAAAAAAAAAAATCAATTTTCTTGTATTTTTGAAATAAAAAACATGTTTGGTTAGCATAAATATAAAAAATAGTTTTCTGAAGAAAAAAAAAAATACTAAATATGTTGTTACTAGGATTTGAATTCTAGCGCTAACTCATTAAATGAGACGGATTCATCAAATCAGGTGTATGTTTTTATTGACTTTTGAAAACTAGAAACTGAAAATAGTCTAATACCTGTTTTCAATTTTCTTCGCAGATTGAGTTTTGAGAACAATTTTTGTTTTTAGTTCATTTTGGGATATGGTAAATTTAATCATTTAGCCACATATTTTTAATACTCCCCTTCATGTGTGGGCCAAATTACCTTTAATCGGTGAGGCACAACACGTGAAAATTTAAATGGAAAGTAGAGTAGAGGAGACAATAATTTAATTTAGGATCTCAAAAGGTTTTGGAATATGGTAAATATAATTATTTAAGGTTTTAACCACATATTTCTAGTACCTTGAGATGGAAGCAAAAACTTTCCCAATTGAGATAGAAGCAAAGTAAGAAGGATTTGTATATATATATATTTTTAGGAATTCCAGTTACATGATCTATTTATTAAATCAAATTAATTAAATATTTCCAAACTCAATAGAAATTTAGCTAGAGAAATAACTGATCATAACGAAAAATGCAAAAAGAGAAAGTCTTGGAGAATGTACAAGAAAACTAGAGAATGAAATCAGGTAATGCACTTATTGACCATTGACCACACAAGAAAAATGAATGTTTTGCTTTGCTATCTAACTTAGACAATAGTGCAATGAATTTAAGGTAGATAACAGTTCTATTTTCAAAATAACTAGAATGAACAGTTAAACCAATAGTGATACTGCTCCTGGGCATAGATGATTTACACAATTGTAACTCCGAACTATTTTACAACTTGGAATAGAACTTAACTTTACTCATAATGGATGCTATGAGTAAAGATATGTGCTTCTTCATTATATTAAAATGATAGCTTTAGAATCTTCTTTTATATATATTTTTTTAAAAACTTTACTTGAGAAGGAAGCAAAGAAAGCAGGAAGCACCTTGCATAATTCTTTTCTTTTTAAGAATTTTGGGTACAAGATCTTGATTTTAAATCAATTAAATAAAGCTTTCCAAACTCAACATAAGTCCATGAGAATGCAAAAGAAAACTAGAGAATGGTATCAAATAATGCAAACACAAGAAAAATGAAGATTTACTTTGCCAAAATTAACATAGATGACATCTCTAATGCCAAAATTAGAATGAAAAGTTAAACTAATCAGTTTTGTTATGGCATGGCATAGATGTCTACACAAGTGTAACTCTGAATTATTTATTTGTTTACATGAGTTTAGAATGAATATGTCATTGCAGTGCTGGAAGCAATTTTACAAGTTGGAATACAACTTAATTTTTATTGAGATGGAAGCCAAGCTAGTAGGAAGAGCCTTCAAATTAAGCTTTTCAAACTTGATAGAAATTTAGTTATAGAAATAACTGTTCCTAATGATAAATTAAAAAAAAAAAAAAAAAAATCTCGTGAATACAAAAGAAAGCTAAAGATTGAGGGGAGGTTTGGATTCGGCTTATTGCGCCCACGTTTTGCTTTTAACGCGTTTTAGCCTTTTTTTTTTTTTTGGTAGCCGCACTTGTTGACTTTTTGTCTGTGAACAGTGTATTCGTGCATTATTCATGGACCCACAAATTTCACTTTTCAGCAACTTTTTCATTAAAAATGGGTCTCACGGTATTATTCACACATTTAAAAATTATTTTGCTATAATATTTTCAGTTTTCAGTTTCAGCAAAATAAATTCTATCCAAACAGACCCTGAAATTAAATAATACACTTATTATTAGGAACACAAGATAATTGAAGATTTCATTTATTAAAATAAAAAAAACATAAATTATATTTTAAATCCTAATTTAAGGTGGTATCAAATTAAACCTTATATATTCGTTAGTTTTAAATTAGAGTCTGACTGACTCATGAAGATAGGGATAGAACTATGCTTGGACCGGGGGGCCATTGGCCCAATGAGAAAAAGCAAAATATATAATATATAAAGCTTGTTTTTTAATTTTCATGTTTCATTTTTGTTCAATACTTCCATGCTTTCACAAAAAGTACACTTTCTTTATTCAAATTTTCATTAAATTTTGATTTTTTTTGGGTTTTTTTCTGGGTTTTAAATGATTTATGAAATTTATCTTAAAGCATTAGCATAGGATAATTGCAACTTAAGTGTTTGATGAAGTTCCCCAAAGAAACTTGGGATAAAAACACACACACACACACACACACACACATGTATGTATATATTCTTTTATAAGTTGCGTGGATAAAACACATGGTTGTCTTTGAGTTATAACAAATTTTTTAAGCATTTGGGTTTGAGTGTATCTTGCCTCCCCTTATTCGAAATCCTAGCTCCGCCCCTGCATGAAGAGACACTAAACTTAATTTTTTCTCCTGCCGCTTTATTTATTTGACCTTGCACTTTGTTGTGCGTAAAGAATGAACATCTTCTAATTTTAGCATGACTATGCATTTTATGGGAATGCTTGATAAACTATAAAATTGGTTCAAATTTGATGAAAGTTTAACAAATAATAAAATTAGTTCAGCTTTGAACTGTTTTATTTTATATTTAGTGTATTTAGACTTTAGTTGGAACCAATTTTGGTGGGAACTAATATTATGCCCGTCCAATGCTTGTAAACAAAAGAAAAATATTTCAAAAATATATTAAAATTGAATAATAAATAGATAGTAAATATAAATAATAAAAAATATTTTTAAGTCACATGATAAATGCACGTAGTGTAAGTCTAAGTTTTGAATCTTTTCATAAAAAATAAATATAATAATTTTATAAAAAATATATAATATAAATAATGAAAAAACTTTTAAAAATATTGAAAACTTTGATAAATGAGTTTTAATCAAAGTAGTATTTTAATTTTCTAAATAAAAATTTTGCAATAGAGTTTCAATTGAAGTAGACTATGTTAATAATTTAACATGTAGTACTTTTTTTTTCTTAAAAAAAAAAACTTGTTGTACTAGATTGAACTACATAGTGCTAGCATGTTATGTATGCCGAAACTTTTATTATTAAAACAAAAAAATAGGGTAGATTATTAAAACAATATAGAATAAATAATGATTTCTTTCAACTTAAAAAAATTCTTGTTAGTAGAATTTTAATGAAATAGCATTTTTTATACATTTAGAAATTTTGGCAATGACTGAGAGAGAATGTGTAATTTTTTAATTATTAGTACATCACATGACATAAGGAGAACACGTTCATTTGGTACAATCACAAGGTGCAGGAAACAACTTCCTTCTAGTGATGGCTAATCCTGAGAAAGAGAGTGAAGGAACCATGTGGTGTGTTTGGTGGTCATATCAAGTTATACAAGGTATAACTTTTACACCATTCAATAACTTTAAATGATGTTAATATTTTGAAAATTTTATTGTTGAATTACATGTTATATATGTTTAATACGCATACCAGATTTCATGTCAATCAAATATTATTTGATATTCAATTGATAAATTCATGTTTTATGCATAATTTGTAATATAAAAAGTAGAATTTTAAACATTTTATAAATAAGATAGTTATTAATCTCTAATCATCTTAAAATTTTGCAAGCGTGAAGGACATAAGGATAAGATGTAATCTAGATGTGGGTTTGTCAAAATTTGCATCCATTAAAAAAAATATTGAGTGGTGTAATATTGTTTAAAGTTATACCTAATATAACTTGAACATATATATATATATATATATATATATATATATATATATATATATATATATATAATTTGCATTAAGATACTAATATGGGATTTTTTATTGTTAATTAAATATTTGTTTTCATATTATTCTTTTAACCATGTTATTATTAGGTGTGCCATGTTAATGTTCTCTTAGTCCTTAGCCAAGTCATTGAATTCTGTAGGTGAGATAACGGCAATGACCAAAATGAAATATATGAAAACACAAGGATTAAAATGAACTCACCCACCTAAATACAAGGATGAAAAATTTATTATATAATACATATTTCAATTTAGGGTTTAATTCAAAATTGCCTCAAATTATATAAGAAATATTTAATTTACTAATTTCTTTATTAAATAGTAATAATTTGGTGCAATTAGGTTACAAGGCTTTGATCTTAGGTTAGTAGGTTACAACCTATTAAAAACAAAAAACTACATGGCTTTTGACTTCGTCACAATCTAAAGAGAACAATATTTCAAACATGAAGCTTTATTTTACATCCTTAACCCGAAGGCTAAATTACAATGTAAAAAGGTATTAGGAACTTTCTCTATCAAATCCAAAAATAGGTCTCCCACTACGTAATTGCCGTTGATAATTTACCCATATACAATTACAGCACAAAAAGAATTATAAGAGAAAAGTGTTGATACCGTCACATGTCATGGGAACAACACAAGTGACATAAATGATAGAAAAAGAAAAAGAAAAAAAGATTCATTTATCATGAGCAAACTCAAGGTTAGATCAAAATATGAAATTAAGTAACCTTTAATTAATTCCATATACAATGATGCATTTATTTATTTTAACTATGTATGAACATGATTTTAACGTTAGAAAATCTCACGTGATGTTTTGACTTAAGACTTCATCATGAAAACCTAAACTCCCATGTGGATGTTGTTAGGACATAATGTGAATCATGTTAGGAACATATGTCATTTAGAATTGGCTAATCCTTTAAGAAAACACACTTTACTTGTAATTGGGTAGATCTAAGATGTGTTTAATACTTCAAGGAACAAGAGTTCAAGTCCAAGTGTTAAAACCATGCAAATTTGTCCAATAAACAAGTGAAGAAGTGCTGGATTTTAAAGTTGGATAGTTAGCTCAACAGATAGCATCTATTGAGGTTTAAAAGGCAGATTTAGCCCAATGCTCGACAGCTGCTCGATAGATAACCTATCTATTGAGATTTATGAAAATCAGTTTTTCAGATCTGATTTCACACCAATCTGTGTATACATGTTTGAGTTTTCTTTTCTCACAACCCTAAACATATATAAAGATTATTTTAAGGGCCGTAAAAGGTTGCGCAAGTATGAGACAAAGTTTTGTTCATGCAAATTGTGACTGGAGACAGAATTTGCCCTCATTCATCTTTCTCTTGAAGAAGCTGCTGCGTTTGTACGCTATTGGGTTTTGTAACCAAAGAGCTTCG
This sequence comes from Quercus wislizeni, assembly GCA_023055345.1. Taxonomy (NCBI): domain Eukaryota; kingdom Viridiplantae; phylum Streptophyta; class Magnoliopsida; order Fagales; family Fagaceae; genus Quercus; species Quercus wislizeni. The sequence continues at coordinate 15,639,799 of JALGQJ010000014.1, forward strand.
TGATCTTCATCGTGTTGATGAACTGAAGAACTTTGTAGCCAACATCCTTCTCAAGTTGGTGAGTAAGTCACGTACTCGGATCTGCGCATCGATTGGTTAGTCACATACTGGGAGCTGTGCATTGAAAAGGAGAGATTGTTACTTCAGAACAAGTTCAATTGGGTATTGGGATAAGAGTTCAACTGTAAGTTGGTATAAGATACTGAGATTCTTTTACTTGTAATCGCTTGTTGTGATAATAGTGAATTCTCGGGAGTGGTAATCTTAAAATCATTTGGTTTTTGCCTTGGAGGTTTTCCTAATTCGTAAACAAATTACCGTATCAACTTTATTTTCCATTGCATATTAACTTAGTTGGTGATTTGTTTGTACTACCACGCGTTTTGTATGTTAATTGAATTAATTAATTAACTTAGCTAAATCAATTGATTAATTTATCATAAGGGGTCAATACATTCTTGGCCTATAAGATGTCATAATTTCATTTATCACTTTTCAAAACTAATAATGTCAATTCTACTAGGTGATGCGTGCGCATGTTATAATGATAATGGAGATCACTTCATGATATTTTCTTTAGAATTGACCTCTATATTTTAGTGCATTTTTGTCTTAAAGTTTAAGAACTAGTCATAATTAATCATCACAATCATTTAGTCCTAGATTTCAAGAATTCTTCTTGTCTTTTGAAATTTTTTGTGACTTAATCTTTCAATTGATGGTTTGATTTTAGCATTCAAAAATCAAAATGTTGCTTGAAATTAAGTTTTTGTTCATCTAACAACTCAAATAATATTTTTACCACATATTATTTTATTTTTGATTCATGAACTGACCTTCGGTTATAAAATGGGGTGTTCACATTGGATCAAACATGACTTGTCAGCTAAAGAACCCTATTCCCATACTCGAGTCATTGTTTGCAATTGTCAGGTAATGTGCTCTCATGCCCTTTGCATGTAGAGGCAGTGGAGAGTCTTGCACGCAACTTGCAGTAAAGTGACTTCCCCCCTGTGGTGAGGTCAGTTGTAGTAACCCCCCCCCCCCCCTGTTTTGAAGAATAGAGAGTGGGGTAAAGAGGTGAGATGGTAACGAACTGGAAGAGCTGTGGAAAAAGCTAACTTTTACAGAGGATGAGGATGAAAATATCGAGTTGGGGAGCAATAGCACGAGGGCTACAAAGGAGTTTGGGAAGAATTGTGTGGTCATGAAGATACTCACACAACGCACTATCATCCTAGACGCCTTGAGGAAGAATCTGAAGAAGCTCTGGAAACCAAACAAAGGATTACAAATTTTTGAAATTGAGGAGGATCTGTTCCTTGTAGAATTCGGAGATGGGAGAGACAAGAAAAAGGTCATGGAAATGTGTCCATAGAGCTACGAGAAGCAACTGATACTAATGCAGGAGTTTGAAGGTGAGATGGTCCCAAAAGAGATTAAACTCCAATGGGTCCCATTTTGGGTGCAAATTTTTAACCTTCCTCCGAAAAGTATGACGAGAGAAGCCGAATATGAAATAGGGTCGAAGCTCGGGAAGGTTATAGATGTTGATGTGGCGGAGAAAGGAGTGCAGTGGGGAAAGTTTTAAGAGTTAGGATACATATCAATGCTACAGGGAAGTTGATAAGGGGCAAGAAGGTCTCGATTAAAGGAGGGGAGAGCAGATGGATCTTCTTCAAGTACGAACAGCCGCCTAATTTCTGCTATCGGTGCAGAAAGCTAAACCATGGGGAGAAAGATTGCTTGGAAAAGAAGGGGGAGGAATTTTTTGGTAGTGGGGAATGAATGCAATATGGAGCATGGATGAGGGGCGAACCAGGGAGATGTCTGGGGCGAGATTACGAAAACAAGAGAGGAGAATATTCACCGAAAAACCGAGGTGCTAGTAAGGAGTATACACCGGAGCCACCAATATGAGAAAATCTCCGACTGATGGAAAATCCGGCGATAAGGAAGCAACATGTGAATGATCAGGCTTTGTGTTAGAAAGATGAGTCAAGCACCAAACAAGTCAAATCGGGAGGTGTGAGGCAGGGAAAGGCAACCCAAGAGAGAGTGGAGATGTTTCATGAAAACGGTAAGGTCCACATTATCGGAGCAAAAGATGAAAAGACTTAAGCTAAAAGAGGTGAGGTACCTTTGATGGGCACACAGCTCAGGACAGAACATGAAGACAGCATGCAATGGGAAAAAGTTAAGGAGAGTATGTTAGCGGTAAAGCTTGAAGTTAAGAAAAAAACACACGGCAAGTAGCAAACACTGGGCTTAGGGAAAAAGAAAACCAAATATGGGCCAACGATGAGTCAAGCCCATTAGCTATGTGTTTTGACCAAGAAAAAGTTTGGACTGCAGAGGTGTTGGGCCCAAAAAGAGGGCATTGAAAGCACCTAGCCAGACAAGTTAAAACCAAAAGCCCATAAGAGGTATCTGATCCACCAAACCAGAAAAGAAAAGGTGACATACCTCTATCAGAATTGGACACAAATGTATATCACAAATGGAGGGCAAAAGGAAAGCTTCAAGCAGAGAAAAACAATGAGGAGGATGGGAAAATGGTTGGCAGTGTGGCGGTGGCTGTTGGGCAGCCTCGCTCAGCCCAATGAGTGTCCTTGCTTGGAATTTCCAAGGTTTGGGGGCTTCGTTGATAGTTTGCACCCTCATTGAAGTGGTGAAACAAAAAAACCTCGTGGTGATTTTTCTAGTAAAAGTAAAAGCTAGCATTGACAGGATGAAAGGCTTCCAGAATAAATTGGGCTTCACCGAAGGAATAATTTTTCCGAGTGATGGTAGGAGTGGCGGATTGGCATTACTGTGGAGGGAAGGAATGGATATTTGCTTCAAAAGTTGTTCTCATTCACATATTGATGTGGTTGTCCACGAAGAAAGTAGCGAAAGTCCTTGGGGAGTCACTGGCTTTTGCAGACATCCCGACACTAGAAAAAGCTACACCTCTTGGCAGTTACTTGAAACATTAAATACACAATGTAGTTTGCCATGGCTGGTTTGTGGAGATTTTAATGAGATTATTCACTCTGATGAGAAATTGGGTTGGAAGGAAGAGATGCTGAACAAATGGGTGCGTTTGGGGAAACACTGAATAGGTGCAGCCTTTTCGACTTGGGGTTTGTAGGACTAAATTTCACTTGGTGTAACGGCAGATTTGGTGAACAATGCATGCTTATTAGATTGGACAGAATGGTCGCCAATGAAGCATGGTCTCGGGTCTTCCCGGATGTGAAAGTCCATCACGTCTTTATGTCTTCCTCGGACCATTGTCTCCTTGCCCTGTTTTGAGGAAGGATCAGCGCAAAATAGAGGGGAAGAAACGCTTTTTTTTTAAAGCTATATGGACTCGGGAGGAGGAGTGCAAGGAGTTGATCGAACTAGCTTGGGATCCATATAGGGATGATTCGGCCCTGCCCATCCAAGAAAGGTTAGAAGGGTGCCAAAAAAATCTTCAGGATTGGAATAAAAATAGATTCGGTAACATTTATAAAGGCCTAAGGCAGAAACAGACTCGGCTTCAAAATCTTGAGTCTTTGAACCTACTCCATGACACGGCAGAGGAAATTCAGGCACTTAAAAGGGAGATCAATGAATTGCATACGAGGGAAGAGATTATGTGGAATCAGAGGTCAAGGATCATGTGGCTTCAACATGGTGACAAAAACACAAAATTTTTCCACGCTACAACTAGTCAAAGGCGACGAAAGAATAGAATTGGAGGACTGTTTGACGACACAGGTATTTGGCATGAAGATTAAGAGACAACAGAGAAAATAATCCTAGATTATTTCAAGTCCATATTCAGCTCTAATCAACTCTCCAATTTTGATGAAGGTTTGAATGCTATGGAAGAAAGAGTGTCACCTGAGATGAATGAGGAGCTTCAGAGGGAGTTCAGGGCAGAGGAAGTGTGGATGGCTCTTAAGCAAATGCACCCTACAAAGGCTCCGGGTCTGGATGGTATGTCACCTATCATTTACCAAACTTATTGGGATATTGTTGGCCCCTCTATTACAAATTGTGTATTGCTGGCCCTTAATTCAAGGATTATGCCAAATGAAATTAATAAAACATATATCTGCCTAATTCCCAAGACAAAAAACCCCCCAAAGGATAACAGAATATACCTATCAGTTTGTGCAACATGCTATACAAAATCATATTCAAGGTCCTTGCAAATAGATTGAAGCATGTCCTCCACGGTGTTATAAATGAAGCCCAAAGCGCATTCGTTCCAGGTAGATTGATTACGGACAACGTGATGGTTGCGTTTGAAACCATGCACTCCATTGACAAGAAAAGGAAGGGAAATGAGGGCCTTATGGCAGTAAAATTGGATATGACTAAGGCGTATGATCGAGTGGAGTGGGCTTATCTTGAGTCTACGATGAAGAAAATGGGCTTTGGAGAAAGATGGATATCTCTCATTATGATGTGTGTAACTTCTGTGTCTTTCTCAATTCTAATTAATGGCGAACCAAAAGGTGCGATTACCCCTTCAAGAGGCCTTCACCAAGGGGACCCACTCTCCCCACACTTGTTCTTGTTATGTGGGGAAGGTTTGTCGGCAATGCTAAAAAAGAAAGAGAGGGAAGGGCTGATCAGAGGGGTATCGGCTGCAAGACAAGCGCCAAGCATCTCCCACTTGTTCTTTGCGGATGACAGTGTCATTTTCTATAAAGCAACAAAGGAAGAGTGCATGCAAGTAGCTAAGGTGTTGGAAGTGTATGAGGAAGAATCTGGGCAAAAGCTGAATAGAGAAAAGACTTCCTTGTTTTTCAGCAAAAACACAAAGGAAGAGATAAAAGAGTTTGTAAAAGGGACCTTTGGTGCCCAAATTATACAACACCATGAAAAGTACTTGGGACTACCCCCTTTAGTGGGAAGAGCAAAGAAAAAGGCCTTCAATTGCATCAAGGATCAAGTGGGGAGGAAAATAGCAACTTGGAAGGGAAAGCTTTTATCTAATGGGGGAAGGGAAGTCTAAATTAAAGTAGTTACACATGCCACTCCTACATACACAATGAATGTCTTCAAGCTCTCGGACTCTTTGTGCTCAGAATTAAATTCTATGATGAGTGGCTTTTGGTAGGGTCAACATGGAAAAGAGAGGAAGGCAGTATAGGTCTCTTGGAAAAAATTATGTAGTCCTAAGGCGGAAGGCAGGATGGGGTTTTGAGACCTTAAAGCATTTAATCTAGCCCTCCTCGCCAAGCAAGGATGGAGACTACAACAAAACCTTAACTCACTGGTTCATAGGGTTATGAAAGCAAAATATTTCTTGGATACTTCATTCTTGGAGGCACATATAGGGAGGAAGCCATCATATATATGGAGGAGTATTATGACGGCAAAAAATATCATTAATGAGGGGGCTCGGTGGGCTGTTGGAAATGGAAGAAGTATTGAGACATGGAAGGCAAGGTGGTTGCCTACATCAGAATTAGGTAACGTGATAACTCCGAAGCCAGCTGAGGGGCAGAGTGAAATGGTAGCTGACCTCATTAATGCCAAAACTGGGGAGTGGAGAACCTTGCTAGTCAAAGATACCTTCTTACCCCATGAAGCTGAGGCCATACTAAGCATCCCCCTTAGTCCCTTGAACCAAGCAGACTCTCTAGTTTGGGGAAAAACTCCTAACGGATGCTTCTTGATGAAAAGTGCCTATAAGGTAGCAGTGAAATGCCTTGTTGACCTAGAAAGAGTTGAGGAAGTTGCTGGGTGCTCAGATAGCTCTAGGATGACTCAAATCTGGAAGTCCATATGGAGCATCCAATGCCCAAGTAAAGTAAAGCATTTCCTTTGGAGAGCTAGCAGAAACATACTCCCTACAAAACAGTGCTTAATGTGTAGAAAGATTATAACGTAGGATTGCTATGATTTTTGTGGTGAGAGTGAATATTCGGACCATATACTTTGGAGCTGCACGATTGTGAAAGAAACATGGAAGGAAGTGGGGATCAATTGCAGCATCTTATCCCAAACCCCAACAGAATTTTTAGATGTATGGTTTATGAAGAATACTGAGGAGGAAAACGATTAGGAGCTCTTTGCTATTGTGGCATGGTGTCTATGGAATAATAGGAACAAGGTGTGGTATGGTGAGGCTAGAAAAAATGGTAAATCTATTGCAGAAGAGGCAAGGAAATATTGGGCAGAGGTCCAGACTGTTAAGCCTTCCTTTGGCAGACCCTCAAAGCCTAAAATCACTCATAAACATTGGTACCCACCTCCACATGGCTGGTATAAAGTAAATGCTGACATTGCGGTGTTTAAGGATCAGGGACAGTGTGGGATCGATGTGCTTATAAGAAATAACCAGGGGCTAATTATGGGCGCTATGTGTAAACTTCTGGAGTTCCCAATGGGGGCCTTGGAAGACAAAGTAAAAGCAATGGAGGCTGGAATCGGTCTTGCATGGGACTTGGGGTTGAAGCACATTATCCTGAAAGGTGATGCTCAATTGATCATCCATGCCTTAAAAGGCTATATGGCACCTGCTAAAACAATACTGAAGATCATTGAAGGCTCAAGGAATTTTCCATAGAAGTTTAGCTCATGGAAGGCGGGATTTTTTAGAAAATAACTACAAAACCCAAACAATATCATTAGTTAGGAAACGTTTCAAACTAATTTGGTTTCTAACAATTCGAGTTCAGAGGAGTCGATTTCTAGGTTGTTAGACCGGCCAGAAATCGAGTCCATTGACTCGGTTTCTAAGCATAGAAATCGAGTCCATTGGACTTGGTTTCTAAGCAAAGAAATCAAGTCTACTGGACTCGGTTTTCGTTCATGGAAACTGAGCCCAATAGACTCGATTTAGTAACGCAGTGGTGAGATATTTCCAGCAACCCAGAGAGTTCAAAACGAATGAAACCCAGGCGCCGATTCTGACCAAACCCAGGAGCCTGAAGCTTCATCGTTTTTGCATCGTCACGGCGGCGAAAGCTTCATCGTTTTTGCATCGTCGCGGCGGCGAGACACGTCTGATCTCTGCCTTTTGCATCACCTGAAGCTTTCGTCGGCTGGGTTTGGTTAGAATCGGCGCCTGGTTTTCATTCGTTGCTTCTTTCTTCTTCGTTTTGAACTCTCTGGGTTGCTGGAAATATCTCACCACTGTGTTACTAAATCGAGTCCATTGGGCTCGGTTTCCATGAATGAAAACCGAGTCTAGTGGACTTGATTTCTTTGCTTAGAAACCGAGTCCAATGGACTCGATTTCTGGCCAGTCTAACATGCTAGAAATCGAGTCCTCTGAACTCAAATGGTTAGAAACCAAATTAGTTTGGAACGTTTCCTAACTAATGATATTGTTTGGGTTTTGTAGTTATCTTCTAAAAAATCCCATGGAAGGCTGTTCACACGAATAGAATCAACAACTCGGCAGCAAATGTACTGGCTAGAGAGGCAAAGACTGTGGATAAGTGTGTAATTTGGGATGAAGATTCCCTACCTTGTATTGAGAATCAACTCATGACTGATGTAATTGCAATGGAAATTAGTCCTCATCAATGAAATTTTTGATACAGATTGACAATTAAAAAAAAAGAAAAAGAAAAAGAAAAAAAAGCTAAAGAACCTTACTTGAGTTCAACTTGATTTATTAACCAACCCATGTATAACTTGATAATTAAACCATCCCAAATCCACTAGGCTCATTAACCTTCACAAGCCCAACATTCAGATCACCCATACCTAACTGGGTTTAGAAACTTTTCCACCCCATCAAACTCAACTAAACCCAGTTTAGAGCCAACTTAACTCATGCTTTAGCCTTGTATTAAAAACTAAAACTAAACTAACACTTCTTTAGTATAAAAAAGCCACTTTATAACATTTTAGCATTTAGTAACTAAAAAAAGCCATTTTATAACATTTAACTTTTTAGATTTTAGCTATAGTAGAATGTCATCTACTGTAGAATGTCAAAGATGACATTCTACTGTAGCAAAGATGTTAAAACTTTTAAGTGTAGCACCCTTAATGTAGTGTGTTTTTTTAGAATCAGATGTTAAAAAATAGCATATTTAGCATTTGAGACCTTTGATGAGAATGCTCTTAGGGAGACATCAAGTTTGTCTTTAATATATTATATTGAGACACCATTTAATCTAAAACTTTAAGCTAATGAATTTGGAAAAAGTTGTATTATATTTGAATATTGATTGTACCCCCATCCAAACTCTATTTGTAAAAGGAATCACCATTATTGAACGGTGCAAAACTGCAAGTTCACAGTATCGTAGTTTTATAGTAAAGTGATGAGAAGAGTATCGTCCTCAGGGATTGGTAACTTACTTTTGACAAATACCAAAATTATGCTAATCTCAATTTTACCTAGAGAAGTCACTAAGGTTTTTGTAATTGGAATTTAAAATAAAATCAAATTAAAGAAAATATGCAAAGGAAAAAAAAAAGATGTTGCTCAAAAATCAATTTAATGGGAAGAAAACTTCTAGGAAATCGATTTCACCTAATTCCTCACTATGCTTTGCTCATCTAGCTAATTTAATTTAACTCTCTCTGTTTGTTAGCAATCTCCAAACTCTTTCAAAAGTCTCTTTCGACAGTCAATTGGAAACATTCTTGTTTATTATTTTACACAAGAGTATGCAATTTAATAAAGCAAGAGAGCATTAAGACCAACGATTTTAATACTACATAGATTCATACAAGTCTTTCGATCTCTATATTTACCTATGCTGAAATATTCAAGATCTATCTTATAATTCCTTCTTTCGACAGCAAATCACAAGATTAAAATCATCTAATTAATGGCCAGTTAATTAGAAGCAATAAGCTTAGAATAAATCAGACAAACATGAAGAGAATTTGTTCAAAATAACATAGAAAAGCAAGCATAGTTTGGAACTAGATTACATTGTTTTCCTAGAATAAAGAAAGTTTAGTTCATGCTAAAAAATTAAATCCAACACAAATGAGTTCACCATAATTTTTTTCTGAGAAGATTCGAAGGAAAATAAATGCTGAAAAATTATCTGTTTAGCCCTCTCTGTTCAACACCCTTTCTCTATTCCAGCCCTATTTTTCTTTTCTTTCAGCGCCACACACTTCTTTTTCTTTTCTTTTTCCTAGTCAGCCGCCCCTTTTTCTTCTTCTCTTTTCTTCCAGCCTTCTTTTTCTTTTCTTTTGGTCTGTTGACCTTTATTTTTCAGCCCAAAATACTTTTTTTTCAGCCCAAACGTTTTTCGGCCCCAAAACACTTTTTTCAGCCCAAAACGTTTTTGCTTCAGTCCAAAACTTTTTTCAGTTCAGCCCAAAACGTTTTTTGTTTTTGTTTTAGTTCAGCCACTCTTCTCTTCTTCTTTTTTCTGCTTTATTCTTTTCTGGTTCAGCCCTCTCTTTTCTCTTTCAGCGCCTCCTTTTTTTCTTTTATTTAGCTCCGTTTATCCAAGACCCAATGTTCTCTTTAGCTGCTTCACATCTCTTCTATTTGAATAAATCTTTATTTTATTCAAATCTGGAATACAATTTAAATAACAAAAATCAAGTCTAAAATCAACAAAATAAATAAAATTAGACTAAAGTTTAAAGTTGAGAAGTGATAAATTACACTCAATTATGCAAGTCATCAAATACCCCTAAACTTAGAACTTTGTTTGTCCTAAAAAAAAAATAAAATAAAATAAAAGACAACTATAGACATTATCAGCTAGACCCCATAGAGCAATATCATCACACACCAAGCCATGATCTAAATTTAGATTTCATCAGTAGTAACTTACTCTTTTAACATCAAAGATGGCAGGAAAATTGATCAAAGATTTAGCAATTTGTCAAGCAAGAGTTAAGCATTTACTTCAACCTAAAGCTAAGTCCTTGAGTGTGTGTGTGAAATAGTTAATTTAACTCCAAGCCACCAGCAAATTCAGATAAAGTAGAACAACTGAAATCAGAAGAATTCTCTCAAAACTTAACCCCATAAGTCCAATTTTCAGAAATCCTCTCCACTAATGTAATCAAACACCAAAATCAGAGATCAAAAGGTCTTTAATTAAGGTTGTAATGACAGGCCACAGGGTGAGGGCTAAGAAAGAATTGGATATGGAAAATCAAAGCAAACTGAGAAAATACTTGGTAGAAAGAACAATAAAAGATATATCCACAGGATTCACACCATAGCTCTTTCTCGACAATATGCTCATATGATGACAATATTACCGCTATACTGAAAAGTGGAGTGATATATATATATATATTTTAAAGAGAATTTAACGCCTGTAGCCTTTTCAAATTTTCAACCACTTTAACCCTTTTCCGATTCTTGCCTTTCACTTTCTATTTAAATGCAAATTTCCACCAAAGTATTTTCTCAAAATGTAAGGTAAATTCATTGTTTTTCAGGCTTAGAACGGGAATGGTTTATGTAGTTAAAAGAACAAATAAAGGCTTATTTAAAATAAGGCTCAAGAGGGTTGACTATGGAAATACACCAAACAATGATGGCATGATAATCAGGACGGCTGGGAAAGCTTTTTTTTGGTTGTGACAAAAAAAATTGCCTAGATCCTTTCTCTAATATTTGGTATCAACTAGGATTTCGCCTCAAGGATCCATCAACGGATTCTAGAGCAAAGCAAGATTGAACTTCCTTGACCTAGTTAATTCAACTCCTTCTCTTTATAAGCAAAATGGAGTAAAGAAAAATTGACTATGTGCTCAATTATTTTCAAGGACAAAGATTTAAATCAAAGTACCCACAAAACTCTACCTGACA